>JACEEZ010003765.1:2500-36713 GCA_016584305.1 Chionoecetes opilio | reverse complement strand
GGATGAAACTTAAACGAAAACTAAATGCAGAAAAAAGATCTCAAAGAAGAGTGGAATAGTAATTGCAATGTATTAAAAGAAGCAGAGGATGTTGAATTAATATATGATTGAAAAAAAAACATATAAGTATTGTAATGCATAAAAAAAAATAACACCTTTAGTACGCATGTAGGGTATTAAGTAATAATAATGGGGTAGTTTTTAGGTAAAGGAGGTAAAGGTGTGACAGTCTTACAAAACAGGACAGTGAGGGACGCCTCTGAGAGCCGAGGGAGTGAATGCATCATTGTCTACTTCGCCGGGAAGAAAAAAAAAGATATTTTCTTTCTTTTTCTTACCATTTGTTTGCCGAGCACTCAGAGGCGAAGGTTAATTACCTCAACTTAATTATCTTTGTTTTCATTCGTCCAGTCGCTTGTTGCTTTTTTTTTGCGTTTTTCGTTTTTTTTCCACTTCTGTATCTATCCGTTTTTTGAAGTACAATGCATACTTCTCTTGCGTTTCTTTTTTCTTTTCTTTTTCTATTTATAATCTTTCTTAGTTTTCTTTTTAAAATCGATTCGCTGTTCTTATCACATTTCATATTTCATTACCAGGCTTCGGGGGCCCTGTGCAACCACGTAGCTCGCATAAAATAAAGAAACGGCCCTTCCTAGTAACACCATTCATTCATACACACATCATTCACCACACAGGCGCTACACAAGCTAGAAATCAAACTAATGGTTAGACAGGTATTGATGTTTTGTTAGTGTTACCTGTACCTCTTGACATATGTTAGCTCTGCACCCACACTTTGGAGCCTCTTGTGTAGCAAAATACCTGGATTAAAGATGTCAGTGTGAGGAAAGAGTGAGTGTGGGGGTGTGTGTGTGTGTGTGGGTGTGTGTGTGTGTGTGTGTGTTGGGGTGTGTGTGGTTGGTGGTTGTTTTGTGTGTGTGTGTTCCACAGAACGTGGAACTGCTGTAGAATGGGCCCGGGGTTTGGCTTGTAGTTTGGCTTGTAGACTTGTAAACTGCGTAGGGTATCTGAACACTGCGTTATGGTGTTATAAGCTGATATAATCAGTCACCCCTGCTGACACCATTATAAATCGTTGTAGCGGTTTATCCCACCGCTGCCACCCTTTATAAGTTCGGGGGGACACTCACGTACCCGGAACTGTCGCCGTAGGAACTGTCGCCGATATCGGCGACTGTTCCAATTTTTTCACGTCGGCGGGAAATTCCAATTGTCGGGACAGTTCTGTTTTGATCTTGATATTACAGAAACCCAAATTATACCCTTTTTAATAAGCTTTTAACCCAGGGTTTCTGAAACTCGGGGTTTAAAAATACCAAAAATTAACTTGAACTTTTAAAGATTTTCAATCGGAGAAATTTTTACTATTTTTAAAGGTTGCCCAACCCCCTTTTCTCCTGACCCGCCCCTTGGAACTTGACCTGGCCAGCCATCCCCAAGGGCGACTAAAGGGGCGATCGAAATAGTAGGGGCCCTAGGGTGTTTTGGGAAAAACCACCTTCCCCTCCCCCCCTTAATTCTCCCCTTTTCTCTCATTCCATCCTTTCCCCCCTCTATTCACCCTTTTGGGAGACAGACATTTAGGACCCCACAAAACATATCGTATATGACCCCTTCCAGCAAAAACTTAAAAATTTTACAAAGACTTTGAATGGGAGAAAATTATACATTGAAAAGGGTTGTCTACGGGCCTCCTCCTGACGCCGCCTCATTGGAGATTAGCGCGCAAAAATACCCCAACCCTCCCCTTCCCCCCCCCACTGGGAGAGTCCCACGGGGGGGTTTTCCTCCCACCTTTTCCGTGTTGCCCGAAAAAGAAAAACGAGAAAGCAAAATTTAAAAACCGTATATACTTGCAGATACAAAGGGATAAAAAAACGCTGAAACAGGGTAGAATATTTTTTCCCCCCCTTTTTTTTTCCCCCCCCCCCAAAAAAGTATTTTCCCCCCCTTTTTAAATTGGGGTTTAGGGGGGGGGAAAAATTTTTTTCCTTTTTTTTTAAAAATTTTTTAAAATTTTTTTTGTTTTTTTAAAAAAAAAAAAGGGGGGGGTTTTTTTTTTTTTTTTTTTTTTTTTTCCCCCTTTTTTTTTTAAAAAAAAAAAAAAAAAAAAAACCCAAAAAAAAAAAAAACCCCCCCCCCCCAAAAAAAAATTTTTAAAAAAAAAAAATTTTTTTGGGGGGTTTTTAAAAAAAAAAAAAATTTTTTTTTCCCCCAAAAAAAGGGGGGAAAAAAAAAAAAAAAGGGAAAAAAGGGGGGGGGGGGAAAAAAAAAAAAGAAAAAAAAAAAAAAAAAAAAAAAAATTTTTTTTTTTTTTTTTTCCCCCCCCCCTTTTTTTTTTTTTTTTTTTTTTTTAAAATTTTTCCCCCCCCCCCCCTTTTTTTCCCCTTTTTTTTTTTTGGGGGGTTTAAAAAAAAATAAAAATTTAAAAAAAAACCCCCTTTTCCCCCCCTTCCCCCCGAAATTTTTTTTTTTTGGGGGCCCCCCCCCCAAAAAAAAAAAAAAAAATTTTTTCTATTTTTTTTTTTTTTCCCTCCCCTTTTTTTTCCCCCCCCCCCTCTCTCTCCCCCTTTCCTTTTCCCTCCCCTCCTCTTTCCCCCTTTTTTTGGGGAAAAAAATTTTCCCCTTTTTTTTTTTTTCCCCCCCCTTCCTTTTCCCCCCCCCCTTTTTTTTTCCCCCCTTCCCCCCCCCCTTTTCCCCCTCCCCCCCCCTTTTTTTTTTTTTTTTCCCCCCCCCCCAAATTTCCCAAATTTAAAAATTTTTTTTTTTTTTTTTTTTTTTTTTAAAAACCCCCCCCTTTTAAAAATTTTTTTTTTCCCCCCCCCATTTTTTTTTCCCCCCCTTTTTTTTTTCTTTTTTTTTTTAAAAATTTTTTAATTCCTTTTTCCCCCCCCTTTTTTTTTTAAATTTTTTTTTTTTTTAAAAAATTTTTTTTTTAAAAAAAATTTTTTTTTAAAAATTTTCCCCTTTTTTTTTTAATTTTTTTAAAAAAAATTTTTTTTTAAAAAAAAACCCCAAATTTTTTTAAAAAAAAATTTTTTTTAAAAAAACCCCCCCCCCCGGGCCCTTTTTAAAAACCCTTTTTCCCCCTTTTCCCCCCCTTTTTTTCCCCCCCTTTTTTCCCCCCCCCCCCCCCCCCCCCTTTTTTTTTCCCCCCCAAAAAAAAAAAAAAAAAAAAAAAAAAAAAAAAAAAAAAAAAAAATAAAAAAAAATTTTTTTTTTTTAAATTTTTTAAAAAATTTTTTTAAAAATTTTTAAAAAAAATTTTTTTAAAAAATTTTTTAAAAAATTTTTTCCCTTTAAATTTAAAAAATTTTTTTTTTTAAAAAATTAAAAATTTATT
Organism: Chionoecetes opilio; assembly: GCA_016584305.1. Classification (NCBI taxonomy): domain Eukaryota; kingdom Metazoa; phylum Arthropoda; class Malacostraca; order Decapoda; family Majidae; genus Chionoecetes; species Chionoecetes opilio. The sequence goes on along the minus strand of JACEEZ010003765.1, from coordinate 33,349 downwards.
TTAAAAAAAACCCCCCCCCTTTTTTTTTTTTTAAAAAAACCAATTTTTAAAAAAAATTTTTTTTAAAAAAAAAAAAAAAATTTTTTTTTTAAGGTTTGGGGAAAAAACCCCAAAAAAAAAAATTTTTTAAAAAAAAAAAAAAAAAATTTTTAAAAAAAAAAAAACGAAAATTATTATTAAAAAAAAAAACCCAAAAAAAAATTTTTTTGGGCCCCCCTTTTTTTAAAAAAAACCCCCAAAAAAAAAAAAAAAAAAAAAAAAAAAAAAAAAAAAAAAAAAAAAGGGGGGGGGGTTTTGGGGGGGTTTTTTTTTTTTTGAAGGGGGGTTTTTAAAAGGGGTTTTTTTTTTAAATTTTTGGGGGAAAAAAAAGGGGGGGGGTTGGGGGGGGAAAAAAAAAAATTTTTTAAGGGGGGGGGGAAAAGGGATCCTAGCCGTGATGCCTAAAAATCCGTGAATGCTGACAGTATGCTTATTGTCGTTCTGTGTGTTCGTTGTCGGCTTACCTGGCGGCTTGGACCTACTCTCTCGGTCAAGAACACACGATGTCCGGGGCAGGGGGGGGGCGAACTTATCCCGCTGCGTCTATCTCCTGGGGGAGGGATGTCTGCAGAGAGAGCCACTAATAGATGTATTAAGACGAGTGGCGGGGCTTACCTACTGATCTTACTGACTAACTTCTCGTTTATAGTCGAATTGCGAGTGGGCCAGCTGTTAAATATAGGAATGACTTTACACAATCGCCGAATGATCCAATCCTACCCCTTCCATCCTTAAAAATACCTATCCTACCCTATCCCCTAATATCCTTACCTAACCCTCCCCCTACACCTAATCCTAACCCACCCCCTCATCAACTCACTCATCCTACTTCTCCTACCCCCTCTCAAACCTCCTCTCTCCTAAATCCTAACTCCTCCTCTCCCCTCCCTCCCTATCCTCCTCCCGTAAATCTCAAACCTCTGCATCTCCCTCCTCCTCTCCCCTCCCCCCCTCACCCCCATCCTCCTCCCTCCCCCTCCCTTCTCCCCTCCGCCTCCCCTTCTTTCCCTCCTCCTCTCCTCCTCGTCCCTCCTTCTCCTCCTCTCCTCCCCCTCTCCTCCCCCTCCTCCCTCGTACCCCACCCTCTCCTCCACCCTCCCCCCCTCTCCCCCCCTCCAACCCTCACTCCTACCCCTCCTCCTTCCATCCTCCTCTCTTCCTCCCCTCCCTCTCCGCTCCCTTCCCCCACCCCTCTCTCCTTTCTTCCCTTCACCTTTCCCTCTCCCTTCTTCCCTTTTTTGTCTTTCCCACCTCCTCCCCTTCTTATTCCTTTCCCCTCTCCACCCCCTACCCTACTCCTTTTTCTCCTCTATCCTTTTCTCCTCCCCTTCCTCCTTCCCCCCTTTTTCCTCCCCCCCCTCCTCATCTCCTCAGCTCCCCCCCCTCCCTTACTGCCCTCCTGCCTGCCCTCCTACCTCCCCTCCCCCATCTCTCTCCCTCCCTACTCCTCCTCCACTCCTCCTACAACCCTCTCCCCCCCTCCTCCCCCCTCCCTCCCCTTATTCTCCCCTTTCCCTCCTCACCCCCTCTCCCCCCCCCCCCACCCCTCCCTCTCTCCCTCCCCTCTCATTGTCTTTCTCTCTTCTTCCCCGTTGTCTCCCCCTTTCCTCCATCTCCTCCTCCTTCCTCCCCCTCTTCTTCTTCACCCTCGCCCCCTCTCTTCATTGTCCACCTTTTCCCCTCCCCTTCCTTCTTTTTCCCTCTTCCCTTCTTTCCTCTCCCCACCATTTTCTTCTTCCCATCCTTGTTGCTTTTCTTCTCGCTCCTTCTCCCCCTCATCTGTCTCCGTCGTTGGTGCCGTGGCCCGTGTTGGCCCTTCAAAATTTCTGTCCTCTCCTTCCCCTCATCCCACCCAACCGTCCGTTACCGTCGGGGGCGGGAAACCGTGCCAACCCCGGCCCAAACTCACCCTTGTCCCTCCTCTCCCACAACCACGACCCGTCGGTTCGTGTTGGCCCGTTGTGTGGCCGCCACGGAACAAAAGAAACGATTTAACGAGGTAGCAAAAATTTTGAAAAACCGCTCATATTATACCCTTTGCAGATACAAAGGTCATAAAAAACCAAAACAACGCTGCAACAGGGTAGAGAAACTATACAGTTTTATCACATATAGGATAAACTACTGTGTTCATCTTCAGTGGCAACATACAAATCAATAGTGATGCTATAATTCGCAATATTTGGGCCTGGCGACATTAGTGCAGGTGGCTCCCTTTAGTGTTATATGTAAAACGGTAAGTAGTACGTATTTATTTTTTTTTAAAGTTTATTTTTTTTTTATGTAATCATAATAAATGCTTGGGGGTCATAACCGAACTGTATTTCCAGAAGGGGTCCTGGTTGTTTTTTTTTTATTGTTTCTTTTTTTTTTTTTTACATTCAAGGAACTGGCCCAGGGCACAACAATGGCCTAAGGTCAACAACAAAAATGGGTAACACAAAGCCCGCTTAGTTGCCAGTCCCTTAAGAAAACAGTAGGAGAATAAAAACAAAAAGAGGGTGAGCCAATTTAGTTCGGGAATAAATTTAGTGTGTTTGTGTGTGGTGTATATATATATATATATATATATATATATATTATACACAACACCAGATAGAGAGAGAGAGAGAGCGAGAGAGAGAGAGCGAGAGAGAAGAGAGGAGAGAGAGAGAGAGAGAGGAGAGAGATAGAGAGATGAAAATATATATTTTCATCTCTCTCTCTCTCTCTCTCTCTCTCTCTCTCTCTCTCTCCCTCTCTCTCTCTCTCTGCGTCTCTCTCTCTCTCTCGTCTCTATCTGGTGTGTGTGTGTGTGAAAGATATGAGATATGAAAAAATATCTATAATTTTCATAGCTCTCTCTCTCTCTCTCCTCGTCGCACTCGTCTCTCTCTCCTTCTCTCCTCTCTCTCTCTCTCTTCACAAATCTCCTCTCTTCTCTCTCTCTCTCTCGATATAATATATATATATATATATCTATATATAATATATATATATAACGTATATAGATATATATATATATATATATACGTATATATATATATATATATAATATTATTATATATATATTATATCTATATATATATATATATACGTATATATATATATATTATATATATAACTTATATATATATATATATATAATATATATATATATATATAATAATATATATATATACGTATATAATTAATATACGTATATATACGTATATATATATATATATATATACGTAAATATATATATATATAATACTTAATAATATATATATATCTAATATATATACTACACATATATAATAATATATATATATTAATATCTAGTATATATCTAGATATATATACGTATATATATATATATATATATAATATCTATAACGTATATATATATATATATATATATCTATATATATAATATATATATTTACACCACACACACACACCACTCAGATGCCCTCCTGGAAATCCAGTTCGAATATCGACCCCCAAGCAATTGTATTATGATTACATAATAAAATCAAAACAAAACAAAAATATTTGCCCTTTGGCCAATCCCATTATGAATGAAAATAAAATACCACACACACACACACACACAACACACACACACACAACACACACCCACACACACATGCACACACACCCACACACACACACACCACAGGACACACACACACAACACATACACACACCTGGGACGCTCGGGTGGGTACGCGTCCGGCACCAATCTGTCGTCCGGAGTTTGTGCGATCCCCGTCCCAGCTCATTACCGGGGATTTTTTTCCTGATAAATTACTGGTCTCCCTTGAGGCAGTGATGGCGTTGGGTATGGTGTGTGACGGCCCGCATTACCCAAAGATCGGTATTTATGAGCTCCAAGCTCGCAACCGGACGGTGAAATATCTGCCGATTGTCGATTCCGACTGTGCGTGGAAAGACCATGTGGTTGCCATGGCCAGTGGCAATTTACATGGAGGTTTATGAGGCGTGCAGCCTCAGGCCCCGGGCATTTTAGGGGTCCCCGATGAAATAGATAAATAGATAAAATAAATAAAAGAAATATATTTTAATACAAAATATAGTAATAAAAAGCATGTACGTATAACACGTATGTACGACACTTGATATACTGCAAGGCAGCCATAACTCGACCTTAGAGTTGGGAGTATATTTTTGGCGCACTTGTTTACTTAGGTCTTTTATATTATTCAGTTACTTAATAACCATTCTTAATGATTTCAAACCAATAAAGTTATTTTTGAAATAGTACGATAATCGACGGGTGTGTTCGAGAAGCGAGGGTTGATGTGAGTGAGTGACAATAGTTGTAATAAGTGGTTGAGGTATGAGTGTGGGAGTGAATGAGTGGTGGAGGTATGGATGTGGTAGTATATGAGTAGTGAGGTATGAGTGTGGTAATATGAGTGTGGGAGTAATGAAGTGTGAGGTATGATTTGTCGGTAATGAGTGTGGGAGTTATGAGGTGTGGGTATGGATTGGGAGTAATGGGTGGTGAAGGAGGTAATGGATGTGTGAGTAATGAGATGGTGAGGGTCATGGATGTGTGAGTAATGAGTGGTGAGGTATGATTGTGGGAGTAATGAGTGTGTGAGTAATGAGTGGAGAGGTATGAGTGTGAGTACATGATGGAGGGATGATTGTGAGTAATGAATGGTGTCGGTATGAATGTGTGATTAATGAGTGGTGAGGTATGATGATGTGAGTAATGAGTGGTGAGGTATGGATGTGTGAGTAATGAATGTGGTGAGGTAATGAGTGCTGGGAGTAATGAGTGTGCGTGAGTATGGAGTGGTGCGGTATGGATGTGTGAGTAACATGAGTGGTGAGGTATGTATTTGTGAGTATGTATTGGTGACCGTTTGATGTGGGAGTAATGATGTTGAGGTAGATGTGGGAGTAATGAGTGGTGAGGTATTGGTGTGGGAGTAATGAGTGGTGAGGTATGCGGTGTGGGATGTAATGAGTAGTGAGTATGGGTGTGTGTAGTAATGAGTGGTGAGGTATAGTGTGGTGATAATGATTGGGTATATATGAGTTGTTAGCAATGAGTTTTCGTAGTAATGTAGTGGGTGAGTGTTGAGTGTGTTAGTAATGGAGTGGGTGATCCATGAAGTGTGGGAGGAATGGAGTGGTGTGAGGTCTGGGTGTTGGTGAGTAATTGAGTGGGGATGTGTATGGATGTGTGCCGTAATGGGGGAGTGGTGATGTATGAGTTGTGTGAGTTAATGAGGTGGTAGGTATGGGTGTGTGAGTAAATATTGGTGAGGGTGATGGGTGTGGGAGTCAATGAGTTGTTGAGCTATGGGCGTGTGAGTAATGAGTTTGAGGTAAGGAGTGTGGGGAGTAATGAGTGGTGAGGAATGGGTGTGTGAGTAATGGAGTGGTGATGTATGAGTGTAGGGGAGTCATGAGTGGATGAGGAATGGGTTGGTGTAGTAATTGAGTGGTAAGGTTATGGTTGTGTGAAGAATGAGTGGTGGATGTATGAGTGGGGAGTAATCGAGTGGTGAGGAAATGGGTTGTGGGTAGTAAGAGTGGTAAGGGATGGGCATGTGTGGGTTTATGAGTGTTGAGGTATGAGTGTGTGGAGCTAATGATGGTGGGTATTAGTGTACGGAAGTAATAAGATGGTGAGGGGTAGTGAGTGTGGAGTTAATGTGGAAGTGGTTGAGGTATGGATTGGGGAGTAGGATGAGTGGTGGTCAGGGTATGGTTGTGGGCGGTAATGAGATGGGGGGGGGGTGGTTTCGAGGATATGAGTGTGGGGGAGTAATGAGTGGGTGAGGTATGGGTGTGGGGAGTTAACTGAGCTTGGTGGAGGGATAAATATGTGGGGACAGTTAAGTGAGTGTGGTCGAGGTATGGGTGTAGGGGTAGTGGAATGAGTGGTGAGGCTGGATTGGTGTGTGAATTAATGGAGTGGTGAGGTATGAGTGTGGGTATGAGTTGGGAGCTATAGTGTTGGAGTAATGAGTTGGTGAGGTATGAGTGTGTGAGTACTGAGGTGGTGATCTATGAGTGTGGGAGTAATGATTGTGAGGTATGGGTGTGTGAGTAATGAGCTGAGTGGGTAATGGATGCTGTGAGTAATGAGTGGTAGGTATGAGTGTGTGAGTATGAGTGTAAGGTAATGGGTGTCGTGAGTAATGAGTGGTGAGTTATGAGTTTTGGTGGAGTAATGAGTGTAGAGGAATGGGCTTGTAGGGGTAGTAATGAGTGGTAGGGTATGGGTTTGGGAGTTCACATGATGTGGTGAGGTCTGGGTGTGGGAGTAATGATGGTGAGTATAGAGTGTGGGGAGTATTGCGTTGGTGGAGGAATGGATGTGGTAGTTATCGAGTGGTAAGGTATGGGTGTGTGGGAGTTATGATTGGTGCGTTATGGGTGTGGAGTAATGAGTTGGGTGAGGTATGGGTGTGGGATAATGAGTGGTTAGGTAATGAGTGTGGGAGTATTGATGGTGAGGAATGGGTGTGGTAAGTAATGAGTGGTAAGGTATGGTTGTGGGAGTTATGATGGTGAGGTATGGGGTGTGGGAGAATGAGTGGTGAGGTATGGAGTGTTCGGAGTAATGAGTGGTGAGGTATGAGTGTGAGTATGAGTGGTGAGGTATGATTGTGGGAAGTAATGAGTGGTGAGGTTATGGGGTTGGGAGTAATGAAGTGGTGGGGTAATAGTGTGGGAGTAATGATTGTGAGGTATGGGTGTGGGAGAATTTAGTGTGAGGTATGAGTGTGGTAGTAAGATTGGTGAGGTATGGGTGTGGGAGTATGAGTGGTGGAGGTGGGGTGTGTGGAAGTTTAATGGAGTTGGTGAGGTATGAGTGTGGGAGTAATGAAGTGTGGAGCTATGAGCGTGGTAGTAATGCGTGGTGAGGTATGAGTGTGTGGTATTGAGTGGTGATCTATGAGTGGTTGTAATGAGTGGTGTAGGCTATGAGTTTCGGAGTAATGAGTGGTGAGATTGAAGTGTGTGAGTAATGAGTGTGAGCTATGAGTGTGTGAGTAATGAGTGGTGTTAGTAATGTGGTGAGCTATGAGTGTGGGAGAATTATGGTGAGCATGAGTGTGGGAGTAATGAGTTGGTGAGGTATGGGTGCTTTGAGTAATGAATGAGTGGTGAGGTTGGATGTGTGTGATTAATGAGTGGTGAGGTATGGATGTGTTAGTAAATGATGTGGTGGAGGCATCGATTTGGGAGTAATGAGTGGTGAGGGGGGGGGGGTGTGGATTTGTGAGTAATGAATGGTGGAGGTATGGATGTGGGATTAATAGTGTGAGGTATGGGTGGGTGTTAGTATGAGTGGGTGAGGTATGGGATGTGTGAGTTGAGTGGTGAGGTATGGATGTTTGAGTAATGAAGTGGTGAGGTATGGAGTGTTAGTAATGAGTTGGTGAGGTATGGGTGGTTGAGTAATGAAGTGGTGAGATATGAGTGTGGGAGTAATGAGTGTGAGGTATGGGTGTGTGAGTACTGAGTTATGAGTTATGAGTGTGGTAAGAATGAGTGTGATTATATATGTCGGTGTGGTAAGTAATGAGTGATGATATATACGTATTTGGGTGTAGTAGTAATGAGTGTGAGGTATGGTCAGAGCTGGGCACTAAATTCATTGAACAGTGATTTAAATACTAAATACTAAATACATGGGGAGAAAGGTATCTAAATAACCAGAATACGTAAATAACATTTTTAGTAATATTGTAAAATACCTTTGTAAATACAAAAAAAAAAAAAAAAAAGAAATTTTAAATACCACACTTTTTAACATGATTGAGTAATTCTTAATTAACAATACTAAATGCATTAGCAATACATGAAGACAAAATAAGGCTACTTTTCCTAGTGTAATTGTAATTAATTGATCAATTATCTTGGTAATTGAGATATTAATTGAGGTTTATTGAGTAATTAACTGTGAAAAGTATTTAATATTTTATATTATAGTAGTTAAATACAATGTATTTAAATACTTATTAAAGAATTAAATACTGTCTTAAAATACTGTGATAACCAATGTTTTTATAACTACAGTTCTTAAAACACAAATGTATTAAATACAAATGTATTTAAATACTGCCCAGCTCTGGGTATGGGTGTGAGTAATGAGTGGTGAGGTATGGATGTGTGAGGTAAATGAGTGGTGAGGGTATGGGTGTGTGATAATGAGTGGTGAGGTAATGGGTGTGTGAGTAATGAGTGGTGAGGTTATGGGTGTGTGAGTAATGATGGTGAGGTATGGGTGTGTGAGTATGAGTGGTGAGGTATGGATGTGTGAAAGTAATGAGTGGTGAAGTATGGTGTGGGAGGAATGAGGTGGTGAGGTAGGGATGTGTGAGTATGAGTGGTGAGTATGGGATGTGTGAGTAATGAGTGGTTTAGGTATGGAATGTGGTGAGTAATGAGTGGTGAGGTAGGATGTGGGAGTAATGAGTGGTGAGGTAATGGATGTGGATAATGAGTGGTGAGATATGGACTGTGGGAGTATGAGTGGTGAAGTATGGGTGTGTGGTAATGATTGGTGAGTTATGGGTGTGTGAGTAATGAGTGGTGAGGTATGGATGGTGTGAGTACTGTGGTGGTGAGGTATGGATGTGGAGCTAATGAGTTGGTGAGGTAGTGGATGTGGGAGTAATGAGTGGTGATGGTATGGATGGTGTGAGTATGATGGGTGAGGTATGGATGTGGAATAATTGTGTGGTGAGGTATGGATGTGGGAGTAATTAGTGGTGAGGTATTGATGTGTGAGTAATGAGTGGTGAATTAAGGGATGTGGGAGTACTCAGTGGTGAGGTATGGATCTGGGGTAATGAGTGGTGAGGTATTGGGTGTCGGAGTAATGAAGTGGTGAGGTATGGGGTGTGTGAGTTAATGAGTGGTGGAGGTATGGATGTGTGAGTAATGAGTGGTTGGAGGTAATGGATTGGGAGTTAATGAGTGGTGAGGTTGATGTGGGAGTAATGGGGGAGTGTGAGTATGGATTGTGGGAGTAATGAGTGGTGAGGTATTGGTGTGTGAGTACTGAGTTGTGAATTATGGTGTGTTAGTAATGGTGGTGAGGTATGGATGTGTGGTAATGAGTGTGGAGTATGGGATGTGTGAGTAATGAGTGTTGAGGGATTGGAGTGGGCAATGATTGGTGAGGTATGATGTGGGAGTAATGAGTGGTGAGGTATGGATGTGGGAGTATGAGTGTTAGGTATGGATGTGGGAGTAATGATTGTGAGGTATGGATGTTGGAGTAATGAGTGGTGAGTATGGGTGTGCGAGTAATGAGTGGTGAGGTAATGGATTGTGAGTAATTGAGTGGGTGGAAGGTATGGATGTGTGAGTAATGAGTGGTGAGGTATGGATGTGGGGAGTAATGAGTGGGTGAGGTATGGATGTGGGGGGGGAGTAATGATGGTGAGGTAGGGTGTGTGAGTATGAGTGGTGAGTATGAGTGTGGGGAGTATGAGTGTGAGGTATGGATGTGGGAGTAATGAGTGGTGAGGTGATGGATGTGTGAGTAATGAAGTGGTGAGGTATGGATGTGTGAAGTAATGAGTGGTGGGTATGGGTGTGTGAGTAATGAATGGTGAGGTATGGTGTGTGAGTAATGAAGTGGTGAGGTATGGATGTGTGGATTAATGGGGTGAGGTAATGGATGTGTGAGTAATGAGTGTGAGGTATGGTTGTGAGTAATGAGTGGTTGAGGTTGGATGTAGTATGAGTGGTGAGGTTATGGATGTGTGAGTAATGAGTGGTGAGGTATGGATGTGGGAGTAAGAGTGTGGGTATGGAATGTGGGAGTAATGAGTGGTGAGGTACGGATGTTTTTTGTGGTGAAGTAATGAGTGGTGGGGTATGGATGTGTGAGTAATGATGGTGAGGTATGGGTGTGTGGAGTAATGAATGGTGAGGTATGGATGTTGGGAGTATGAGTGGTGAGGTATGGGTGGTTGAGTAATGAGTGGTGAGGTTGGTGTGTGAGTATGAGTGGTGAGGTATGGGTGTGGTGGAGTAATGAAGTTGTGAGGTAATGGGTATGGTAGTAAAATGATTGGTGAGATTTGACTTGTCCTTTTTTCTTTAAAATTGTCCTATTTCCATGGGAATTTGTCTTTATATTTGTTAGATCAGTGGTGTCCCACCTTTGTTCTGTTTGTTTCCTCCCCCTTCCCCCTTTCAACCATCCGGATTTCCCAGCTTCCATGTGGTGAAGAAAAAAAGTAGCCACAACACACAACCTTTACTTGCTTAATACCAAGTATATAGACACTATCTCTTCTCTATATATATACCCTTAAAGAAAAAAAGAAGTCAAAGCTGAACTCTGAACTTTAAGAGATATTTTTCTGTCGACTAAATGCTTAGTAGTAGTCCTCGGATAAATTTCCCCCCTAGAATCCTTGAATTTACCCCCATTCGGGAAATTTCCCCAGGTTGGGAAAATACTGTGTCAGATAGTCTGGCAACCCTTAGTTGACCCACCATTTCATTACAAATTCTGGTGGTCACTTGCATCCTGTAACATTAATGACATTTAGAGGCCAGAAAATCAGAAAAATAATATAGTGTTTGTCTTCGAAAGTAGTTCTTGGATTGGCAAGGTGGATGAGATAATGGACATTGTTGAAGGACCTACCATGTGGTACGTAAGACTCCGGCCTCTTGTACGTTTCCCTTAATGTTCTTAGACTGAAGTGTTGGTGGCACCGGGCGGTAGTCACGCCCTCCCCTTTAACCCCGGGCCTCATCACCGCCGCTCCCACACACTTTGAAGTATGCAAGTTTATTCTTTTTGCTATCAACTTACTAAATAACTCCACATCCTCATCTAACCCAACCCTTATTAGCCGAACAATTCACATATTCAATATACTAGGGAGAGAGGATGGGGGCGGTATAAGAGTATAATTAATTTTCCGACATAATTCATCACACACTCCACCTTGGCGTGATCTTCTTCTTCTGTGACCTCTTACCGCTTCGAGCGCATGCACTTGGCTGATTTGTACTAGAGATGAGCCAGATAATGATACTATATGCTCTCTACAAGGAAAGATCCTTATAATACAATTATACCAACAATAGTAGACAAAATCCTTGTAAATAATAGAAATAAGCCTTTGATATAAAAAAAGAAACGTAGGCAGGCAGCTCGACGGCTACTGAGCGCGTCAACTTGTTCAAGTTGTAAGAAAATGCCCCATTTGAAACGCTAGACTGCCCCGGACCATGGGCTTCGGTCTGGTTGGGGACAGAACTCTTCATAGTCTTTCCATAGAAAACAGTTCCATAAACCCCTTTACTCTTCCTTTACAATCTATTCCAAATGGAACTGTCCGCCGAGAATTTCCTTACCCGCGTCGGCGAGCGTTCCACCACTTGTCCGGCGACAGTTCTCGTGTGTGATGCTTCGGCGACAGTTCCTATCTGCGACCGTTCCATAAACCACACTCACCACCGAGTGCCACCAATTATAAGTCGGTATGTAGAAATGTTCACCAGCATGGCCACCAATTATATATAAGTCTTGTATATTAGTAACTTATTTGGGTGGCTAAATATGTACGTCCCAGCTTGTACACATTTATTTAAAGTCCAATATGAACATAGCATATTTAACAACCAATTATGTAGTGACAATCAGCCAGGGAGTCTCGATGAACGCTTGGTAGGTGCGTAATAGTAGCGTGGAGATCCGAAGTTGTTCTCCACTGTCTTCGAACACAGCCAGTGAGTGCCACGGAGTCGTGAGCAGAGCCGATTGGAGGTTAATTTGTTTCCGAGGACTTCTCTCTTCCTTCTCCTCTTCTGTCCACCTGTGTCGTTCCTTCCCGTTTCCTGCGTTCGTCACGAGATGGAATTTAATCATTTATGGCTATCCATAACACAGCTGACTTAGGTACATTTTGTTTTTGTGATCCACTTCCATGTCTACAAAAGTTGAGGCATCCTTTGTTCGCATGGCTAACTTGCAAAAGATACATATACTTCTAAATGCTGTACAGTATGTACATGATTATATAATCATGTTGTTTCTAAAAATACACTGGTTCATTTGATGTTAAAGTAATCGTCCAGACCCATTTTTTTTGCCTACTTATGTTGAATGTACATTCAAAACACCTAGTCCACCAAAAAAAAATTGATTTCCAGGCCTTATTTCCGTTTTAAAAACACGACTTTTGTAAAAAGCGCGCGAAATTTTTTTCTTCCCTCCAACGGGTTACGAATGTTATTGATGACGTAGCAAAAGGCAGGCGGCTCTCCCCCCCGCGCGCAGATTCACTCAGATACTCTCTCTCTTCTGTCCCTGCCCCTCTCTCTCTCTCTCCTCTCCTACTCTCCAATTCTGCCTCTCTCTCTCTCTTTCTCCTCTTCCCCCCCTTCCTTTCCCCCCTTTCTCTCCTCCTTCTTTCCTTTCCCTCTCTCTCTCATCTCTCCTTTCTCTCTCATCTTCTCCTTCTCTCTCATCTCTCTCTCTCTCTCCTTCTCTCTCTCTCTCTCCTCTCTCTTCTCTCTCTCCTCTCCTCTCTCTCCTCTTTTCCTCTCTCTTTTCTCCTCTCCTCTCTCCCCTCTTCTCTCTCTCTCTCTTCTCTCTCTCTCCTCCTCTCTCTCCCCTCTCTCTCTTCTCTCTTCTCTCTCTCTCTTCTCTCTCCTTCCTTTCCTCTCTCTCTCCTTCCTTCCTCTCTCTCTCTCTCTTCTCTCCTCTCTCTCTCTCCTCTTCCTTCCTTCCTCTCTCTCTCTCTCCTCTCTCTCTCTCTCTCTCCTCTCTCTCTCTCTCTCTCTCTTCTCTCTCTCTCCCCTTTCTCCCTTTTTTTCCCTCTCTCTCTCTCCTTTTCTCCTCTCCCCCTTTCTTTTCCTCTTTTTTCCCCTTTTCCCCCTTCTTTTTTTTCCTTTCCTCCCCCTTCCCCCCTTCCCCCCCCCCCCCCCGGGGGGTTTTTTTTTTTTTTTTTTTTTTTTTTTTTTTTTTTTTTTTTTTTTTTAAATTTTTGTTTTTAAAAGGAGAAAAAAAAAAGGAGGGGAAGGGAAAGGAGAGAGGAGAAAAAGGGGAGGGGGGGGGGGGGGGGCCCCCCCCCCGGGGGGGGGGGGGGGGGAAAAAAAAAAAAAAAAGGGGGGGGGAAAAAAAAAAAGGGGGGGAAGGGGGGGGGGGGGGGGAAAAAAAAAGGGGGGGGGGGAAAAAAAAAAGCCCTTTTTTGGGGGGGGGGGAGAGGGGGGGGGGGGGGGGGTTTTTTTTCTTTGTTTTTTCTTGGGGGGGTGTTTTTGCCCCCCCGAGTTTTGAAATTCCGGGAGGGGGGATTTTTTTAAAAGGGGGGAATTTTTTTGAGGGTTTTTTAAAAAGGGCTAGGGTGAAAAACCGTTTTGTTGTTTTATTTTAAAGGTATGATTTTTTGTTTAAAATGGGGAAAAATAAATTTGGGGGGGTTTTTTTTAAAAAGGATTATAGATAGATTAAAAAAAAACAGAAGGGACGGGGTTTATAAAAAAAATTTTAAAGTGGTAAACTGTGGGGGAAAGGGGGGTTTTTTTTTAAAAAGAACAGTAAATGTAAATAAAAAAATAAAAAGGGTTAAATAATTAAGTGGCATGTGGAAAATTTAAAGGGGGGGAAAGTTTTTGGGGGGAAAAAAATTCCAAAATTTTAAAAAATTAAAAAGCAAGTTATTGTAAAAATTTTTTTAAAACCAGGATTAAAAACCTTTGGGGGGGGAAAAAAAAAAAAAAAAAGGGGGGTTTTTTTATTGTTTGGGCAAAATTTAAAAAAAGGGTTATTTTTAAAAAAAATTTTTTTTTTTTAAAAAGGGGTTTTAAAAGAAAGGTTTTGTAATTTAGGGCATGTTTTGTAGGAAAAATGAAAAATTTTTGGAGTTTCTAGGCGGGACAATGGTTTTTTTTAAAAAAGGGGAAAACTCTTTCAAAAAAAAGACCTGTTTAAAAGAAAAAGTAAAAAAAATTTTTTTAAAAATTTGTGGAAAAGGGAGAAAAAGTAAAATTTTGGAAGAATCTTTTTGCAAAATAAAGGAAATTTCAGGGAAAAAAATTTAATTTGAACAAAAAATTTGGTTATATTTATGAATTAAAATATGGATGAAAAAAGTATTATTTTTTAAACATAGAAAATTTTTAAGGTTTTTGTTTTTAAATTAAGTGCTAAAATTCGTAAATGTTGATTAAATGAGGAAGTAATTTAAATAATTTGAAGAAGAGTGCGTATATTTCCTTTTAATTGGGAAAGTAAGTAATAATGTCAGGGAAGAGGGGTAATATTCCTTTAATTGGAGAAAAGAAAAAAATTTGCAGGGAAAAATCGTGAATATTCCTTAAATTTGGGAAAGGAAAAATAAGTAAAAATGGTCTAAAAATTTTAAAAGGTGGAAATAATTCCTTGAATTTGGAAGTAAGTTTTAATTTTAATGTAGACGGGGTTAAAATTATGTTTAAATTTATCTAATATAATAGTATTCTAATTTGAAGAGTTATCTGTCATACATTGGTTTTTTCTTCTCTTGGCTAGAAGGAAAAAGAAATAATGCTCATAGTTTTTAAAAATAGGGTAGAAAATACCAAAAAAAAAATCGTTAAAACCCATCAAGGGAAAGTATTTTCAAGAGTGTATATAACATTGGCTTGGTGTGTTGTGTAGACATTTTCTAAAAAGAGAATACACACAATAAAATTCAGAATACATGGTAATTGTAAAATAATCAGGTGAACTGATATAAAATGTGAATGGTATGGAATGGTATGACACTACTGTTTTTGCGTGTGTGATCGCAATTTGTGACGGTAATCATTGGTAGCAGTGTGTGTGTCATCATTAACTGCAGGTGTGTCCTGTGTATCAAAAGTAGTGCTTGGTAAAGCATCACCTGTATCTAATCCTCTAGTTACTCGAAAATGACTCGCGACCGTGTGTGTAGTAAGACGTCTTAAACTAAACAATCACGATAGACAGAGAACATTACAGGAATCAGGTTCAGTGTACTAGGTGAATATATTTCACTGTGAGCTGTAATTTGATGTTAATTCACTGCTGATGCCGCTCGGGCACGCTAGTTAATGCATTTATGTCAATTACTGGAGTTTGTACAGTGGAGTAGTAAATGTGAACTCATAAAGTAGGAAATCAGTAGTAAAGGTGCACTCACTCGTAGGAGTTATGTGTCTCCAGGAATTGTGATATATGCATTACTGTTGAAAAAAAAAAATGAGGGAATACCGCGGTCTAAAATTTCGCCTTGTGTAAAAAGAATAGTCATATGTTTGCTGAACAATATGATATAAGTGTGTTGTGTATGTTAACATCACTGTATTAACACTAAATGTACCTGCTCACCTAAAATTGTAAAATATTACTTAGCTGTTAGCTACGAGCATTGGTGTATGATTAGGTGAGGTTCAGGTGAGTGATGGATGAACACAGCGTGGATGAGTGCCAGGATGACGGATGTAGTACAGTCGCCGGATATACGCATTCTGTCAAAGAAGAAATCTAAGAAAAAAATAATAACATATACATACACAAATAAGAAATATGAATAAAATACTGATACATTTGTGTGATGGTGCCCGCGCTCAAGTCCGTAGCTGAGGAACGGCTGGTAGTGGCGGTAGTGACACTGTGTTAGGGTAGTGTCAAGTCAGCATCCCTGTGAGGGCGGTAGGGTGGTGAGCTGTGTCAGCGGAATGCTGTCGGAAGGCAGGCGGTGGTGTCTGCTGGTTGCTGTGTGGCTGGAGGGTATTTGAGTTGCGCCTCTGTGTTGCGCTGGCCAGGACGAGATGATCTGTGTTGCTAGCGGAGTTGTTACGTTGTGCCATGACGAGATGCAGTGTTGTAGACGTGTAGGGCTGGACAGTTGCATGTAGAACGTTGATATCTTGAATAATAGTGGTGAGGCGATGATTGTCTGGCAGCGGGGTTGGTGGTCGTGCAGTAGTGTCGCTGTTGACCTTGTGCCAAAACAATTTGTTGAGTTGCTTGAAGTGTTGTCTGCCTCTCTCTCCATCTGTAGTTGCTTGTAGTTGTAGTAATACTTGTAGATTCTTGTAGATTGTGTTGCGGCTGGCTTGTGTTGCGTAGGTTACGGCTTGATAACGATGGTTGTGGCTCGGCTGTGCTGGCTGGAGGTACGGAGGTTGCCATGTTGATTGATGGTCGTGGTTGTAGTACTGTTACTGGCTGTGTGTGGTTGTGATAGCGCCGGAGAACGTTGCACGAAGCAGTATAGCGTAAGTAGTAGTAGTTGCTTCTGTAGATCGGCGTAATCTTAATAATCTTGGTAGAACGTGGAACTGCTGTAGAATGGCCGGTGTTTGACTTGTAGTTTTGGCTTGTAGACTTGTAGACTGCGTAGGGTATCTGAACACTGCGTTATGTATGGTGTTATATGACTGATATAATCAGTCACCACTGCTGCACACCATTTATAAGTCGTTGTAGCGGTTGATCCCACCGCTGCCACCATTTATAAGTGTCGGCGGACACTCACCACCGAGTGCCACCAATTATAAGTCGGTATGTAGAAATGTTCACCGCATGGCCACCAATTATAAGTCGTGTATATTAGTAGACTTATTTGGGCGAGTTAAATATGTACGTCCAGCTTGTACTCATTCATTTAAAGTCCAATAATGAACATAGAATATTTACAACCAATTATGTAGTGACACCAAGCCAGGGAGTCTCGAATGAATGCTTGGTAGGCGCGTAATAGTAGCGTGGAGATCCGAGTTGTTCTCCTGTCTTGAACACAGCCAGTGAGTACCACGGAGCTCGTGAGCAGAGCGTATTGGAAGTAGTGTGTTCCGAGGGCTTCTCTCTTCCTTCTCCTGCTTCTGTCCACTCGTTCCTCCCGTTTCCTGTGCGCTTCTCTCCTCTGTTACAAGGGTCGTCGACCTAACATACTGCTGATAGCTAGGCATTTGTCCTGTGCCCTACTTAGTTCGATCTTAGAGAGTGCAAGGTGTTCATGGGTCTCACGGTGAAACATAGCAGGAAAGATATACATATAATTATATATAATTACATATATATATATAATATAATATATATATATATATATATATATATATATATATATATATATATATTATATATTATATAGTATATATATATATATAGTTAATATATATATATATATATATCTATATATATATTATATATATTATATATATATATATATATATATATATATATTATATGTCTAAGATGTTCCTAAAAATATACTGGTTCATTTGATGTTAAGTACATGCAAATATCCTGTATGGAAGGACTTAGACCTGTTCAGAAAACAATTTTTTCCTATTTTTATACCCTCCTGCACGGTTTCCAATGCTTTTTGACCTGGAAAAGTCGAAAATTACAACCATTATAAGCCAAAATGTCAGAAACCTTTGCCTCATGAAGCATGAAGTTCTATTCTATACACGTTTTCTGAAACGCCAGTTTCGGAGCATTTTGATGTTTGTTTTCGCCCTATTTTTCACCAATAAATGGGCATAAGCAGGTTAAAGCAAGTAATTAGATGCTGACTGAAACATCAAAATGCATAGAAACATTTATGGAAATATTACATGTGATATTTACAGACAAATTTTCAAAAAAATTAAACTAAATATAATTCATTTCACTCTAGTCACAAATTCACAATGGTTTTAGCATGACATCTAATGGTCTGTTATGTTTGTTGCAGATCTGTTGAAACCTGCTAACAAATCCAGAGATACTTCACAAGATAGCTTCACGATGGCAGTAAGCAAGGAGCTCCGAGGACGCAAAGTTGACATCTCAGAACCTCCACCTGCAGTCCAGAGACAAGCGTCACGCCGACCTGCTACTAGATCTGCTACAGAAACCTTCCTGATCGGCTACCCATCATCCAGCATCAGTGGCTCCCAGTTACCCACCAACAGACAGGCCTTCCAGTACTTCCTCCATCTCCAGAGTTTGCCAGAAAATACAGGGAATCCTAAGCATCAAGACCTCGCCAATGAAACAGTGGAGGCTATCATCCCATTCTGGCAGATGGCTAGGATCAAGACCATGACCAAGTACAATGCAGCGCAGCATTTCATGACACTTCACAAAAAGCACAGAGATCTAGCAAGGAATAAAGGTAGAAACAGGTGACCCTGGAGGGAAAAGGAGTGCCTTTGTCTGGAATTAGATAGCCTGTTCGACATAGGAGCTTCAGATGCCATCCAGGAAATAGAGAGAAACCGACTGCTATCAAGGGAGAAGAAGGACAAGGACATCAGGTTCTACCAGGATCAGAAGACAGAGAGAAAGGCCCACATGTCTGGTCATGACAAGATATTTGAGTCACGGTCCCAGCAGCAAGCAGAGAGGGCTGCAAGACTGCAGCAGAGAGAGGAACAACAAGATATGAATTTGTCACAAAATTTCTACAATTTTTCAGCTGCCACACAGCGAAGGACTGCTGCTGATGTGTCTACCTGGGCTGACCCAACCGGGCAGTGAAGGGAATGCAGAGGACAATGGATTACCCAAAAACCTACATGACCCACAGCAAGGCCTGGAATATGTCAGCAATGTAAAAGTAGTGAATGACATTGCTGAGCGGGGAGTCAAGATGATGACTGATTTCGCAAACATCATTACCACAGATTCTCAGCAAAAACAGTACCTTCTTCAAACTGTGGAATACAACCGTGAGCGATTTGATAGCTTCAAGAAGCAAACTCTGAAAAAAATTACTGTGAAGTGTCCTTCTGACATAGGGCAATAGAGTTTTCTGCCACTTGAAAATAGTTTTTAGAGTCTTTGTCACCCCATTTTTTGATGTCAAAATTGTAATATTATGAAATTTATATAAAATGTTCAGAAAATTTTGCTTTTTTTCTGGATATGATGTGTCTTTTTTTCTTGAATGTTTACTTGGATTGTTTTTTCAGAAATAATATTAAAAATGCTTCAATTTGATACCCAATTTGTTGTTTTATCCCAATTGTAACAAAAGTCTCAGGTGAAAAAAAGTCTGGCGGAAGACAAAATTAGGCCGCTTTTCTACTGTCGCGGGCTTAATATCTTGAGGTCCATGAGCAAAGGTTCCTTACATTTTAAGCTCAAAATGTGTTTGTGATTTTCGGGGGGGGGGGGGGCATTTTCCAGGTCAAAAAGCATGCGAAACCTTGCAGGGGGGTATAAAAATAGGAAAAATTGTTTTCTGAACAGGTCTAATTGGAAGGTATAATACGTGTAACACTTGTTTGATAATAGTTGTAATTCAATAGTAATAGTTATGCCAGTTATTATATGTGTTAGAAGTGAATAATGACTGACGTGTGTGTGTGTGTGTGTGTGTGTGTGTGTGTGTGTGTGTGTGTTTTGTGTGTGTGTGTGTTTTGAGGGGTGGCAGGGCCTTGGCTTGGCCTGGATCGCACTTGCAAGTCTAAGCAACCTTCTTCCCTATCCACATGACACTGGTAATTAAAACCCCTGTAGCAACTTCTATGAGGCCTTCTATGATCATGTTGACTCTACTCGACTTGGCAAGTTGGCATTAGGATTTCAATGGTCGATACTCAGAGGAAGACTCGAACTTACTTGAGAAGAATTCAACCTTGTTTAGGAGGACATTCAAGCCTGTTCTGGGTTTGCACCGCAGAAGGCAGGCAATCGCAAATGAAATTCTGTTCAGAGTCTTGAAATTGCTACTTGTACTTGCTCAGTGGGTCGGATTTACTTTTCAGCACACAAATGGAATCACTGGCCGGGGCGTGGAAGAGAAATTGAACGCGGGGTCATGATAATATACAAGGAAGAGAAAAGGGATATGTGCAGGGGATAGGGAGAAGTATTATAAGGAGACAGAGGTATAGAGGGGAGAAGGGAAAATAATACAGGAGACATGAGAATAAGAGGCCGGAGAGGGTAGAATATGGGTGCAAGAAAGCCAGTGAGTGGATGCCATGGCGCCCATTGTGACACAGGGACAGACAGATGGTCTTAATCAATATATAAAAAAATGTTGAAGGAATGACTGCGTGACGGGAAGGGAGGGGGACGAAATGGAGGAGGAGGATGGTATACGGAAGGGAGGAAGGAGAGAGTGAGTGGCGCCAAGACGACTTCCCTCCACAATATATATCTCCCGTTACAGCTGCCTTTGTCGCGCCGCTGCACAGAACCCCGCACGGTGACAGTGGCTGGGACATACGGGCGGCCGTCTGTGTACGCCTGAAGAAGAATGATTGGGGCAGGTAAGCACCGGCGGGTACAGATGACTCGAGGAATTACCAGCGCCGGCTCAAGCGAATGGTCTGGCACACCAACACGTCAACATTTGTCGCCACCTCGCCTCATGTCTTACGAAAATGGCTGAGATCGAGATGCGAGGACACACAGACTTATTTACGCGCCTCGTTTGGGCAGTGATGTTCGTGCCTCGTTTAGCTGTGGGGCTGCAGCGTCACATTGCTTCCTTCCGTAAAGGTCTTAAAGGATGGGTCAATTATGAAGGATGGAGAGAGACAGGTGGTGGTGGTGGTTAGGTGGAGTCTTCCCCATTTGTCTCTCCCTCGCCCGGTGGATAAAATGTTGGTATTGATGGTCATTTCCAGCATGCGACAAATAACTCCACTCTGCTCCGCTTACAATATATACAGTGAAGGCGCAAAAAATAGACAAAGAATGTATAAGCGATGTAAAAGGCCGTAACTCACCTGTCGGATGCCACGTTGTAATTACCTGCGGAAGCCAATTTGGTAACCTATAATTCAACCATCATACATTTCACCTGTCAAAACCACCATCCACACTTCTTCTGTGAGATAGTTTTTCGCTTAAATTTTATCTCTCTCACTCTCGCTTTCATAATCTCTTCTCTTCCTTATTTTTCCCATTCCCCTGTCAGTACATTATTTTCCCTTCCTCTTATACTTTTTTCTTCCACCCCTTTGTATGTACCTCCACCATCATCCTCCTCTTAAGTTTATATTTATAACATTTTCTTGCGCATTCCTTACTTTATACTCTCACTATTCTTCCTTCCCCTCTCCCCCTTCTTCCTCTTCATTTTTCTCATTCTTCTCTCTTCCCCTTCTTCACCTGGCAGTCATCACATTATCACGCCCCTTCTCTCCTCTTCATTACCCCTTTCCTCTCTCTACTCATCCTCCTGTTTCCTTCAATTTTCTTCCCTTTTATCACCTTACTTCTCCATTAAACATGTACCGCAATGATGACGCACAAATATATTACCTTTTTCTTTTACTTTCTTATCCTGACAGCGTTCTCATTTTCTCTTCCCCCCATGGAACACGCCCTGTTTTTTGTTCCATCATGTAACATTTCAACCCTGCAGATTATCAGGGGAGGAGAAAAAAGGAGGACATATAGAGAAGGGAATAGACCTCATAACACACCATAACGTGACCTAGTTTATGGCGTCTCTCTCTCTCTCTCTCTCTCTCCGTCTCTCGTCCTCTCTCTCTCTCTCGTCTCCTCTCAGTCTCAATCTCTCTCTCTCTCTCTCATCTCTCGCTCTCGCTCTCGCTCTCTGCTCTCCGCTCTCGCTCTCGCGTCTCTACTCTCAACTCTCACTCCACTCTCTCTCTCTCTCTCTGCCTCTCTCTCTCTCGTCTACTCTCCCCTCTCTCTCTCTCTCTCTCTCTTCCGTCGTCGTCTTCTTTCTCTCTTCTCGTCTCTTCTCTCTCTTCTCTCTCTCTCTCTCTCTCTCTGCTCTCTCTCTACGTCTCTCTTCTCTCTCCTTCATTTCTCTCTCCTCTCTCTTCTCTCTCTCTTCTCTCTCTCTCTCTCTCTCTCTCTCGATCTTCTCTCCTCTCTTCCTCCTCTTCTCGCTCTCTCTACTCGTACTCGTCTCTCTCTCTCTCGTCTCTGCTCTCTCTCGTCTGCTCTCTCTCTCTCTCTCTCTCTCTCTTCTCCTTCGCTCTCTCTCTCTCTCTCGTCCTTCATTTCCTCTCGTCTCTCTCTCATTTCCTCTCCTCTCTCTCGTCATCTCTCTCTCTGCCTCGTCTCTCTCGTATCTGAAACTCGCTCTCTCTCTCTCTCTAGTCTCTTCCTCTCTCTCCGCTCTCACTCTCTCTCGTCTCTCAAGTCTCTCTCTCTCTCCTCTCTCGTCTCTCTCCTCTCTCAGTCTCTCTCTCTCTCTCTCCTCTCCTTCATTTCCTCTCTCTCGTGCTCTCTCTCGCTCTTCCTCATCCTCTCTCTCTGCATCTCGTCTCTCCGCTCTTCCTCTAGCTCTCTCTCATCTCTCTCATCTCTCCTCTCTCTCTCTCTCTCTCTCTTCTCTCTCTCATCTGCTCCTCTCTCTCTCTCGTCTCTCTCTCTCCTTCATCTCTCTCTCTCTTTTTTTTTTTTTTTTTTTTTTTGGGGGGGTTACATTTGATATTAATTTACATGCCAAAAGTTCCAGGTGAGGTTTCCGATCACTATCTTAGTCTGGCACATTTATGTTGACTAATTATGTTCCCAGATTGGCATCAGCCAGGCATTCACTGCACACTTGAGGGAGATGTGGAGTGTTGGAGGGGGGCCTGATGCATGTCAGTCTGTCGCACTACACGGTTCCACAGCCTCTGTATCGCGCGAAGGAGCGGACCGGAAGAAGGTCCGCTGTGTCCTGGCGAAAGGGAACATGAGTGTTGTCTCTTGTTTGGCTCCCCCTGGTGGAGTATGGGTGAGGTGTCGCCCACGGCTGCCCGGATTCATAGCGAGTGTGGGCGCCCTGCTGGAGGATTTGGTACGTGCCGCCACAGGCCGGCCACGTCTCGCCTGTGCTGTAGGTGCTGTAGGGGGGGCGAGCTGCATTTCTGGTGCTGCCTTCAGGGAATGATCCGCTGTGGCGGTTTTTGATACGCTATTCTAGAAGACCAGGTACAGGGGGGGCAGGGATGACCAAGTCGGTACGTACTCCATGAGGGAGCTGGACTGGCCGCTAAAGGGTTGTGACACCCCGAGCGTCAAGGAGGGTGGGGAGACAGCGCCTGACGCAGTTCAACCTGCCTGGCGGGCCTAGAGGCTGTCTTCCTACGTGGCTGGTGAAGGAGAGGGTGCTGTTCAACCTCAACGCCGCGAATGTTGACCGTCCGGCTGCAAGGGCAACAACCTTCCCGTCCAGAAGAAATGGTGGGATAGGAGGTTGCTGGGGGGTAGATGTTCGCCGGGTATTCAAGCATGACCCTGTGTTTTGGTCCTGGGCGAGAGTCAACCTGCACCTATGTCCCCCGATGAGGTGATGGTCTCCAACACCTTGGTTGGACGAGGGCGACGTAGTGCGGTGGTCAGTACTGTCACAGGGGAATGTGAGGGTGCCAAAGTCTCCGCCCGTAGGCGTGTGCCCTCCGGGTGAGTATCATAGTGTCGTTAAAAAAACACATTCCATAATAAGGGGTCCAAGACACTGCCTTTGTGGGACACCAGCTCCATCTGGGTGTTCTTCCGAAGTGTGTCTGTTCACCGCCACGCTGAGAGTCTTTTTCCCTCGGCAGTCGTGAAGGGGTGGAGAAGGCCGCCAGTCACTCCCATGCTGCGGAGTTTGGTGATGAGACCGGAGTGGCCACACCCTTATCAAAAGCTCCGGGCGATGTCCCCAAGCGATGACAAGAAGAGTGTCGCGTCCTCTGTCCAGGGATTGTTGCCATAAAGGTGGGACATAAGGAAATGATGTCCGTTGGCAGGACCTGTTAGGGCGGAGCCGAACTGTCTGTTGCTTAGGATGCGGTGTGTGGTGAAGAAGTAGGAGATCCTGCTGTCAATGATGATGGTTTCAGTTCCTTGCCGAGGACAGACAGGAAGGGAGATTGGTCTGTAGTTTTTTGGCTCCGTCTTCTTTCCCTTTTTGTGAATGGCTGCTACTCCTCCTTGCCACCTTCCACGTGGAGGGCCACTTACCAGTGCTGAGTACAACACTGGAAGATATCGTGACTGGGGCTGCCAGCTGAGGCGGCGCAGTGACTTAAGATGTGGGGGGACACCCGCCCCCGTCTGGTCCGCACAGTGCCTTCTTAGGGTCGAACAGTGCAGCTGTCGGCATCACCTCTCTGTGGTTAAGGTGATGGTGTCCCCGAGCGTCGCGTTGGTGAGACGTGGCCACGGTCAGGAGGAGGCGGTCAGGATCAGAGACTGTCCATCTTTCCTGGAAGTGGTCCGCTAATACCCTCACCTTCTCGCAACTCCGAGTGGCTACTGAACCGTCGGCTTTATTGCGGGGAATGTGGTCATCGGGTTAGCAAAAGCCTTGCTGTTCCTTGAGGGCGTTCCACCAAGCTTGCTACCACAGAGCGGTCAGAGAAGTTATTTGATTTCAGCTCATCTTGCCAACCGTTGCTGGCCCCCGCTGTACCCTTTGCATGTTGAAGCAAGCTTCCTTTGTGCCTTTGCTGATATTGTGCGTCGGGTGGTCGTCTGAAGCGTCTCCAGGCTCTGCTTTTTTCATCGGCTGCCACTCTGCAGTTGTACCAAACCATGGCCGGTCGAGTGGTTTTACCGTGAAGGTATGGGTGGGGACGTACCTTCTCCTTTTGAAGGGAGTGAATTGTGCTTGTAAGCTTCTTACTTGGGTGTACCACGTCACCTGTAAGGATGTTGTTCAGGGAGTGGTGACGCGCGCGTCTTGAAGCACCTCCCAGTTTAGTCCTCCAGTTACATCTCTCTCTCTCTCCTCTCTCTCTCATCTCATCTCTCTCTCTCATCTCTCATCTCTCTCTCTCTTCGTCTCTCTGTCATCTCTCATCTCCTTCATCTCTCTCTCTCTCCTTCATCTCTCTCTCTCTCCTTCATCTCATCTCTCTCTCTCTCTCTCCCCTCTCTCTCGCTGAAATCCGTCTCCTTCCTCTCTCATCTCTCCTTCTCTCTCTTCTCGATCTCTCTCCTTCACTCTCTTCCATCGTCTCTTCTCTCGCTCGATCTCTCCTCTCAAATCTCTCTCTCCTCATCTTCCTCTCTCTCTCCTTCATCTCTTCTCTCATCCTTCATCTCTCTCTCTCTCTTCATCTCTCTCTCTCTCTCTCTCTCCTGCTCTCTTCTTCCTCTCTCTCTCTCTTCTCATCTCTCTCTCTCTCTCTCTCTCTCTCTCTCTCTCTCTCGTCTCTCTGCTCTCTCTCTCTCATCCTCTCTCTCTCTTCATCTCTCTCGTCTCTCATCTCTCGTCTCTCTCTCTCTCTCTCTCTCTCTCTCTCTTCTCTCTCTCTCTCTCGTCTCTCTCCTCTCTCTCTCTCTCTCTTCTCGCGCTCGCTCTCTTGTCTCTCTCCTCTCTCTCTCTCTCTTCATCCTCTCTCATCTCTCTCGTCTCTCTCTCTCTCTCTCTCTCTCTCTCTCTCATCCTCTCTCCTCTCGCTCTCTCTCTCTCTCTCTCTCACATCTCTCTATCTCTCTTCTCTATCCTCTCTTTTTTCATTTCACCTTGGCTAAGCTCAATGCAATACATTTTCTTTACTGCACCTTCACGCTCGTGTTGTTATCGCCCCAATAAACAAGCGTAATAACACTTATGTAAACTCTTTCAAGTGTTCTTCAATATTTTCGTTTTTTTCCTTTAGTATTTTCATTTTCTTTCATCCTTTTACATGTATTATTATTATTATTAATTATTATTATATTATTTTCATTATCATTATTACTATTACCGTCAACATTGATTATATGGCTTTGTTTTGGTGGCTGTGTTGGGTGGTATTGTCCTTATTCTCGTCTTTTATTCACTACTTTTGTTTTCTTGTCTATTTCATTTTGTTTATCCTCTTCGGCGTTTTATTTTTTTTTCATTTTTGCTGTCCCATCTTTTCCTATTTCCTGTTAGATATTCCGTCGTATATTCCGTACCTCTAACACTTCTTACCTCTCTATTTACCTGTCTTTTTGTATCTCTCTCTTTCTCTGTCTATCAATCTATCTAGCTTTATCTCTTTCGCAACGTCCATAAATAATAAAAAACAGACGATGACAGCATGTGGAACCGAAAACAATGAGGGGAATAATAACTAACAAATCAGGGAGGAAGATTGTCAGCACCATAAGAATATATATTTGTCACCGCCATATGTGTCATGAGGTTTTGACATGGAAGAACTGATTGCATTAGTGGGATTAAGTGGGCCGCGAGGGAAGGTGTCCGGGGATTACGAAGGGGAGGAAGGGATTGCAGGAAAGAATTATGTGTTCAAGAAATAAGAGAGGGAGATAGAAGTGACGGGTAATAGAAGGAATTGGATAAACGGAGGAAAGATACAGAGAGAGAGAGAGATAATTACATAGAATTACATTTGAATTTAGACTACACGAACAGAGAGAGAGAGAGAGAGAGAGAGAGAGAGAGAGAAGAGAGAGAGAGAGAGAGAGAGAGAGAGAAGAAGAGAGCAGAGAGACCTAAGAAAAGATTTTTTGAGTCCAGCGAACCAGTAGAGGTGTGAAGAAAGGAAGAAGGAAAGTGGAGGAAGGAAGGAAAGGGGAAGTAACAGATGTAAACAAGTTAATGCTCATCCCTCAGGTCAAGGAACACCACCTCCTGGGGGAAGAGAGGAAAGGGAAAAGGACCAGGAGGAAAAGAAGGAGGAAGAGCAGGAGAGGAGGCCACATTATCAACTCATCATCTTTCTATTAACTAATGTGCGGTTTTTTTTATCAATAAGGCGTTTAGTCTTCAACAGTGTATGTGTGTGTGTGTGTGTGTGTGTGTGTGTGTGTGTGTGTGTGTGTGTGTGTGTGTGTGTGTGTGTGTGTGTAGGAAATTGCTCACTCCACTCCACTTCCCGTCCACCTCATCCGCCAGCAACGTCCATCTCCCTCCTCTGCCTCATTTCCATATATAAACACATCTCTTTCTTTTCTTTCTTTTTCTCTCTCTCTCTCTCTCTCTCTCTCTCTCTCTCTCTCTCTCTCTCTCTCTCTCTCTCTCTCTCTCCTGATGTTATCCAGATCCTTCTTTCCCTCCTTCCCTCCTCCCATTCCCTACACCCGCCTCCTCCTTCTCAACCCTCCCCTCACTCACTACAACATAACCCGTGTTTATAATCGCCTCACTCCGGGTCATGTTACAGCTTGGGGAGTTGTCGCGCCCCCCACGAGACTACCGGATGAGCTGTTATCTTCGGAAGCTAGATACGAGGCGTGGTTTTATCTGTTTATTGATTGAAGTTGTGTGTAAATTATCAGTTGTCTGCAGGTTGACCTGTCTTGTCTGTCTATCTCTTCTTGTTTATGTTGTCCATGTGGTTGTTGTTTACTTAAGTATTTGTTTTTCTGTATATCTCTACGTTTGTCCGTCTGGCCGGATCTTGATCTTGTTGGTATTTCCGTCCACCGCTGACTTGTTTTCGTGTCTGGGGGATTTCTGTTTAGGCCTCTCATGCTGTCATGAACGCCTGTCCAGTTTGTTGTTCCCCTTCACCGTCAGAAAGCTCTTCTTGATTATCTCTCTTTAATACAATATCGTGTGTGTGTGTGTGTGTGTTCGTCTTTTCTCCTGGTTTTCGTCCTTTTTCTTCCGTTTCATTCCCATATTCTCTATCTCTTCCTATCCCTATTCTTCCCCTCGTTTTATTTTTCCTCTTCCTACATCTTACTCTCCTTACTTATATCTTACTATAGTCAACACTGGGGGGGTGGCTGGTCTCCGGGGTGGAGCGCTCAAGTCCGCGGTGGTGCCACATCACCCCCACTACTCTCCTCCCGCAAGGTCACCACCCTCCGCACCTCATTCATTCTGATAATTCTGACCTCAGTGGAGTGACCAGAAGGGATTAGGGATGGAATGGAGGGATAGGAGGGAGGGAGGGAAGGAGAAAGGAAGGGAGTGAGGGGGATGGAGTGGAAGAGAGGAGGAGGGGAATGAAAGGAGGGAAGGAGGGAGGGAGGGAAGAGGGGAGGGAGGGAGGGAGAGAAGGAGGGAAGGAGGGATGGGAGGGAAGGAAGGGAGGGAGGGGGGGTGGGAGGGGGAAAGGGAGGGAGAGACGGAGGGAAGGAATGGAGGGAGAGAAAGGAGGGAGAATAGGAGGGAGGGAGGGAGGAGGGAGTAAAGGAAAGGGGGAAGTTAAGGGAGTGGGAGGGAAGGACTCAGGTAGTGAGCAGGAAGGTAGGAGGGAAAGGGAAAAAGGGGAAAAGGGGGAGGGGAGGGAGGGAAGGGAGGAAGGAAAGGGAGGGGGGGAGGGAAAGCAAGTGTGTACACGTAGAGAGACAGATGACAGATGGTCAGAAAGGGAGATGGGTCAGAGAGTAGAGAGGAAAGGGAGAATGGGTCAGAGAGACGAGAGAGAGAGAGAGAGAGAGATAGAGAGAGATAAATATGAAGAAAGATTGGGAAGAGGGATCGTGAAAAGAAGAATTGAGATGGAAGGGGAAGGCCGGGAGGGGAAGGAAGAAGGAGAGGAAGGTTGGGCGGGAGGCGGCCGAAGGAGGGAGGGAGGAGAGAAAGGCGGTGAAGGAAGCAAAGGAGGGAGAGAAGGAAGGAAGAAGGAGGCGAAGGAAGAGGAGGGAGGAGAGAAAGGAGGCGAAGGAAGGATGGGTTCGGTTTGTGTCAGGTACTCCTGATTTGCTCGCAACGTCGCTGGTGCTGCATGCCAAGTGTATGGAAGGTAATAAGACAGACTCGTTGTTTTAACCATCAAATCGCAAGCCATTCAAACAAAACCATCCAGCACCGTATTATAAAACTATATGATTACAAAATAGTTCATGTAATAGCTACAGTATGACAGAGGTCCTCGTCAGCCTGTCAACGATGACGTAAACACGCAGTAATCTACCCACCCCACCCGCGAGACCAGTTGACGTGGGGACGACTATACTTCTTCCATCCTCCTTTACCCTTCTTCCATCCTCTTTTACCCTCTATCTCTTTTCCTTAAAACCCTCTCACTCTATCTTCCTTTCTGTCTATCTGTTCTTATCTCCCTTATTTTTTCTCCATCCTTTCTTCCTCCCTTCCTTTCTTTCTCATCCCTCCTTCCTTTCTCCTCCCTTCCTCTCGCGTCATGCTGGAGACATCGAAAGAAGACGCGTATGACTTTTCTGCTCCGGGTCAATAAGTGAAAGAATGAATTTCTTCATAATCATCTTCGACTACGAGCCAAAAGTCCGGTTTTAGGAGGGGCATCCGGTTCTCTTCCTCAAATTCCTTTAGCAGTTTCCCTCAATTTCCACCATTCCTGCATTACATCTGTCCAATTAGTCCCCGCCTCAGATCCACTATCACCCCCTCTGGTCGTCCTATTTTGTGGTCTCTTTCTTTTAATTTCCCCTTCTATACTCCATCCACATTTTTTCGGGTACTGTCCAAACGGCATTGCGTCAGTCGCTCGTTGTGGGTAAATCATCATTAGAGGCTACACGAAGAATGATTGGAAGAGTCGATATCTAGTGTCAAGACTCGGACATAGTTACGGAGGAACCGTTTACAGAAGACAAGGCAAGGGGCAAGATACTACAGTCAGGGCAAGGAAAGATACGAGCTAACATTGACTAAGGAAGAAAGAAAGAAAAACATTGTATTCAGTTTACCGTAAGATCCTGGGTGAGTAACAAGGAGAGGAAGAGAGAGGAGAGAGAGAGAGAGAGAGAGAGAGAGAGAGAGAGAGAGAGAGGGAGAGAGAGAGAGAGAGAGAGAGAGAGAGAGAGCGTGGGGAGGAAAGAAATCTAAGGGGTGGATATAATAAATAAAAGAGAAAATAATAATGTAAAGGAAATGAGACAGTTTATACATCCCCTGTATATTACTTTACCTTACACGCCTCGCTCCTCTTGCCACTTTCTTTCCCTCCTCTCTCTCCCCTTTCCTACCCCGACCCACCTTCCCTCCATTCCCTGGAACCTTCCTTCTCCCTCCGCCCCTCCTCATCTTCCCTCAAGCATCGCGTGCAATATCGGGATGGAGGAATCTTGCGTTTGTTAGAGAGAGGGGGATAGAGAAGAGAGAGAGAGAGAGAGAAGAGAGGAGGAGAGAAGAGGAGAGAGAGAGAGAGAGAGCGAGAGAGAGAGGAGAGAGAGAGAGAGAGAGAGAGAGAGAGAGGAGAAGAGAGAGAGAGAGAGAAAGGTTTGAGGGTTCCTGAAATTCTTTGCTGTTTCTAAGCTCCTTTGTTCCAAGGGTTAAGATCGAGCAGAGATAACAAGACTCAGCATCCAGCATCAGAGGAGGGCTCTTATTTGTTCCCGGCGGTACACAAATATTGAAGGCCAAGGGAAACGCGAGGATTTGTGCAGAAAGTGGAAGACAATAAGAGATGAGGCAGTGTGGACGAAGACGACAACCAGAGAATGGAGAAAGGTGGAGGAGCAAGGGAGGAGGAGGGAGAAGGAAAACAAAAAGGTGGTATGCAAGATGAAGGACATTACGGTGTTGAATTATTGGTGAGTTAAAGAAATGTTGAGATGGGAATGAAAGACAAAATGGAAAAATTTTTGAAATAATGGTTAATGTTCTATTGAGGAAATCAAGAGTCAGAGATTTTATAGTTGAGTGCAATGAGTTTTGATGTAAATTTTTGAGGGAGAAGAGGAATATAATGGTGCAAAGATGGAAAACAAGAAGAAGCCAATCGAACGAAAATCTTAATGGACAAATATTTATGAAAAAATATACGGGTCGTTTTGACCTTGCTCTAGGTGAATAAAAAGTGTGGAGCACGAAAATGATGATGACAACTCCCCTTTACCCGTCCCGCCTAAAAAAAAACTTTTTCTTCTCATATATGATAGAAAAATTAAATAGGAAATATCGAAGAATACGGAGGAAGAAAGAACCGTAGAATATGCTATGTCTGGCTTACGCGAGTATATGTGTGTGTGTGTGGTGGTGTGGGTTGTGTGTGTGTGTGTGGTGTTGTGTGTGTTTGTGGTGTGTTGTGTGG
>JACEEZ010003764.1:310000-327966 GCA_016584305.1 Chionoecetes opilio | reverse complement strand
TTGTGGGAATGGTACTTTAGGTGACCGTGTGAATTTAACGCGGCCCCGGGGAGGAAGTCCGGGCGGCTTAGGTGGAGGGAAAATGTGGGGGGCGGCGTGGCGTGGAAGTCCGGGCGGCGTAGGGAGGCGATTTTGCGGCGTGGCGTGGAAGTTCCCGGGGGCCGGGGCGTAGGTGGAGGCGTGTTGCGGCGTGGCGTCAAAAAGGTTAACCTGTTACCATATCCCACTTGCTGTCCCATGTGTAAAGTAGTCACTTTTAGGGTGAGCAGAAACAGGTAGCTCTGCTTTGATAGTGGTTTATTAATTTGGGGTAAAAAGGGTAACCCAGGTAAGGTGACTCGTGGACGGGTGAGTTGCTCCTGGGGGTGGTTTGGATGTGACTTGGTGACTTGGTGACTTGCTGGTACGGAGGTCGGGTTTTCCCAAGTGACTCTCCTCTACGAGACGTCCTTTAAAGGGCCGCGATACTCACGACCTGACGGCCTGCATACCAATGCGGCTCAGGTCGAGTTAAAGGATTAGCGTATTGCCTAGGATTGGATTACCCAGGTGTTCCAGGACCCAACATCAAGTATACAGAACACAGAACACAGAACACAGAACACGGTTGAACACATAGTTGAACACCAATAATAATACTAATACTAATACTACAGATCCGGATCTTCAAGTCGCTTGTGATCCCTGTCTTACTCTATGGTTGTGAGACATGGACACTAAATAGCGACTTGAAGAGACGAATCGACCCTTTTGGGTTTATAATTGTCTTCGCAGAATCATGGGGTATCGCTGGATAATTACGTGTCAAATCAGTGTTTGCACCGTGAGACTGAATCGAGGCCTATTACCTGCATAGTCCGTCAGCGCCAACTTCGGCTATATGGGCATGTGGCACGCTACCCTGAAACCGATCCTTCCCATCGGGTTGTATCTGTAGGAGACAATCCGGCATGGAGGAGGCCAAGGGGGCGCACACAAGGCTCGTGGCTGGGGCAAGTTGATGTCTCTTTTCGAGAGTTGCTTGGTATGGGAAAGCAGCCTGCATGGGGACTCGCGCGTGGTGACCCACGGGAGTGGCGTCGTAGGATGGGCGAGGCGCCGCGCTCCCCGGCGTATGCCCCCAATGATTGATTGATTGGTGTAAGGGAGTGTTTAGTGTGCGACGTGTCTCACAACGATGGATTATACATAGAAGCTGTGGAGATGTCATGTTTGTTCATTGCTATATAGATCAAAGATAGCTTTAACCCCTTGAAACCCTGAACGTAATTTCCATTGTAATTTGGGTACCATTATACGATTTTTAGTGAATATAAGCAATGTTTTATAGCTATGACCTGTTTAGTATCCTTGTCCACTAACTAATTTGGTATATTCAGTTATTTTTCGTAATTTTATGGCTCGACAACATACGATTTTATATAGCAAAGGAAAGATCTGGGCGTGGGGTTAATGGTGCGTTGATAGCTCAGTTAAAGTTGGTACAGATGCGGCATATATTTGGGTCGAAATAATTGAAAGGAAGGAAATATTCATCCTAGGCGTCAGGGGTGTGAATATTCGAGGTCTCGTTACACCCTCTCTTCTTTGACTCTCTTACCCTCACCACTCTCTCTCTCTCTCTCTCTCTCTCTCTCTTCTCTCTCTCTCATCTCTCTCCCTCTCTCGTTCTATCTCTCTCTCTCTCTCTCTCTCCCCTTTTTCCCCTCCTCTTCTCTCTCCTCTCTCTCTCTCTCTCCCTCTCTCTCTCTCTCTCTCTCTCTCTCTCTCTCTCTCTCTTTTCCTCTCCCCTCTTCTCTCTCTCTCTCTCTCTCTCTCTCTCTCTCTCTCTCTCTCTCTCTCTCTCTCTCTCTCTCTCTCTCTCTCTCTCTCTCTCTCTCTCTCTCTCTCTCTCTCTCTCTCTCTCTCTCTCTCTCTCTCTCCATTAGTAAACTTATTTAATCTAATTTAATTTTTCAAAGACCTCCATAAACATGTTCCTTTTTTGTCTTTACGCAATTTTCTTTTTCACCTACGCCCTATTTCCATTCTCCTCTTCCTAGTCTCTTTGGGGAGGCGGTAGCAGAGTGGTTAGCGTCTCCGAGTGGCGTTCTCGGTGACCCGAGTTCGATTCCCGACGAAAAGCAAAACCTTTCTGCAACGTCGAGTGGCCTAAGAACACCCACATGCCCTGCCCATCAACTCTACCTGCGAAAGCGAGTGCATCGGAGGACACAGGGGGGCGGCATGAGCCTCTAATCACAGGTGTCATTATACAAATCCTGCCTGCGCCCCCACGGGCGAGGGTAAACCATCACAGCCCTCAAGTGAACCTCCAGGGTCTACCATCTAGTCCAGTCAATCTAGCTGATTTTTTTGCAGAACCTCAAACAAATTGCTAACAAAGGTTTTTAACTTGGATATTGGGCATGAATAACCTCTCTTTCGGATAAAAAAAAGTTTACCAAAATTAACCTTGCCGAAAGGGGTCAACGGCCGCCATCTGTAAAATCCAACGGGGAAGATCTCAGACCCGCCGCCACAAACGGTTTTTTCCTCCTCTTATCCATAATAATTAAGCTAGGTCAATAATTTTTTTACACCAAATGCATGACTATGTATTGCCATTACCATACAATTTTCATCAAAATTGGTACAGTAGTTTTTTGTGCAAAAATTAAAAACCCAATAAGGGGTCAAGGGCCGCCATCTTTTGGCAAGCACCTCCCCACTTTATTTCCTTTAATCCTCATCTCTGTTTTCCCTTTAAATTTTTTCTCCACTCTCTGTCCACTCTTTTTTTTCTTATTTCTGCTTAAATAGTCTTTCAGACAAAACCGGGTAAAACTTCATTACTCACTCTTTATTTTTCATGATTATTAACTACACAGGATCCAGGCAAACAATTAACACAACCCAAAATGACAGTGTTTAAATCCGCAGTTCTCATTAATTTGGGGCCAAACGATAGGGAATTTCTTTTTCCTTTTTCCAAATTTGGGACCTTAAAATAAAAAATTAATTAATTGAATAAGCTAGATTAGCTTATTTTGATTTTTGGCTTAGAATTCTTGGGAATTCCCCCTATCCTGGTTTTTTAAAATACCGCGTAAATTTTTGTAGTTAAATGAATAGTTAGTGTAGAAAATTAAATTTCTACTTTATAAAAATTATCCTGCTTTTCTAATCTTATATTTCCTTTTAATTTGTTATTAGGATCAATATTCTTTATATTCTAACGGGGAAATTCACCTTGACGCTGAAAGGGAAAAATCGCCAATATTCGCTGCGCAGGAACATCCTTTTGCAAAGTCCCCCCTTTGTCTTGCAGAAAATAGGGCTGCCGACAACCATCCAAAGGGGCCCAGAATTTTCTAAAGGGTTCATGTGATTAGACGGAGTGACCTACGGGGCTGGCTTGTCGAGGGATCTGGTTATTGAGCAGTGCAAAAGGAAGCTGAAGACGTCTGGGGGCTTCTCAGGGCAAAAATGGACGAAATTCAACGATTATTTGGACGCTATCCTCCCAGCGTGTGCTAAAATAAAGTTTACAATGCAAAAAATACGGCATTCGTTATGGCCTAGGGACCACCCCAGAGGCTACTTCAGAAAAAAAATACGAGATGTGGGGATCCTGGAAGCTCGTTGCGTTTTCTCCAGACTATACCCTTTCACGGAAGATCCGTCCTTCACCTTTCAAGTGAGTAACGGGAGACAAAAGGTGAATGGGGGAAAAAAGCAACTCCATAGGAAGAAAATCATAGCTTCAATGGGGGAAAAAATTCCACGATACACTTTTAAAAAAAAGGATCAGGAAATTCATTTGGGTAAAAAGTTTCGCTCGAAAAGGAGCAGTTGAGACGACCCCAACTCCTATTCCAAGACTGTGTTGCTATCTACCAATGACCCTCACCGCAGCAGCAAGAACATTTCCATATGAGCTTTGGGGTTACCCCCTGCATTTTTTAATTTTTTTCGGCTGCCGCGAGGGGCAAAAAAACCGGGTTTTGGCGACGAAATATGGGAACGACTTCCCCTGTCATCGGGTCCACGTCTTAGATCCCAGTATCTCTTAATGGTGAGCACTACTTAAACGCCCCCCAGGGAAAAAAAGGTCACACATTTGATGAGATCTGTGCCCGATACCGCGATATGTCACAAAGATATGAAAAGCATGCATTGTTTTTGATGGATTGAAAGTGGTCCATCCATTAAAACCGACTCACCGACGCCGACGGGGGGCTCTTTTGGTGTTAAGGTTTACGCCCCCAAAAATGGTGTTAAAATTAAAAAAAGGATTTTTTCCACTAATCAAGAAACAAACATTGTTCTCACTTGCTGGGAAAAGGTTTTGGGAGGAAGCGGTTTGTAAATAGCCATGCATCTGAGCGCTGACGTATTGTTGTAAAGACTGCTCTAAAAGGGGGCACAGACAGGGAAACCATTTTGATAGCAGATACACTGACCTTTGGCCCCTTTAATTTTCATCCATAAGATGACGTTACAATATCTACTTCACGCCACACCAAAAGGGCTATGCAAAAGTGTGAAAGTCGGGAACATCAAAGAGATGAGGAAAATCTTTGGGAGATTGGTTTTTTTCCCAACTTTCTTTCACCCATGCCCTACTGGTTGTGTTTGTACTATGTTCATGGAAGGGGGAAGGGCACGTCCCTTCAAGGTGAGAAAAATAAAATTTTCCTCAACTGCAGAAGTTTTTGGGAAAGGTTTCGTTCAGAAGAGGTTATTGAAGCGGGGAAAAGGGCTTAGTTGCCTGTACAATGGTAAGAGGGGAAAAACATAAATCATCTCCGACTGAGGCGTTTTAAAGGAAAAAGGTTGTAAAAACTCAAATATTTTTAGGCCAATCATTGCCACCAAAAAGAGCACTACATTCCCGCCTTGAGTTTTTCTTCCCCAATTCGGAAAGGAAAGGTGAAACCAGCTAAAACTACGAGTGGGATGGAAACTTTCAGATGGGAATTACACCAATCATGACTGACTTCCAGCTGGGCCTGTAAATTTGTTGGGTATATTAGGTGTAACTGTACTTCAGGGTTAGTACAGCAAGATGCATTGCAGGAAAAAATGGGATTCACTGTTCAAACTTGTGTGTTATTGCAAAGGCCTCCACTGCACCAAAATCACCAAGCCCCGATCTTGATGTGATGAATTACCTGTGACTATTTTTTTGCAAGAATTTTCTTTGCCTTCATGAACTTTTTTTTGTGGGGGGTTTGCAAAAGCCTTCCCAGCATTCGAAAACCAAAGCCATTCCCTTTTTAAGTTGTACTTATTTTTGGGCCTATTTTTTTATGAAATGTCGGATTAAATTAAAATTGTTGCCTTGAAAAAAACACTTAGTCTTTTTTTTTACCCTTTTTTATGCATATTTGTATGAATAAAAAAAGCTGAAAACATGGCAGGGGGTAGTCATTTTCGGGGTTTGTTTTTTGTTAACATATGCTACCCATCATTACTTTAAAACCCAAGAAAAAAGTCAAACTGGCTTGGGTGGGCCCGTGTGGGGGTTTCATGCAAAAAAAAATTTTTTTTTTTCTAATTTTCTTTTAATTTTTTTGCACAAAAAAAATGTACCAATTTTGATGAAAATTGTATGGTAATGCGTACTTCTGCATTTGGTTAAAAAAAAATTATTCTTAGCTTTAAATTTTATGGATAAAAGGAGGAAAAACCGTTTGTGGCGGCGGGGCGGAATCTTCCCCCTTGTTTTCGTGGGGGCCCTTGAACCCTTTCGCAAGGGTTTAATTTTTGGGAACTTTTTTTTTTCCAAGAGAGGTTTTCATGCCCAATACCAGTTTAAAAAAACCTTTGGGTTTGCAAATTTTTTTTTAGGTTCGCCACATTTTTTACTAGACTAAACAGGCGCTATAGCATAAATGAACAAAAAAAAAAAATACAAAAAAAATCAAAAGTCACCTCGTGCTTTTTTTTTGTAATCCCTTTTTATTCCCCCTTTCTCCTCTTTTTTCGGGTTCCTATTTTTTCCTTTTTCCCCCCTCTTCCCCCCCTCCAAACCTTCCATTAAAAACCAAAGGAAAATTTTTAAAAGAGAAACCAAACTAAAAGGGAAATTTTTTATGAAAAAAAAACAAAAAACCCAAG
This sequence comes from Chionoecetes opilio, assembly GCA_016584305.1. NCBI lineage: Eukaryota > Metazoa > Arthropoda > Malacostraca > Decapoda > Majidae > Chionoecetes > Chionoecetes opilio. The sequence continues at coordinate 321,861 of JACEEZ010003764.1, read as the reverse complement.
GGAGAAAGGGGACAAAAAAAACCAGAAAAAAAAACAAAAAAAAAAACCCCCGGAAACAAAACAAAGAAAAAGAAGGTTTAAAAAACTGAAAAAAAATTTTGATTCAAAATTCCCCAAAAGGCAACCCCAACAATAAACCCTTTAAAAACCTATGCAGAAAAAAATGGGTTTTATATTTGTTTTTTTAAGGGGTCGATTTTTTGGGGGGGGTTTTTATTTGAAACCTTTATTTTTTTAAAAATTATGTTTTTATTTCAGGGAAGGAACTTTCCAACTTTTCCTCCCTTTTTTTACCCAAGTAAATTTTTAATGGTAGTTGCAGCAAAACCCTAAAAATATTTCCTGGTTGTTTGTTATTCATTTTTCCCAAAATTTTGTCCCCCTCCCCATTTCCGCTTACGTAGGTTTATGGGTGAATTTGCGAAACATTTTTCCCCCCCTTCTTTTTTTTTTTTTTTTCTTCTTCTTTTTCTTCCTTCCCCCTTCCCTTTTTCCCCTTTTCCCCTTCTTCTCTCCCCTTTTTCCCCCCCCCAATGAGTTGGAGATGTAAAGGCAAATGTAGGGAAAAAGGTTTTTCCTTTTGGGTGTTTTCTTGACAGGTCGCTCCTCCCCTCTTCTCCTGCGTGTTTTGGCGGTGGACGTGAAAATTTGGAGAGGGGGGGACTTTTTTCCCCTCTCATCTTCTCCCTTCTTTTTTTTTCTTTCCCTTTCTGGCAACACGGGGTGGCACGAGAAAGATGGGAATTGGGGCCCATTGCATTGGTATTTGCTACTCATATTCTCACCATTTTCTCACTTTCTCAGGGGGAAAAGCAAAAATTAAGTAAGCAGGAGCAGAGTAGAGCTAAGACAATTTGTCTTTTGTACTCATATTTAAACACCATTTATTCTTTGACTCAGGGACGGAAAAAGCGATAAGTATTCTCGGGTTCAAGAGAGAGGAGGGAGAGAGGAGAGAGGAGAGAGAGAGAAGAGAGAGAGAGAGAGGAGAAGAAGAGAGAAGAGAGGAAGAGAGGTTGTTACAACCCCTGGTAGTCCCTTGTACTAACATATAGCAATCGTTCGGGAAAGTCTTTCCCTCATCCGTTTTTTTAGTTACGTGTTAACAGACTGACTGATTGAGTGACTGTTGATTGACTGACTGACTGCTGCTGACTGACTGCTGACTGCTGACTGCCCGAACTGCCCCTGACTGATGACTGACTACACCCAGAAACGACGAAAACATACTCCCTTCCCCTGCTTGCTGAGGCGTAATACAATAAAACATTCACAAAAAAGGCGTTCTCAACCGCCTCGCATACCCCTTTGTAGGTAACAACTTACTGGTGGGACGTGGGATTCTTAGTATACAGCGGGACCCCCTCCTTTTGTCCTTCGGAAAACGTGGAGGGCAGGGAAATTTCCCTAAGGAGCTTTGGGGTTGGGGGAATAAGAACCAAATTTGGTATGGAAGCAGGTGTGGGTTTTGGGGGAAGGTATCTATAAACGGGGGGAGGGTGGGTAGGGCAGGTGAGGGGGGGGGTATCTTTTTAAAACAGGTGGAGGGTAGGGATTGAGGTGGGGTATCAGTGGTAGGTGGGGGCAGGGGTTGGGGTGGAGGGATGGGGTGTAGCAGTAATGTTGGGAGACAAGGGGTGGTTGGGGTATACAGTAGGTTAGGTGGGGTGGGGGGAAGCGGCTCACAGGTGTTTCTCATTATGAGGCTCAGGTGCTCCACGAGCTGCTCTACTGTCTCTGTGACTCTTAATACTCCTCTAATATTTTTCCTCTCTCTCTCTCTCTCTCTCTCTCTCTCTCTCTCTCTCTCCTCTCCTCTCTCTCTCCTCTCTCCTCGTCTCTCTCATCTCTCTCTCTCCGTCTCTCTTCTCTCTCTCTCTCTCATCTCTCTTCTCTCTCTCTCTCTCGTCTCTCTCTCTCTCTCCACTGCCTCCTCTCTCCTCTCTCTCTCTCATTTTCTTTGTTGCGTCTTTTTTTCTTTCGTATTTTCCTGATGTGTTTGCAATCTCTATTTTTCCATTTTGTTTTCCTTCATTTATTTTTCCTGTTCTTCATGCTCCTGTTTTGTGTACTGTAATACTCGCTATTTTTTTTCCTCTCTTTCACTCTCGCACTCATTTTCTTTGTTTTTGTTATTATTTTCCTTCGTATTTTCCTATTTTCTTCGCATATCTCCACTTTCCATTTTTTTTTGTCTTTAATTTCCTGTTCTCAATTTTGTTCTGGTCTTTTTCTTCTTACGCAGTATTTCTTAATCATGTTTTTTTCCTGTTTCCTCCTCTTGACATGATGAACTTTTTGTTATATAGTATTTTCCATCATATATATCTGAAATAACACTGTAGGCTACAATATGTAAGACTTTTCCATGCACAATTATATGTAGGTAAAACATTTTTTTGTGTTATATATTTTTAATCATATGGTATCACTAGCCGCAAAGCCGCCCTCCGGGCGGACTTTTTGGCTAGCTCCTGCGGAGGGCTATTGGTGGTGGGCCTTCGGCCCACCAAACACGGACTCTCCAAGATAGCCCCTTCTAACTTTCCTGAAATATGGATAATTGTGAAATTTGTATTCGCCCCCCCCCCCCCCAAAACCCCCCCATTCACTCACCATTACCCATCACCCCCACCCCTTCACTCACTCCATTACCTCACCCCACCCATTCCCTCACCATTACACCATCACCACACCCCATTCACTCACCAGTACCCATCACCCCCCACCTATTCCCTCACCCTCCCCATCACCCAACCCTCACACCAAACCCATCAACCCCCCACCCCTGTCACATCACCCATCACCCCACACCCATTACCCATCCCACCACCCATTCACTCACCCATTACATCACCCTACATTCAGGTTTCCTCAATTCTCGCAACCCACTTTTTTTTTCACAATTCTCGCTAATAGGCTTGCTAAAAAAAAAAAAAAAAGTGCTGGATCTCTCAATAATTGGGCTTAAAACTTCCTCTGTCAACCCGGTTCCAAAAATGTGCCATAGGAGGTGATTGCGCCACGGGGGGCGGAACCTATACCTACACACACCACACCACACACAGGAACAGAGCCACACTTTCGCTATATTTACCTTACACATCACCCCCCACCTATTCCCTCACCCATCGCCCATCACCCCCAACCCTCACCCCCCACCCATTCACTCAACAACCTACCCCCACACCCATTACCCATCACCCCAACCCATTCACTCACGTACCATTACCATCAATCACCTACATCAATGGTTTCCTCATTCTCGCAACCCACTTTTTTTTCACAATTCTCAGCTAATAGGCTGCTAAAAAAAAAAAAAAAAATGTCGGATCAATCTCATATTGGGCTTAAAACCTTCCTCTGGTCACCCGTTTCCAAAAAGGTGCCATATGAGTTGATTGCTGCCCGGGGGGCGGAACCCTATACCAGACACACACACACACACACACAACACACACACACCAGAACACACACACACACACACACACACACACACACACACACACCACGGGTCACACACAGCAGACAGACAGACAGACAGTAGAGACACCTTTTGCTTATATTTTATAGATTAACCAACACCCCCCACTATTTCCTCACCCATCACCCATCAGCCCCAACGCCATCACCCCCCACCCATTCACTCACCATCACCCCACACCCATATACCCATCCCCCACCCTTCCCTCACGCCCATTACCCCATCACCCTACATTAATGTTTCCTCATTCTCCGCAACCCACTTTTTGTTCACAATTCTCGCTAATGAGGCTGCTAAAAAAAAAAAAAAAAAGTGTCGGATCATCTCATAATTGGGCTTTAAAAACTTCCCCGGTCAACCCGGTTCCAAAAATGGTGCCCTATGAGGGATTGCCCCACGGGGGACGGAACCTATACCATAACACACCACACACACACACACAGACAAGAACACACTTTCGCTTATATTTACCATGTAACCCATCACCCCCCACCTATTCCCTCACCCATCACCCATCACCCCCAACCCATCACCCCCACCCATTCACTCACCCTCACCCCACAACCATTAACCCATCAACCCACCCATTCACTCCTCCATTACCCATCACCCATAGACATCAAGGTTTCCTCATTCTCCCAACCCACTTTTTTTTTCACAATTATAGCTTAATAGGCTGCTAAACAAAAAAAAAAAAACGAAGATCGATCATCTCGTATTGGGCTTAAAACCTTCCCCTTGTCAACCCGGTTCCAAAATGTGCCATATGAGTTGATGCGCCACTGGGGGGAACCTAACGACACACACACACACACACACACACACACACACACACACACACACACACACACACAACACACACCAAATTACACACACACAACACACACACACAGACATCAGACAACAGACAGAGAGACACAGCTTTTGCTTATATATTATAGATTACACTACACCCCACCACCTATTTCCTCACCCATCACCCATCACCCCAACCCATCACAGCCCCACCCATTCACCTCACCCATCACCCCACACCCTTTACCCATCACCCCACCCATTCACTCACCCAATTACCCATCACCCTACATTAAGGTTTCCTCAATCTCGCAACCCTTTTTTTTTTCACAATTCTCGCTATCAGTCCGCTAAAAAAAAAAAAAAACAGTGATCGGATCATCTCCATAATTTGGCTTAAACCTTCCCCTTGTCACCGGTTCCAAATGTGCCATATGAGTTGATTGCGCAACGGGGGACGGACCTATCCGATACACCACCCCCACACACCAACAGACAGACACACTTTCGCTTATATTTACCATTACCCATCACCCCCCACCTATTCCCTCCACATCACCCATCACCCCACCCATCACCCCACCCCTTCACTCACCCATCACCGTCACCACACCCGTTACCCATCACCCCACCCATTTCAACCTCACCATTACCATCACCCTACATCAAGGTTTTCCTCACTTCCTCGCAACCCACTTTTTTTTTCACATTATCGCTAATATGCTGCTAAAAAACAAAAAAAAAGAGATCGGATCATCTCGTAATTGGGCTTAAAACCTTCCCCTGGTCAACCCGGTCCAAAAATGTGCCATATAGTTTGATTGCGCACGGGGGCCGAACCTATAACCAGACCACACACACAACACACACACACACACACACACAACCACACAACCACACACACACACACACACACACACACACACACACACACACACACACACACACAGACATACAGAACATAGAGACACACTTTTGCATTATATTATTATAGATTATCCTCACCCCCCACCTATTCCCTCACCCATCACCCATCACCCCAACCCATCACCCCACCCATTCACTCACCCACTCACCCCACACCATTACCCTCACCCACCCATTCACTCACCCATTACCCATCACCCTACATCAAGGCTTCCTACAGTTCTCGCAACCTACTTTTGTTTTCACAATTCTCGCTAATAGGCTGCTAAAAAAAAGAAAAAAAAAGTTATCGGATCATCTCATAAGTGGGCTACTGACTTCCCCTTGTCACACCCGATTCCAAAAATTGTGCCATATAGGTGTTTTCGGCCACGGGGGTGGAACCCCTTAAAAAATACCACAACCACACACACACAGACCGAACACTTTCGCTTTTATTAACTACAGCCGCAAAGCCGCCCCCGTGCGGACTTTTTGGCTAGCTCCTGCGGAAGTCGGGGGCCCCCCCTATTGTTGGGCCGTCGGCCCACCACCTGTGTTTTGTGGGCCTTCGCCACCACATGACTTCTTCTCCAGATAGCCCCTTTTAACTTTCCTGATCATGGCTGTAGAAATGTATGTATTTCCCCCCAACCCATTCATCCTCCATTACCCATCCCCCCCACCATTCACTCACCCCATTTACCCATCACCCCCCACCCATTCACTCACCCATTACCCATTACCCCCCACCCCTTTTCCTCACCATTACCCTCACCCACAGCCACCCTTCACATCACTCCCATTAACCCTTCACCACCCCCACCCATTCACTCACTTCATTACCCATCACCCCCCACCCATTCACTCACCCATTACCCATCAACCAACACCCCTTCCTCACCCATTACCCATCACCCCCCACCTATTCCCTCACCATCACCCATCACCCCCACACCATTCACTCACACCTCACCCCACACCATTACCATCCCCCACCCATTCACTCACTCCATTACCCATCACCCTACCTCAATGGCTTCCTCAATTGTCTCAGCAACCCACTTTTGTTGCACAATTCTCGCTAATAGGCTTGTCTAACAAAAAAGAAAGAAAAAAAGTGATCGATCTCTCATAAGTGGGCTTTGACCCTTCCCCTGGTCGACCCGATTCCAAAAAATGTGCCATAAAAATATAGGTGTTTGCTCCCGGGGGGCGGAACCTATACCACCACACACACACACACACAGACAGACAGACAGACAGACAGACGACAGACACCCTTTCGCTATATTATTATAGAAGCAGAAAGGTCACCTTGTTGTTTCATTGTCTATTACTATTATCATTATTATAATTAAACTTAGTCAGGTATGAGCAACAAAGTCCTTAATGTTATGTCAATTATCTTACCTAACATTCTTAGCTCACTACCCTTGACAAACTTGATATGTGTTATTGTTTTATTCACCATCATCCATCATCACCTTTTTCTTCCTCCTACTCTTCTTCTGCTTCTCTTTTCCCATTTCCCTTATTCAGCCTCGGCAACCTACGTATTTATATAACGAGGTAACAAAATAGGTTGTCGGCCGAAGAGTTATATCACGAACCTGACCCGCGGCGGTTTTGTTAGAATTGAAGAGAGAGAGAGAGAAGAGAAGAGAGAGAGCAGAGAGAGAGAGAGAGAGAGAAAAAAAAAAAAAAGAGGTGTGTGTAAAGAACAAAAAAACATTGTTATAATTTGCCTCTACGCTTTGTCTTTGTTATGGCTTTAGACTAGAACTCCTACCCCCCCCACTCTACCACCACCATCACCAGGCACCCCACCACCGCCACCGTCCATTCCCGGGGCTTGAGCGAAAACAGCAGCGTGAGGAAATTGGAAACACCTTAATGAGAAAAAAAACTGTTGTATAAACGTTACTGGCGGAAACAAGTTACGCGAATTACTGACCCAAACCTCCTTGTGTGTGTCCCTTTATCTGGTATTTATTAGGTGCCCCCCCCCCCACACACACACATACATACACACACCACACATTGCACACACACACACACACACACACACACGGGTGGTTGGTTGGTTTAGAACATAAACATTACATTTTTAAAGAGAGAGGTTTCAGTATTTAACTTACACGAAAACCAGAGCTCTTAAGTTGTGTGTGTGTGTATGTGTGTGTGTGTGTGTGTGTGTGTGTGTGTGTGTGTGTGTGTGTGTGTGTGTGTGTGTGTGTGTGCGCGTGTGTGTGTGTGTGTGTGTGTGTGTGTGTGTGTGTGTGTGTGTGTGTGTGTGTGTGTTGTGTGTGTGTGTGTGTGTGTGTGTGTGTTGTGTGTGTGTGTGTGTGTGTGTGTGTGTGTGTGTGTGTGTGTGTGTGTGTGTGTGTGTGTGTGTGTGTGTGTGTGTGTGTGTGTGTGTGTGTGTGTTGTGCTTCCTTAGTCGTATGTTGCCTCTTCTTCCTCGTCCCATTCATTCATACACTCATTCATTCTCTCTTTTTCATTCATTCATATGTTCCATTCATCCATTCAACCTTCTTTCACTACTTTTCTTGCTTTCTCACTACCATCGTCACTTTTTACTTATATATGTTCACCTGTTTACCTCTGCTTTCTCTCTTTGCTTACCTTGCTTTCTCTCCCTTCTCTCCCTCGGTCTTTCCTACCTGTCACTCCGCGTCAAGTCTCCACACCACACCAGCCCCAACACCCAGCCTTGTCGCCTCCCTTCCCCGTGCATTGTTTTGCCCTGGAGCGAATCAGTTGCACGCGTTGTTCTGATAGCCACACGTCAGGCGTCAGGCGAGCGAGGGTGAGGGTGAGGCAGGATTGCATAGGGATGTACACGGTGAAGATGAGTGTGTTTCGAGGGTCTAGGTTGTGTTGGAGTGTGTTTGGAGGGTCTGGGTTGTCGGTGGTGGGTGGGGTTTGGAGGGTCTGGGTCGGGTGGTAGTGTGTTTGGAGAGGTCTAGGTCTGTGTTGGAGTGAGTTTGGAGGTCTGGATTTGTGTTGGAGTGTGTTTGGAGGGTCTGGGTCGTGGAGAGAGTGTTTGGAGGGTCTGTGTCTGTAGTGGAAGTGTGTTTTGGAGGGTCTGTGTCTGTGTGGAGAGTGGTTTGGAGGGTCTGTGTCTGTGGTGGGAGTGTTTGAGTGTCTGTGTCTGTGTGGTAGTGTGTTTGGAGGTCTGGTGTTTGTGTTAGAGTGTGTTTGGAGGGTCTGGGTTTGTGGTTAGAGTGTGTTTGGAAGTCTGGGTTAGAGTATGTTTGGAGGGTCTCGTGTCTGTGTGGGAGTGTATTTGGGGGTCTTGTCTCTGTAGGAGTGTGTTTGGAGGATCCTGGGTTGTGGGTGGAAGTGTGTTTTGGAGGGTCTGTGTCGTGTAGAATTGTATTTGAAGGTCTGTGTCTGTGGAGTGTGTTTTGGAGGTCTGTGTTGGTGGGAGTGTGTTTGGAGGTCTGTGTCTGTTTGGAAGTGTGTTTGGAGGGTCTGTGTCTGTGTAGAATGTGTGTTTGAAGGGTCTGTGTCTGTGTGGAAGTGTGTTTGGAGGGTCTGTGTTTGTGTGGGAGTGTGTTTGGAGGGTCTGTGTCTGTGTGGGGGGGGTTTGGAGGATCCTGTGTCTGTGTAGAAGTGTGTTTGGAGGTCTGTGTCTGTGTGAAGTGTGTTTGGAGGGTCCTGTGTCTGTGTGGGAGTGTGTTTGGAGGGTCTGTGTCTGTGTGAAGGTGTTTGGAGGTCTGGGTCTGAATGGAAGTGTGTTTGGAGGGTCTGTGTCTGTGTGGAAGTGCGTTTGGAGGGTCTGTGTCTGTGTGGGAGTGTGTTTGGAGGGTCTGGTCTGTGTGGAAGTGTGTTTGGAGGGTCTGTGTCTGTGTAGAAGTGTGTTGGAGGGTCTGGGTCTGTGTGAGAGTGTGTTTGGGGGTCTTGTCTGTGTAGAAGTGTGTTTGGAGGGTCTGTGTCTGTGTGGGAGTGTGTTTGGAGGGTCTGTGGTCTGTGTGGGAGTGTGTTTGGAGGGTCTGTGTCTGTGTGGAGTGTGTTTGGATGGTCTGTGTCTGTGTGGAAGTGTGTTTGGAGGATCTGTGTCTGTGTGGGAGTGTGTTTTTGGAGGGTCTGTGTTTGTGTGGAAGTGTGTTTGGAAGGTCTGTGTCTGTGTAGATGTGTTTAGGAGGGTCTGGGTTCAGGTGGGAGTGTATTTGGAGGGTCTGTGTCTGTGTGGAAGTGTGTCTTGGAGGTGTGTGTCTGTGTTGGAGTGTTTTGGAGGGTTCTGTGTCTGTGTGGAAGTGTGTTTGGAGGGCTGTGTCTGTGTGGAGTGTGTTTGGAGGTCTGTGTCTGTGCTGGGAGTGTGTTTGGAGGTCTGGGTCTGTGTTGTGAGTGTGTTTGGAGGGTCTGAGTCTGTGTTGGAGTGTGTTTGGAGGGTCTGTGTACTGTGTTGGAGTTGTGTTGTGTGAAGGTTGGGCTGTGTTGTTGGAGTGTGTTTGGAGGGTCTGGATCTGTGTTGGAGTGTGTTTGGATGGTCTGTGTCTGTGTTGTAGTGTGTTTGGAGGGTCTGGTCTGTGTTGGAGTGTGTTTGGAGGGTCTGTGTCTGTGTGGAGTGTGTTTGGAGGGTCTGTGTCTGTGTGGGAGTGTTTGGAGGGTCTGTGTCTGTGTGAAGTGTTTTGGAGGGTCTGTGTCTGTGTGGGAGTGTTTGGAGGTCTGTGTCTGTGTGGAAGTGTGTTAGGAGGGTCTGTGTCTGTGTGGGAGTGTGGTTTGGAGGGTCTGTGTCTGTGTGGGAGTGTGGTTGGAGGGTCTGTGTCCTGTGTGGGAGTGTGTTTGGAGGGTCTGTGTCTGTGTGGAGTGTTTTAGAGGGTCTGTGTCTTTGTGGAAGTGTGTTTGGAGGGTCTGTGTCTGTGTGGAGTGTGTTTGGAGGTCTGGTCTGTGTGGAGTGTATTTGGAGGGTCTGGGTCTGTGTTGAGTGTGTTTGGATGGTCTGGGTCTTTGCTGGAGTGTGTTTAGAGGGTCTGTGTCTATGTTGGAGTGTATTTGGAGGGTCTGTGTCTGTGTTGGAGTGTGTTTGGAGGGTCTGGATATGTGTGATGTGTTTTGGATGGTCTGTCTGTGTTTTGAGTGTGTGTTAGAGGGTTTGGGTCTGGTTGGGGAGTGTGTTTGGAGGGTCTGGGTCTGGTTGGAGTGTGTTAGGAGGGTCTGGATCTGTGTTGGAGTGGTGCTGTGGGAGGGTCTGGGTCTGTGCGTTGGAGTGTGTTTGGAGGGTCTGGGTCTGTGTTGGAGTGTGTTTGGAGGGTTTTGGGTCTGTGTTGGAGTGTGTTTGGAGGTCTGGTCTGTGTTGGAGTGTGTTTGGAGGGTCTGGGTCTGTGTTGGAGTGTGTTTGGAGGTCTGTGTTCGTGTGTGGAGTGTGTTTGGAGGGTCTGTGTCTGTGTGGGAGTGTGTTTGGAGGTTCTGGGTCTTTGTTGGAGTGTGTTTGAGGGTCTGGGTATAGGTCTGGGTGGGAGTGAAGTGAAGCAAGTCAAGGGAAGGTATATAGGTAGTCTTCTTTCCAGTTGGTTGAAGGGGAGAAGGACGATGTTTCTTTGTATTATATGTGAATGTGGATCTGTTGACAGCGACTCTTCCTGAAGTGTTCCCTGTTATGCCGCCGCGCCTGTAAATTTTATGAAAGAGCCAGGTACAAAAGGGGAATCTGAGGGTGAGATGGGACTTTTTAGCCTAAGGGAATGCAAGGAGATTGGATATAAAACATAAGAAAATAAAGAAGCTACAAGAGGCCGTGGAGACTACACGTGAGATTCCTGTTACTTACATTACTACATCCATCTTTCATTCCCATCCATAAAGCTGTCTAGGCTCCTTTTTAAACTTCCTATTGACTCCACACTAAACTACCTGAGAGCTAAGTCCATGCCAATCATTTGCCACCTATTTGTGAACCAGCTTTTTCATATTTCAATTTTGAATCTACGCTTTTCCAGTTTGAATTCGGTTTGATATGGCGGAGTAATATATATTTCAGAGCCATTATTGATTTTTACATTGGAAATGTAAACGTGTAATGTTACGTGTAACATATATTATCTGAAGTCACAAGGAAAAGGGATACCAGAATACTAACCCGAATATTGCTGCCTGTTCCTCGGGTTAGAGTCCAGGAGAGCGTGAGACCATAACAAGTCGCCGAAAGTCACGAAATACTGTAACTGTGGTTTCTCTAGCCATGCAGGACACACGGTGGTCAAAATGTTTCGAGACATGTGTTCAGTCGTCTTTGCTTCACGAGGTTGAGGAAAAGCGAGGTCATTTTCTTACTCACGAGACGTGACAAATTACAGGTCACGTACACTTAGAGGCAGTCACAGTAAGGATTTGAGGCCGTAACCTTAGGCGAGACTAGATAAGGAGGGCATGAGTGTAAGAAATAACCTTGAGAGCGTTGTGCGTGAGTGGTCGCGTGGCCGAGAGGCGACGAGGAGGAATGATTCGGAAGTAAAGAATGCCGGATTAGAAAGGGGAAGANGAAAAAGAAAAAAAAAGCAGGGAATTTGTGGGGGGAAAGTTGAAAGCGTAATTTTAGGCTAACTAATACTAGTTTGTGGGGTAGGTTTAGTGTTTGATAGATTGGTCATGTTATGTGTGTTTTGTAATGGTGGGAACACAGTGTGGAGGTTCAAGGGTGGTGCGGCAGCCTTGCTTGGCGCTT
>JACEEZ010003764.1:245000-295000 GCA_016584305.1 Chionoecetes opilio | reverse complement strand
CTTGAAAATATATCACCTCTGGACCAACCTCACACCCCCCTTGAAAAATATCACCTCTGGACCAACCTCACACCCCCCTTGAAAAATATATCACCTCTGGACCAACCTCACACCCCCCTTGAAAAATATAGCACCTCTGGACCAACCTCACACCCCCCTTGAAAAATATAGCACCTCTGGACCAACCTCACACCCCCCTTGAAAAATATAGCACCTCTGGACCAACCTCACACCCCCCTTGAAAAATATAGCACCTCTGGACAACTTCACACCCCCCTTGAAAAATATATCACTTCTGGACCAACCCCACACCCCCCTTGAAAAATATATCACCTCTGGATCAACCTCACACCCGGGGTTACCTGACATTCGGGTCCCCATGTTAAAAACCTCGTTAACCCCTTCACGCCCAGATCTTTCCTTTGCTATATAAAATGGTCTGTTGTTAGCCTTAAAATTACGACAAGTAACTGAGTATACCAAATTAACTAGTCGACAAGGATACTAAACAGGTCATAGCTATACAAATATTGCTTATTGTCACTAAAAATCGTCTAATGGTACCCAAATTACAATGGAAATTACGTTCTGGGTCTCAAGGGGTTAAAATAAACTATGACCCCTGGGACTACCTCGCACTTTGGGTTACCTGGTGTTCGGGTCCCCATGTCAAAAACCTTGTTAATACAGATAGAGATTGACATAGAAATAAAATAGCTAATCAAATATAGAGAGAATAAATAAATAGAGATATAAATAGACTAAAATAATGGTCTTCTTATTCTGTTTTTCTTTCAATTTTTTTTGTATTTTCGTGTCCTTGTCTTTTTTCTTCATTTACTGATTTTCTTCGTCTTTTTAATTTGTTTGCTTCTCTTTTTTCCTTCTTTTTTTCTTCTTTTCTTCGTCTTTTTTATTTATTTTCTTCTTTTTTCAGTCTTTTTTTCTTCTTTTCTTCGTCTTTTTTATTTATTTTCTTCTTTTTTTCTTTCTTTTCCTTCTTTTTTCTTCTGTTTCTTATTTTCTTCGTCTTTTTAATTTATTTTCTTCTTTTTTCCTTCTTTTTTTCTTCTTTTTCTTATTTTCTTCGTCTTTTTAATTTATTTTCTTCTTTTTTTCTTCTTTTTCTCATTTTCCTTCTTTTTTTTCTTCTCAATTTTCCTTTTTGACTATAATTAATACACTTATTTTCTTCTCTCTCCTTCCTCTTATTTTTCTTCTCCCTCCCTGACTGACTGACTGACTGGCTGACTGGCTGACTGACATTTGACATCCTCCCATTTTTCTTCTCTTGACCTACTTCATCTCAACCTACTGACTGCCTGACAGACTGACCTCCCTGACCTGACTGACTAACTAACTGACTGACTGACTGACTGACTAACTGACTGACTGACTGACTGACCTCATTAACTGACCTGCTGACGCCCTACTGAACTTGCCTCTTGCCAGTTCGCCAAACACGGACATCGAACAGAAGACTTGACGAGGTTACATTTGGCGCGAGTTCAAGCCCACCCGTTATTTTTTTGGGGGGAGGAGGAGGAGGAGGAGGAGGAGGAGGAGGAGGAGGAGGAGGTAAAGGAGATGAAAAGAAGTCATTGGCAGTTTTATTCTCTCTCTCTCTCTCTCTCTCTCTCTCTCTCTCTCTCTCTCTCTCTCTCTCTCTCTCTCTCTCTCTCTCTCTCTCTCTCTCTCTCTCTCTCTCTCTTTAGGTTTACGGTTGAGATTATTCCACTCCCAAAATCTTGCTGGAAAAGTGAGAAAAAACAAAATATTTAAAGAGTAAAAAAAAGAGAGAGAGAGAGAGAGAGAGAGAGAGAGAGAGAGAGAGAGAGAGAGAGAGAGAGAGAGAGAGAGAGAGAGAGAGAGAGAGAGAGAGAGAGAGAGAGAGAGAGAGAGAGAGAGAGAGGAGAGCGAGAGCGGGGAGCGAGAGCGAGAGGAGAGAGAGAGAGAGAGGAGCGAGAGAGAGAGAGAGAGAGAGAAAAAAAAAAATGGAAGTCAGTAATACGCCTGTCAGTCAAGATTCAGTCAACCTCGCCTCCCCTTCCTGCCTTGACAGAACGTCGGGACAAATTTTCGTTTAGTACATAAAAAAATATTTCGATTTTCGTGCAGGATTTTTTTTACCAATTTTTGTTTTGCGTCTCATTCACTTGAAGAAATTTAGGAAGTGGTAATGGGTGACTTAATGGGTTAATGGGTATAGGAGATAAGGAAAAAATGGGATAAAACGAGGAAACTAATGGGGAAATTGGAAGTACTTAATGAAGACTTATGGTGGAAAATAATGAAGAAAATGGAAAATAATGGAATAAAAGAAAAATAATGGGATAGGTAAAGAAATAATGGGATAAAAGGTAAAAAAATAATGGGATAAATGGGAAATCAATGGAAATAATGGGAAATATAATGAAAAATAGGAAATTTAATGAAAAATTGAGAGGAAAATAAGATATAATGGGATAAAATATTGAAAAACTAATGAGGAAAATTGAATAAAATGAGAAATAATGGTGAAAATAATGAGTCAATGGTAAAGTAATGGAAAATAGAGAGGAAAATAAGATATAATGGGATAAAACAAGGAAATTAATGGGGAAAATACAAAAAATTGGGAAATAATGGGTCAATGGGCAAGTAATGGAAAATAATGGATTAGGTTTGTCGTTCATCAGCTTTAGTGATGATGTGTTTGACCACGCCCTTCTCTCTCTCTCTCTCTCTCTCTCTCTCTCTCTCTCTCTCTCTCTCTCTCTCTCTCTCTCTCTCTCTCTCTCTCTCTCTCTCTCTCTCTTTCTTTTTCTGTGCTACTATTATTTTCCTTTTATAGTATCTTTTTCCTTCCTCCTCCTCCTTCCTCCTCTTTCTCCTCCTCTTCCTCCTTCTCCTCCTCCTCCTCTTCCTCCACAAAACACACTAGTCCCTGACACAAATGTATTCTTCCTCCTCCTCCTCCTCCTCCAACAGCTGGCACCTTCCCTTGACACGGTCACTGCCACTTCTCAATCCTCCTCCTCCTCCTCCTCCTCCTCCTCCTCCTCTTCCATTACCTCCTTAGCATTCATCACACAAACGCCACATCTTTTTCCCCACTCCTAATCTCTCTCTCTCTCTCTCTCTCTCTCTCTCTCTCTCTCTCTCTCTCTCTCTCTCTCTCTCTCTCTCTCTCTCTCTCTCTCTCTCTCTCTCTCTCTCTCTCTCTCTCTCTCTCTCTCTCTCTCTAAGAAAAACACTTAACTTGTTCTAGCAGAATTTTTTTTCTATATTTTTCTGTCTCTCCTTCCTACAGTTAATGGAATTCAATTCAGCAAAGTTACTGCATAAATTTGCTACCTATTTTTTTCCTATAAAGAATATGGAGCACTTAGTAGTAGTAGCAGTAGTAGTAGTAGTAGTAGTAGTAGTAGTAGTAGTAGTAGTAGTATAGTAGTAGTAGTAGTAGTAGTAGTAGTAGTAGAAAGGAAAGGCGTTTGAAATATGAGTAGGAAGGAAGGAGGGAAGGAAGGAAGGAAGGAAGGAAGGAAGGAAGGAGGGAAGGAAGGAAGGAAGGAAGGAAGGAAGGAAGGAAGGAAGGAAGGAAGGAGGGAAGGAAGAAAGGAAGGAAGGATAGGAGGGAAGGATGTCTGGGATTTCGTCTGCAACACTCTTGGTACATATTGGATTGCTTGTACCACTCTCTCTTGTAGCTATCCTTCCTTCCTTCCTTCCTTCCTTCTTTCCCTTCCTTCCTTCCTTCCTTCCTTCCTTCCTTCCTTCCTTCCTTCCTTCCTTCCCTCCTATCCTTCCTTCCCTCCTTCCTTCCTTCCCTTCCTTCCTTCCTTCCTTCCTTCCTTCCCTCCTTCCTTCCTTCCTTCCTTCCTTCCTTCCTTCCCTCTCATCCTAGTTCTCCTTCTGTCCAATCATTCCAATTATGTTTATTTCGTTCCCTCCTCCTCCTCCTCCTCCTCCTCCTCTTCTTTTTCTTCTTGTTGTTGTTGTTCTTCTTCTTCTTCTTCTTTCTTCTTCTTCTTCTTCTTCTTCTTCTTCTTCTTCTTCTTCTTCTTCTTCTTCTTCTTCTTCTTCTTTCTTCTCCAGCCAAGCGTCTCACCGTTCCTCATCCCGGAAATAAACAGTATCTCCAGAATATACGAATACAGAATAAAATAAAATCTGTAATTCCTCTCTCTGTAACGCCCCTCTGTAATTCCTCTCTCTGTAATTCCTCTCTGTAATTCCTCTCTCTGTAATGCCCCTCTGTAATTCCTCTCTCTTTGTAACGCCTCTCTGTAACACCTCTCTGTAACACCTCTCTCTGTAACACCTCTTTATAATTCCTCTCTCTGTAACACCTCTCTGTAATTCCTCTCTGTAACGCCTCTCTGTAACACCTCTCTCTGTAACGCCTCTGTAACACCTCTCTCTGTAACGCCTCTCTGTAACACCTCTCTATAATTCCTCTCTCTGTAACACCTCTCTATAATTCCTCTCTGTAACGCCTCTCTGTAACACCTCTCTGTAACGCCTCTCTGTAACACCTCTCTGTAACGCCTCTCTGTAACACCTCTGTAACGCCTCTCTGTAACACCTCTCTATAATTCCTCTCTCTGTAACACCTCTCTATAATTCCTCTCTCTGTAACGCCTCTCTGTAACACCTCTCTCTGTAACGCTTCTCTGTAACACCTCTCTATAATTCCTCTCTCTGTAACGCCTCTCTGTAACACCTCTCTCTGTAACGCCTCTCTGTAACACCTCTATAATTCCTCTCTGTAACACCTCTCTATAATTCCTCTCTCTCTGTAACGCCTCTCTGTAACATCTCTCTCTGTAACGCTTCTCTGTAACACCTCTCTATAATTCCTCTCTCTGTAACACCTCTCTATAATTCCTCTCTCTGTAACACCTCTCTCTGTAACGCCTCTCTGTAACACCTCTCTATAATTCCTCTCTCTGTAACACCTCTCTATAATTCCTCTCTCTGTAACGCCTCTCTGTAACACCTCTCTCTGTAACGCCTCTCTGTAACACCTCTCTATAATTCCTCTCTCTGTAACACCTCTCTATAATTCCTCTCTCTGTAACACCTCTCTGTAACGCCTCTCTGTAACGCCTCTCTGTAATTCCTCTCTCTGTAACACCTCTCTGTAATTCCTCTCTCTGTAACACCTCTCTATAATTCCTCTCTCTGTAACACCTCTCTGTAATTCCTCTCTCTGTAACACCTCTCTGTAATTCCTCTCTCTGTAACACCTCTCTATAATTCCTCTCTCTGTAATTCCTCTCTCTGTAACACCTCTCTGTAATTCCTCTCTCTGTAACACCTCTCTGTAACGCCTCTCTGTAACACCTCTCTGTAATTCCTCTCTCTGTAACACCTCTCTGTAACACCTCTCTGTAATTCCTCTCTCTGTAACACCTCTCTGTAATTCCTCTCTCTGTAACACCTCTCTGTAATTCCTCTCTCTGTAACACCTATCTGTAACGCCTCTCTGTAACACCTCTCTGTAATTCCTCTCTCTGTAACACCTCTCTGTAATTCCTCTCTCTGTAACACCTCTCTGTAACGCCTCTCTGTAACACCTCTCTGTAATTCCTCTCTCTGTAACACCTCTCTGTAATTCCTCTCTGTAACACCTCTCTGTAACGCCTCTCTGTAATTCCTCTCTCTGTAACCTCTCTGTAATTCCTCTCTCTGTAACACCTCTCTGTAATTCCTCTCTCTGTAACGCCTCTCTGTAACGCCTCTCTGTAACACCTCTCTGTAATTCCTCTTTCTGTAACACCTCTCTGTAATTCCTCTCTCTGTAACACCTCTCTGTAACGCCTCTCTGTAACACCTCTCTATAATTCCTCCCTCTGTAACACCTCTCTGTAACGCCTCTCTGTAACACCTCCCTATAATTCCTCCCTCTGTAACACCTCTCTGTAATTCCTCTCTCTGTAACACCTCTCTCTACCTTTCTCTGACACCAGGTCACGACGACATTAATGCTAAAATTTTAAAAGAATGTTGTGAAGAGGTCTCTCCATTTCTTGCACATATTATAAATAAGTCTTTTAAAGAAGGTTCCTTTCCCATGCAGTTAAAGATTGCAAAAGTAATACCCATATATAAAAAAGGCGATACATCCTTACACACCAATTATAGGCCGATATCAATTCTACCAAGCTTTAGTAAAATTTTCGAAAAACTAGTAGCAGCAAGGCTAATCAATTATCTTTCCCAACATGCCTTATTAACAGAGTGCCAACATGGATTTCGCCCAAACCATTCAGTTGAACAGGCAATACACCAAATCACTCAAAGTATTTACAACGCCTTAGATAGTAAGTTATACCAACTAACTGTATTTTGTGACTTAAGTAAAGCATTTGACACTATCCCACACTCCATTCTATTAGAGAAACTACTGGTATACGGGATTCGTGGTCCGGCTTATAAATGGTTCCAGTGTTATCTTAACCAAAGAAAACAATACGCAGTGTATGATAGGAAAACATCTAGTCTTAAACCCATTAATTGTGGTGTGCCTCAAGGCTCCATCCTAGGACCAATCTTGTTTTTAATTTATATTAATGATATCACACGTAGTAGCAATAAACTTAATTTTGCTCTTTTTGCAGACGATACAAACATCTTTATACAAGGAAAAGATCTCAATGAACTAAAAAATACTTTAAATGAAGAATTAGAGCAAGTATCAAATTGGATAAAAAGTAATAAACTTACGTTAAACACTTCAAAAACTCACTTTATGGCATCACACACTTTAAATCAACCCTATGATATGGAGATAAGAATTAACAATAATATAATAAAAGAGGTAAAGGAAACCAAATTTTTAGGAATTATCTTAGATAATAAATTAAACTGGCAACCACAATTCAATGCGATAAAAACTAAAATCTCTAAAATATCTGGTGTATTATACAGGGTAAGAAATTTTATTAATTCAGACTGCTTAAGACAAATTTATCTATCCATTGCATATCCACATATGATTACTGTTCAGCAATTTGGGGAGGCGCTTACAAAACATACATAGATGATATTTTATAGCTCAGAAAAAGCTAATCCGGATCATGTTTCATCAACTTAGATATGCCCACACTAATCCCCTATTTGTTAAATACAAACTACTTAAATTTCAGGACATTATATCTCTTCAGACATATTTGTTTGTACATAAAGCTCTCCATAGGCATCCAGTAAATAATTATTTTAAATACCTCTCCCACAATACTGATACACGAAGGCCCAAAGATCTCAGACTCCCATTATGCAGGACAACACATGTACAACAAAACTTCCTTTTTAGAGCAGCAAAACTGTGGAACCAACTCCCAGATGACATGAAAAACATCCCAACCCTCAATTCATTCAAATACAAAACTAAGCTCAAGATATTCGAAAATTACCAGCAAGATAGTTAAATAGTTAATACCTCTAATCATGACTCCATCTATTCAAATATAGCTATCATTATCATTTATATTATTTTTTATATTATTAGAATTTATTACTATTATTATTATTATTATTATTATTATTATTAATATTATTATTACTTTTGATTTGTTTTTATTATAACAATTTAAATGAACCCATATTTATATATATATATATATTTTATTTTATTTTTTTATAACATATTCGATACATTGTTCCCACGACTGTTGTAATTTAAAAAAATCTAAGGCATCAGGTCCATAAAGAGTCTCGGCTCAATGGACCGCGGCTTGTATATAATTATTAATGTATAATCAACTTTATGTATGTTATGTTAAGCCTAATAAACAATCAATCAATCAATCAAATCAATCAATCTCTGTAATTCCTCTCTCTGTAATTCCTCTCTGTAACGCCTCTCTATAATTCCTCTCTCTGTAACGTCTCTCTGTAACGCCTCTCTGTAACACCTCTCTGTAAAACCTCTCTCTGTAATTCCTCTCTCTGTAATTCCTCTCTGTAACGCCTCTTTATAATTCCTCTCTCTGTAACGCCTCTCTGTAACGCCTCTCTGTAACGCCTCTCTGTAAAACCTCTCTGTAATTCCTCTCTCTGTAATTCCTCTCTGTAACGCCTCTCTATAATTCCTCTCTCTGTAATTCCTCTCTCTGTAATTCCTCTCTGTAACGCCTCTCTGTAACGCCTCTCTATAATGCCTCTCTCTGTAACGCCTCTCTGTAACGCCTCTCTATAATGCCTCTCTCTGTAACGCCTCTCTGTAACGCCTCTCTATAATGCCTCTCTCTGTAACGCCTCTCTGTAACGCCTCTCTGTAACGCCTCTCTATAATGCCTCTCTCTGTAACGCCTCTCTGTAACGCCTCTCTATAATTCCTCTCTCTGTAATTCCTCTCTGTAATTCCTCTCTCTGTAACGCCTCTCTGTAACGCCTCTCTATAATTCCTCTCTCTGTAATTCCTCTCTGTAATTCCTCTCTCTGTAATTCCTCTCTGTAACGCCTCTCTGTAACACCTCTCTATAATTCCTCTCTCTATAATTCCTCTCTGTAATTCCTCTCTGTAACGCCTCTCTGTAACGCCTCTCTCTGTAATTCCTCTCTGTAACGCCTCTCTATAATTCCTCTCTCTATAATTCCTCTCTCTGTAATTCCTCTCTGTAACGCCTCTCTGTAACGCCTCTCTCTGTAATTCCTCTCTCTGTAACGCCTCTCTATAATTCCTCTCTCTATAATTCCTCTCTCTGTAATTCCTCTCTGTAACGCCTCTCTGTAACGCCTCTCTCTGTAATTCCTCTCTCTGTAACGCCTCTCTATAATCCCTCTCTCTGTAACGCCTCTCTGTAACGCCTCTCTCTGTAATTCCTCTCTCTGTAACGCCTCTCTCTGTAACGCCTCTCTGTAACGCCTCTCTGTAACGCCTCTCTATAATCCCTCTCTCTGTAACGCCTATCTGTAACGCCTCTCTGTAACGCCTCTCTCTGTAATTCCTCTCTCTGTAACGCCTCTCTGTAACGCCTCTCTATAATCCCTCTCTCTGTAACGCCTCTCTGTAATTTCTCTCTGTAACGCCTCTCTGTAATTCCTCTCTGTAACGCCTCTCTGTAACACCTCTCTGTAATTCCTCTTTCTGTAACGCCTCTCTGTAATTCCTCTCTGTAATGCCTCTCTGTAACACCTCTCTGTAATTCCTCTCTCTGTAACGCCTCTCTGTAATTCCTCTCTGTAATTCCTCTCTCTGTAACGCCCTTCTATAATTCCTCTCTCTGTAAGACCTCTCTGTAACGCCTCCCTGTAACACCTCTCTCTGTAACGTCCTTCTATAATTCCTCTCTCTGTAAGACCTCTCTGTAATTCCTCTCTCTGTAACGTGACAATAATTTCTCTGTGTAACACCTCTCTATAATAATTCTTTCTGTAACGTGACAATAATATCTCTCTCTGTAACGCCCTTTGTCTCTCCTCCTCTTGATAACGTGACAATAATATCTCTGTCTGTAACGCCCTTTATCTCTCCTCCTCTTGATAACGTGAAAATAATATCTCTGCGTAACGCCCTTTATCTCTCCTCCTCTTGATAACGTGACAATAATATCTCTGTGTAACGCCCTTTATCTCTCCTCCTCTTGATAACGTGACAATAATATCTCTGTGTAACGCCCTTTATCTCTCCTCCTCTTGATAACGTGACAATAATATCTCTGTGTAACGCCCTTTAATCCCTCCCCCCACAGCGGTGCACGAGAAGCTGTTCACACTCTTCATGCTGGTGTCACTGGTGTACATGCTGTGTGTGATCCGCGTGATGCGAGCCGTAAAACACACCCTCTCGCCCGTGTTGCTGCGATCCTTCTCAACCAAGAAATGGCTCTTCGGTGTCAAGTTGGCATCCACAGGCGGCCTCCTCTTCTTCTTCTGGCGCCACAGAGTCCATTGTCAACCCATGGGTACGTGAAGGCATGGGGTTGTTACTGGTGGTATTAGTTTTACTGTTATTGTTATTATACAGTCCATGGGTATGTGGGGATCTCTTCTTCTTTTTCTTCGACTTCTTTTTCTTTTTCTTTTCTGGCCATGGGTATATCAGGTAGTCTTTATGTTATTCTTATTGTTGTTGTTGTAGTTGTAGTTGTTGTCGTAGTTGTTGTTGCAGTAGTAACTGATGTTGTTGTTGTCGTTGTTATTTCAGCGTTCAGCTGGTTCTCGCTGTGTGAGTACATCATCGCCACCTGCAACATGCTGTATCACGTCAGCGTGGCTCTGGACTTCTCAGACGAGCACCTCATCGTGGGCCAAATGGTCCCCGCGGGGCCCACGCCCTCCCTGGCCACCACGGCCTCCTCCTCGCCGCGACACTCCCTCTCCACCACCTGTGACTCCCTAGCCACCTGCGACGCCAGCCCGGACGCCCCGCCCACAAAGAACGGCCGCATGGACGACGTGCTGGCGGACGGCGGCCTGGTGGGCGGGCCCGGCGCGATATTCGGGGCCGCCAGGGCCACTCTGGGGTGTGTGCCGCCCCTGAGGCACGCTCGGATGTGGGCGTGACGGGCGGGAGCGGCGGGGGCGTGGAGGGCGAGGCGGTGGTGCACCAGGTCCTGAACACCATCCACGAGGGCGCCGAGCCGCCGCCGCCGCCGCCCTGCCACAACGGCCTGGATCAGGGCGCCGAGGCCACGGTGGTGCAGCGACGCCCGCCGCCGCCGCCGTCCAACCACCCCGGCAGCCCGCCGCCCGCAGACCCCCAGCCCCACACACGCCCACACTGTGAATAGCTCCTGCTGGACACTGCTCCGCCCACGCCCACTTGCAGGACGCTGGCCGCCCATCCCTGGCGCGCCGTGAGTCCCTGGCAGCGGCGCCTTGAGGGGTTACTGCCCCTATCGTGACGGAGTGCCGGGCAAGCAGCGGCCGGGCGGTGCGGGGGTGTGAGGGACGCCAACACTACCCTGTGCGCGGCCCCGTGCTGTGTTGTGCGGCGGCGTGACCAAAGCGCCAGGTGACCGCCACCACCACCACTACCACCAGGGGCCCAGCGTGCCCCGCTGTGACGCACAACGCCCTGCCATGGGGCACCGCAGTGTTACCCTTGTGACGCCAGGACGGGACTGAGCGGTGTGTGCCCCGGGGCGCGGCGCGGTGACGGGTCCTGTGTGGCGGTGCCGCGGCGGCCACAAGCAATAACATTATTCCTGTGTCAGACCAGTTTGTCATATTTTTATAGAATTTCCGTTTGCGTTTCCATGACTTGAACAAAAACGAGTGAGAATTCTGAATCCGTGAGGCCCTGAGGGGCGACGCCTGGCCGGCTAAAGCAACACGTGTGCGGGGCGGGGCGGCGGGGCGGGGAGCGGCGCGGCGGTGGCCTTGAGGCACCATCATGGGGCACACACCCTTAAGCTCGGCCGCCGCACCTTTAAGCCCAAGACCCTCCCGCCCTCCTGACGCGGCAAGACCGTCGCGCCGCCATACTATGCCTCCCCGCCCAAGCGCCCTGCCGCTGTGACGCCCATGCCTCACACCTTCAGGGTGGGCGGGGTGGGGGTGTGCATGGGAAGCTCCGGCATTACAGCCCCGCGCGGCACCAACGGCGGGAGGGGAACGACAGGAATTCCTTCACCGGGTTTACAGTCCACGGCAGGGACCTACAGGAGTTTGAGGCCCTGATACCCCTGGGGCCGTTACCCTGGGGGGGCCGTTACCCTGGGGGAGACGTAACACCTATCTTCCTTTGTTATCCCCGGCCCGTGTCACCACCACCACCACCACGGCCATACCACCCGCTAGTCTTCACACCTTGAAGCAGGACATCTGTATATCTATTCATTTATCATAGTCATTCATTTGCTCATCTATCAAATGTGTTTATAAGTTCACCAGTCGGGTTTACTCATTATGTTTCCTCGTATTTAGGCATTGCTGTGTACCTCTCACTCTTTAAGACTCATCTATCAAAGGTGTTTATAAGTTCACCAGTCGGGTTTTCGTCATGATCTACGTATGTTTCCTCGTCTTTAGGCATTGCTCTGTATCTCTCACTCTTTAAGACTCATCCATCTATAGTGTTACTTAGTCTTGCCTTGGCGGGACACGGGACAAGACCGAACCAGACGCCACAATACTCGATCATTATGTTATCCTTCTCGACGCGCCTCTCTGATTTCACCCCAAGGGAAAAAAAGGAAAAAAGATAGGTAATTACATGGTTTTAGTGTATTTCGTTAAAGGATTTGTGAAGGTTTACAGTATTGAGTCTCACGGCCTCTTGTAGCTTACTTATTTTCTTATGTTCTTATGTTCTTATGAATTAACGATACCCTGGAACTGCCGGGACTTCAGGTGACGGTACCTTTAGCCTCGGGTACGTAGCTTCCTTTTTTCTTATGTTCTTATGAGTTAACGATACCCTGGAACTGCCGGGGCTTCAGGTGACGGTACCTTTAGCCTCGGGTACGTAGCTTCTTTTTTTCTTATGTTCTTATGAATTAACGATACCCTGGAACTGCCGGGGCTTCAGGCGACGGTAACTTAGCCTCGGGTACGTAGCTTCCTTTTTTCTTATGTTCTTATGAGTTAACGATACCCTGGAACTGCCGGGACTTCAGGCGACGGTAACTTAGCCTCGGGTACGCCAGGCCCTATGTCCCCTCCGCCAGACACTGTGGTTGTGATACACTCAGTTATTAGACTCGTATTATACGTGTTATGTTTTGTTTCCTCGCGTGAGTCTGTCTCCCCGCTATCACTACTGACCTAAGCTGACCTTGACCTGTTTTATTGTTGTTTTTGTCAATTAATTCGTAAGTGAGGAATATTTGAAGTCATTTTAATCCTTTAGACACCACTGACCTGACCTGACCTGTTGTTTTTTGTCATCTAATTCGTAATTGAGGAATATTTGGTCATTTTAGTCCTTAAGGCCACCACTGACCTGACTTGACCTGACCTGACCTGTTGTTTTTGTCACCTAATTCGTAAGTGAGAAAGATTTGAAGCCATTTTAGTTACGATAGTCAAGATTTAGTCAAGTAATTTAGGAAGATATATAGCACTTCGCCGCGTCACTGTGAAGATATCTGACTCATGGGCGCTGAGTCACTGTGTCCTAAGGTGACTCATAAGGCCCGGAGACTGAAACTGAACCTGAGGAACAACTTTAAAGGTCCAGAAAAAGGCACGTGGGTTTGCAGGCAGTTTAAAGGTCCGGTATTTGAGAGGTTAGTATAGGTGTGGCACGCAAGTATACAAGGCACGTAGATCAAGGTACGTTAAGGATACCCAAGGCTTCTTAAGGTATAAACAGCGTGGATGAGGATGAGTATACTTGGTTCTTTAAGTCAGGCATTTATAATTTTAGATAGAGATTCAGTTATTATCAGGAAGGTCAGAAATTGTTTTATTTTAATGTTATAAATTGTTAAACGTAGATCAAGGTACATTAAGGATACCCAAGGCTCCTTAAGGTATATACAGCGTGGATAAGGATGAGTATACTTGGTTCTTTAAGTCAGGTATTTAGATAGAGATTCTGTTATCATCAGGAAGGCGATACGTAGTCTTTTTTTTATGTCAGCAATTGTTAAACGTAGATCAGAGTACGTTAATAAGAATACCGAAGGCTTTTTAAGATAGACAGTGTTGATAAAAATACTTGGTCTTTTTAGAAGGTCTGTCTTTTTTAGTAGAAATTTAAACATCATCAAGAGCGTTAATAAGTCGACTTTTTACGATAGACAGTTGATTTAAAAATACGGTCATCCTGTATGAAGACGTTTTCAAGTCACATAGGGCGACGCTTTTTTCGTCATAAATTTAGAAGGAATTAATAAGGAGCTTCAAGTAGGCCTAGGTAGACCTATCCAATATCTCTGTTTACTTAATTGTACCTACAAGTCCACCTACACGGTATTCCTGTCATGAATTTATCCACCTCCTTTTCAAATACCAGACCTAAAACCCATAGACTATATAGTGGTCTAAGTAACAGAAACTACCACGTGTAGGTCTCAGGGCCTCTCGTAGCTTCCTTATTTTCTTATGTTCTTATATTTCATCGATCCCTCCGTCAGTGTCCAAACATTACGTACATTACATTCCACTGTGTTTCTCACGCTCTGTTGACGTGGTCTGTGTGGTGATGGGTGCGCTACCTATAGGGAAATACTGAAGCTGAACGCGTCCTTATCTGTTCCCTAAGGACGCATTACTCCCGAAGGTGCAGGAGAGAGGTCAGAAGTCGCCGGGTTGTTACTTGTGGGTACCGCCTAGATATTTTTCCTCCTAGCCATATAGTGTAGTGAAGCTTTAATAAGTTGTTTTCGCGTTGATATAGATAATGCTTGGTTTCTTTTGCTTCTGTTGTATAGAGAGTAGTAAGCACGTGGTTCATCCTCTCCCATGCACACGAGAGAGAGAGAGAGAGAGAGAGAGAGATATGTCACTCTTTCTAACGTTACTTAAGTACGAATTGATGCGCAAAATAAGTAGGACTAGTAGATGCCAAAGCAGTGATCGTAGAGGTGACGCAACGTTGCCTCATCGTCCTCCACCCTGAGACTTAGGCCTTGCACGCTATAGGCCTAACCACCACACCAACACCCGCCTCCATACACACCACCACCACCACCACGGGGAGCAGTCAGTTCGTACACAAGTTGTTTCGTACACCAGTAGATTCGTACACCAAAAAGTTGTTTCGTAGTCTATATGAAACCATAGTTGTTTCGTAGTCTATATGAAACCATAGTCGTTTCGTACACTCAGCTCAGTGTTGAACTTGATGACTAGAGTTACGAAACGACACCAGGTATGTACGAAAAAACTCAAAATCCGTGTACGAAACAACTAACAAAACCTGGGTACGAAACAACTTGTGTACGAAACTCCCTGTAACCACCACCACCACATAGCTCTTGGCATGCATGTGTGTGTGTGTGTGTGTGTGAATGTGTGTGTGTGTGTGGTTAGCGGGACGCAGTAGTAGCAGTGTATTGTTGCCTTGTGAAGTGCTTGTTGCCCTATTGACCTTGACCCCTTGACCTCGCCCCAAAGGTCACCCATGGGAGGCATACTGCTGGGCTATCACTGACCTTCCCTATTTTATATTTAGACCTCACTAAACACCCCATTTGTTACTGTAAAGATCGAGAAACACACCTCACACACCCTCCCTATTTCCCCATTTCCCTGCCTCATAATATACATAGTTACCTACACTCACTGTGATCGTGCCATACACACACACACACACACACACACAAACACACACACACACTACGTGAAGCTACCTGTACTGTACTTGTAATGAGGCTAATTAGTATGCCTTTAATTATTATGTTAGTATATATTTTTTTTTTTGCCCTTGGCCAGTCCTTCTTTAACGTTTTTTTAAGGCAGTTTATGGCGGGAGTTTTTTTCAAGCAGTTTTTTATTATTGAATATTTCATGATACACACACACACACACACACACACACACACACACAGACACACACACACACACACACACACACACACACACACATATACGCCCTTGGCCAGTCCTTCTTTAACGTTTTTTAAGGCAGTTTATGGCGGGAGTTATTTTCAAGCAGTTTTTTGTTATTGAATATTTCATGACACACACACACACACACACACACACACACACACACACACCGGTTTGCATCCTGTTATGTAAATATTAATCAGTAACTCTAATAAAAGACTCCTGTATAATGTACTATAGGGACGACTGATTGTTATGCATCCTAGGTCGAATTTGTACAGTATATATATATATAACTATACTTCGCTACGTCTATTTTCTGGTGATACTCAAGACACTCATTTGTTTAAGGTTAAGTAAGCAATGTTAATCATCTTTTTTTTTATGCACGTAACGTCTTAATTGAAAGTGAGGAAAGTGATAATGTTAGTAATTCGATAAGTAAAATGACTGATTATTAACTCCTTGAGGCCCAGAACGTAATTTGCATTGTAATTTGGGTACCATTAGACGATTTGTAGTGACTATAAGCAATATTTTATAGCTATGACCTGTTTTGTATCCTTGACCACTAACTAAATTGGTATATTCAGTGACTTTTCGTAGTTTTATGGTTAACAACAGACAATTTTTTATATAGCCAAGGAAAGGTCTGGGCGTGAAGGGGTTAATAGGCCTAGGTTACTTAAATGAATCGACTTCTTTGACTTCTTTTTATGCACGTAACATCTAACCCAGCCCCTTCACGCCCAGATCTTTCCTTGGCTATAAAAATTTGTCTGTTGTCGAGCCATAAAATTACGAAAAGTAACTGAATATACCAAATTAGTTAGTCGACAAGGATACTAAATAGGTCATATCTATAGAATATTACTTATATTATCTAAAAATCGTCTAATGGTACCCAAATTACAATGGAAATTACGTTATGGGTCTCAAAAGGTTAATTGGAAGTGAGAAAAGTGATAATGTGAGTAATTCGATAATGACGGATTTACTAATATCTTACTTAAATTAATCTACTTTTTACTTATTTTTATGCACTTGTCTTAATTATGTCACTTACTTAACTTAATATGTCTTAATTATCGATAAGTGAAATGACTCACTAACTAATTCTGTTACTTTAATTAATGTTTTTATTTTTGTTATGCACGCAACTTTTTTTTTTTTTTTTTTTTTTTTTTTTTTTTTTTTTTTACTTAAGTCAGTCTAGTCATGAATAAAACGCGTTCTGGTCAATTTATTAGGCTTTGTTTCGCCTCCTGACCTGACCTGACCTCCCCCCCTGACCTCCTCCCCCTTTCTGCTCCCTAACCACTAATTTACTGTTTTTAAGTTAACCCCTTCACGCCCAGATCTTTCCTTTGCTATAAAAAATTGTACGTTTTCGAGCCATAAAATTACAAAAAGTCACTGAACATACCAAATTAGCTAGTGGACAAGGGTACTAAACAGGTCATAGCTATAAAATGTTGCTTATATTCACTAAAAATCGTCTAATGGTGGCTAAATTACAATGGAAATTACGTTCTGGGCCTCAAGGGGTTAACTGTCCCATTGTTTCATCCTCTCAACGTAACTTTTTCGCTGAGCCAAGAACCTTTCCTCTCTATATCGTCACCCTCATAAAGAAACGGCCTGTCATTTTTCGGCAATTTCTGGATTTTTGCCTAAATCAATTCTTCATCCTGTGGCGCATCTATTGGTATAGTCGCCAGTCATGTGTAGGGTGTGAGTGGTCAAAAATATCAAAGGATAAACAATGCATTGATATTAAAATTAAGAAAATGAGGATTTTTTTTTTTATTTCCCGAAAAGTAGAAAAAATGACTACGGCAGTTTTTGTTATGAGTGTGACGATATACTATTATTATATTTGTCTTCTAGCACACTACAATATCACGACGTGTCTCCTTCCTGTATAGATCAAAGCCGTGTACAGTACGCTAACAACACGCCTCTTCCTCCTCTTCTTCTTCTTCTTCTTCCTCCTCCTCCTCCTCCTCCTCCAATAGGTCTCCTGGTATCTGTTCTTCCTATGTATTCCTTCCTATGTATTCCCCTTCCTCCTCCTCCTCCAATAGGTTTCCTGGCATCTGTTATTCCTATGTATTCCTATGTATTCCTCCTCTTCTTCCTCCTCCTTCTCTTTTTCTTCTTCTTATCCTTAGATCACATTACATTATGGTTACATCTCTACAAGTACAAATGTTATTATACTTTCTTATGTCAACCTCAAACCTCACCACCCACCAACCACTGTCCCACGCCCGCAACCTCAACCCCCGCCACCCATTAGCGTCACGCCCTCAGCCTCTCACGCCCACCGCCACGCCCCTTTTTATTTTCTTAAATTTCTGATTTTTCTTCCTCCCTTCCTTTCATCTTTCTCTTTTCTCCCCTATTATATCTGTCATATTTTCCTATTCACAGTTCTCTAAATACTCATGCACTTCTTCCTCCTCCTCCTCCTCCTCCTCCTCCTCCTCCTCCTCCTCAGACCAGTGCATTTTTTAAGCAACTCTTACTGGGCGACATTCTTTGGATAGCCAGAAAGGTAAAGGCCTACCTGTTATAATATATTATTTTGGATACATCAACTTAACCCTTTTGTATGTTGTGAATAAATAAAGATCATATGCAGTAATAAGAGTGCACTTCTGGATCTAACACACACAGATAAGATGAACCATTGTATCCAGGAAGGATTTTATGAACAAATATCTTGTCGCCCAGTAGCTTAAAATTGTTCTTAGTGGGCGACAGTTTTCCATCACTGGGAGACATTTTGGTCGCCCAGTTGTGGTGTCAAAAAATGCACTGCCTCCGACCAGTGGCTTGCTAACTTCAAACGCAGATTTTTTTCTCATTATTATTTTCATTTCCCGAGATATTTAAGAAGAACTTGACTTCACAAAGGCTAAAGTTTGCTACCATGATAACAAAATAACTACCCTCACATTATAACTCTAGTCTCATCATCATTTCTCTCGTACAATGACGTCAGTGATATACGTAAGACTATAATGCCCCATCACTAAATGAATCAATGAGTATAAGAATGAATGAATTGTATAAAAACTTCTTCAACAGCAGCATTACAACTTTAATTTATCGACAAATGTACATGTGTGGACGTGTGTGTGTGTGTGTGTATGTGTGTGTGGACGTGTGTGTGTATGTATGTGTGTGTGTGTGTGTGGACGTGTGTGTGTGTGTGTGTGTGTGTGTGTGTGTGTGGACGTGTGTGTGTGTGGACGTGTTGTGGACGTGTGTGTGTGTGTGGACGTGTGTGTGTATGTGTGTGTGTGTGTGTGTGTGTGTGTGTGTGTGTGTGTGTGTGTGTGTGTGTGTGTGTGTGTGTGTGTGTGTGTGTGTGTGTGTGTGTGTGTGTGTGTGTGTGTGTCTGGTAGCATGTCTTTGCGATAGAAACATTCCTCATTTATCACGGCATTGCCACTCACCAGTAAAAAAGGAAAATTATACTTAAATATTTTTGCCTACTTCTCGTCTGCGATCAAAATAGGCTACTCTTGTTTGACCGAAAAGACGAGTTTTGGGGGGCGTTTTAGGGGGCTATTTCGACCCCTTGAAGGCCCTTGTTTACGGTACCTACTCTTGAAGGTCCTTGTTTACGGTACTAAGGCCCTTGTTTACGGTACAAAGGCCCTTGTTTACGGTACAAAGGCCTTTGTTAACGGTACAAAGGCCTTTGTTAACGGTACAAAGGCCTTTGTTAACGGTACAAAGGCCTTTGTTAACGGTACAAAGGCCTTTGTTAACGGTACAAAGGCCTTTGTTAACGGTACAAAGGCCTTTGTTAACGGTACTAAGGCCTTGTTTACGGTATTAAGGCCTTTGTTTACGGTAATAAGACCTTTGTTTACGGTACTAAGGCCTTTGTTTACGGTACTAAGGCCTTTGTTTACGGTACTAAGGCCTTTGTTTACGGTACTAAGGCCTTTGTTTACGGTACTAAGGCCCTTGTTTACGGTACTAAGGCCCTTGTTTACGGTACTAAGGCCCTTGTTTACGGTAGTAAGGCCCTTGTTTACGGTACTAAGGCCCTTGTTTACGGTACTAAGGGCTTTGTTTACGGTACTAAGGCCCTTGTTTACGGTACAAAGGCCCTTGTTTACTGCTGTGACGTGTCTGTGCTTGTGCTGTGCTACTCTGGGCACAGCGGCAACAAATAGGGGAATAGTATGTCATGTTCCTTCAATAAACTGGAATTATGAAAGTGATGGCCTGGGTTTTTTGTATTTGTTATCCCTATTATGAAAGTTATTGGCTGGATTTTTTGCATCTTTTTTCAATTCCCATCTTATAAGTTACAAAGAGTGCATCTGTAGTGATAGTGACACCATTAGTCCCATTAACCCCTTCACACCCAGATCTTTCCTTGGCTATAAAAAGATCGTATGTTATCGAGCCATACCATTTAGAAAGTAACTGAATATACCAAATTAGTTAGTCGACAAGGATACTAGAGAGGTCATTATCTATAAAACATTGCTTATATGCACTTAAAATCGTCTAATAGTACCCAACTTACAATGGACATTACGTTCTGGGTCTAAGCGAGGCCACCGAGAGACAAGGCCTGGTACATCGCCCGTGACGTCACACCATCTAGATCCCACCCGCTCCGCTCCCCGTACAAGTTTACCTACCTAATATAATGTTTATCAGTATAAAAGATATACTGTTATCTTCGGAAATGTTTCTTCTATAATATTATCAAATAAAAAATCGTAAAACACACAAAAGAAATGCCGTTATGAGACTTTCAAGAAATATGCATACTCTTCGCCATTTAATATTTTGTGAGAAAACTTTTTACATGGAGAATATCAATAGAAGCGGAATTTAATTAGCTTTCCATTGATATATTTCGTTTAGTCATAAATGAATTAGCGGCATGCATAAATTAGCGTTAACTAAATATTAAAAATCATGAAATCGGGTAATTTCCTACCTAATATATGTTTATCAGTATAAAATATATACTGTTATCTTCGGAAATGTTTGTTCTATAATATTATCCAATAAAAAACCGTAAAACACACTAAAGAAATGCCATTATGAGACTCAAGAAATATGCATTAACTTAATCTCTTCGCCATTTAATATTTTGTGAGAAAACTTTTTACATGCATTTCTTTTGTGTGTTTTACGTTTTTTTATTTGATAATATTATAGAACAAACATTTCCGAAGATAACAGTATATCTTTTATACTGATAAACATTATATTAGGTAGGTAAACTTGTACGGGGAGCGGAGCGGGTGGGATCTAGATGGTGTGACGTCACGGGCGATGTATCAGGCCTTGTCATCTCGATGGTCTCGGTCTAAGGGGTTAAGATAGTATTTAAGGGGAGAGTCCGCCGTGAATTTTAAATTGCATCTACGGTCATGAATATTTTATATGTTGTGTATATTAGTACCCTTGTTATCACATGAACATTTCAAGCTGACAAGATGAAAGGAAAAATTTGAAAATATTAAAGAACCTATTTTTGTCAGTTTTTTTATGAAATTTTTAATTGTATCTCCTCAGCCATTTTTTGACCAATTTCATTGTGACATGAGCATATGATAATTCATTGTTATTCTAACAATTTGTTCTGAGAATATTTTGAAAATTGTTTTCGAATTTTTTTTTTTAATTGTTAAAAAAAAAAAAAATGCAAATTTTAAGGATAATTTTCCCATATATCAAAACTAAGACTTAAAAACAAAAATGTTCTCAAAACAGATTTTTCTACGATATTTGATTTTGTGTGTCCTAAAGTTTCGTGAAAATCGTGCTAAAAATAAAAGGAGATAGATTTTATGTTCATTTTATACTAGTTTTGAGAAAAACGCGTTTGAAGTTTTGCTAAAGCTTCTGCGCTCCAGTGAATGTACTATACTGTCAATGCTACTTGCATATGAATTTTATGGAATCAGTAATCACATATCAATGCATGTATAAAAGGATCTGCACCTTGTCCCCCCTTATAAAGGTATTAATTAATCGCTCATAGGCGAGGGTGTCAGGGCGCGCCACGCCCCTCATTGTTGCAAGGTTCGATCAAAATTCACCAGGTGCACAGCTTTCGGTTGGAATTCCTTTGTCTGTCTTCCTCTTCTTGTTTATTGTCTTCTTCGGTGTAATTCTTCTCTTTTCTCTCTTTTCTAGTCCTTTTTGGATGTATACATTTGTTCCAACATTTTTTGTGAACAGGTTGCACTTTTCATATCCAAAATTGTTCCAGAATTGTTACCTGGGTAACAAACTTCACCCTGAAGATTGCTGTTTTTTTTTTTTTATATAGGCTTAGTTTTGATATATAGGGAAATTATCCCCAAAAAAATTCATTTTTTTTTTTTTTACAAGTTTTGAAAGTTTAAATGACCCTCGCTATGGGCATTTAAAAAAATGACCAACTGAAAAAAATTCCACCATTCGAAAGCCAAAGGATAGGGTGTTGCCATAGACCATATAACTCAAATTCGCATATTAAAAAATTATTTTCATATTGTCACGGCGGACTCTCCCCTTAAAGGCTTTCAAATCTCGGTGGAAGGTTTGCCAGTATGTGATTCCTGAACGCCACTCCCCGTGCGGTGCGCCACTACTTAGGGCGGCCCAATGTACGTACAACCGGGTCAATATTCAATACATACATAACCTACACTTTTATACTCACCACGTGTAGCAGCAGACGCCTCAGGTCCTGTAGGCTACAATGAGGCACATACAACCAGGTATATACATACATACATAACGTCAGAGCGGGGCACTACTTAACTACATGTGTATTTAAATACGTATTTAAATATTCGGTGCTTCCTCCAGCCAATTCTATAGTGTGTTTAGCTCCAAAAATTTCATAGTGTTGAAAGTGTGTGCAAACTTTTATAATAATAATGCAACTCAAACATTATGTCACGGAGTGGATTCCTTAGTGTCGTAGATGGTTATAGAATTATCAAAGAAATGCATACTTAATACTTATAGTATTAATACTTAATACTTATAGTGCAAATAGAAGAGTTTGGACAACTACACTTCATAATGTTGTGCCTCTGGGGATTTTAGAATTAAATAAGTGAATACTTTCGAAACTTGCTGATTTAATTCATGGCATTAAAATTTGTGTATATTTAAAATTTATTTACAAATATATTTAAATACAATTAATGTATTTAGTATTTAAATACATTCTTAAAATGTATTTAGTATTTGGTATTTAAATACATTTCTCCCATGTATTTAGTATTTAGTATTTAGATACCTTCAATGTCTTCAGTGCCCAGCTCTGCATAAGGTACACGTTTGTACTCACCACGTGTCGGGGCGTCACTGGCAGCCTCCTGACGCAGACCATCGCAGAGAGCGCCGAGGAAGCACAGACCTACAAGATAGAAGGTAGTGCATGTTAGCTTCACTGTACAGGGAATATATCAATGAAAATAATGTAAGAGTAGATAGATAGATTAATATATGAAGTATCATGTACCGTAAAGTCAATTTTTAGACACAAATAAATAACAATGAATCACAGGTGGCAGACAGACACACCTAACCTGACCTGACCTGACCTGACCTAACCTACAAGCCACTTCTAGAACAACGCCCGAGTGTCTGTAACCTAACCTAACCTGACCTACAAGCCACTTCTAGAACAACGCCCGAGTGTCTGTAACCTAACCTAACCTGACCTACAAGCCACTTCTAGAACAACGCCCGAGTGTCTGTAACCTAACCTAACCTGACCTACAAGCCACTTCTAGAACAACCCCCGAGTGTCTGTAACCTAACCTAACCTGACCTACAATCCACTTCTAGAACAACGCCCGAGTGTCTGTGTAACGCGAGAAATTACATTAATAGGGGAAGAGATGAAATAACACATAAGTATCAATAAGCTAACGAGGAATTTTCCTCCACGCCTCATTCCTGAATCACTGGTTAGGCTTATATTTTAAGCCAGTAGTAATTAGACACGTAGCGAAACGAGGTGAGAACGGGGATTCTAGGTTAGGATAATTTTAGAAGCAGCTCGACGTTCATTGAGTTAAGTCGCCTGTGGGGAGGTGATATTCTCGCCCTTGGTAAAGGTATGTTATGAAATGTTTGTTAACTAGAGATGTAGACATGACTTACTGGTGATTCCTTTTGTTGACCAGGACTAATAAAGTGTATTACTTAGGGTCCCAAGGTAGGATGCTGTTGGCGGACCAGGGGGCCAAGCGCTCACAAATTAGCAGAGGGGGCAACCACAACATGTCACAGCCAGCCGTGTGAGGACAAGGAGAAAGAAGGAAATAGAAAAATAAGTGAGAGGGAAACGTTGGAAGTGGGATAGACTACGTATACATTATATTAGGATAACGACTTGAGCATTACATGTGCGTATCGTTAAGGGGTAACAGTGCGACTGAAGTTACCAGAGATAAAAAACTATTTAGGATGACGATTTGACATTACGCATGCGTATCTTAAAGGGGTAACGTGCGATGAAGTTACCAGAGATAGTAAACTTTTAGGATGACGACTTGAGCATTACATTGCTATCGTTAATGTGGTGACAGTGCAACCAAATTTTCCCAAAAAGAATAAACTATATTAGGATAACGACTTGACATTTCGCGTGCGATCGCTAGGAGGGAAGAAGCTTAATTTTAAAGATAACTTGTGAATGTATAAAAATTTACCAAGGGACAGTAAAATTAAAATAATTATAGTTAAAAATATATTAACGCGTTGTCATTCTTTTCCCAAACCATACTTACATTTTTCTTAAAACTTTTATTTTTTTTCATTCAATATTTTTTCCCCTTTAAGGGGTGGTGGGAGCGAGAACCAGGACTGTAGAGTACCTCCCCAAAGGGGGGCATACATAATGGTGACAACGGGGTAATGGGCATTTTGACCACTAATAATGGTGGGAGCGGTTTTTGGGTCCATTCGATGGTTTCCACACCCCGTGCTAACTAAACCCCTTTCAGGTTTTTTGGTTTTTTCAAGGGCCCGTTACCTAGTGATCAATCTGTACAGTATTGTGTCAGATATAGGGGGACATATAGGTGATAGAGACGTTAGGGCTATGACAGTTTTGCTCAGGGGGGGAATAATGATCTAAAGTAACAGTAGGCCCGGGGTTTCCCACTGCTAACATAGACGCTGATAAAAACATTTGAGGCCCGGGAAAACCGAACGGAGAGTGAAAGGGTGCAACAAAACATGCCCCCCCAGACCCCCTGTTTTAACATGAAAATGAGTGGGGACGCGTAGCAGGGGTTTTTTGGGGAGTGGATCGTGAAAGGGAGTGTGGATTTGGGGTGTGACATACTCCACGTGTGGATGCAGTGTGAACGAGCCCGGGGAAAATGGATGTATTTGTGGGAAATGGATGGGTGATGAATGTTTGGGGGAGGGGGCTTTATTCCCCACTTTAAAAGCTCATGAGAACTAAAAACCCCAAAGTAAACAACTTTTTCGGGTTGTCGTGGCGTAAATAGCCCCTTAGAAAAATTCGTTAGATGGGGGAAATGGGGGAGGGAATTTTAAAAACTAAACCATCTTGAGAGAGGAGGCCAGTGAAAGAAAATTTTTCGTGCTTTTATAAAAAAAAAGGTTAAACTCTGTGAGAAAGAGATTAACTTTCAACCCTTTCTCTCGTAAAGGAAAAAAGGAGATGAAGGTCCCCAGAAAGATGTAAAGGTTAGAAATTCTGCTTTAGAGGTGCACACAGATTGCACTGAACACAAACCGCTAGGTGTCGTAACCAAGGATGTGCTTGCTCGAGCTTCGCTCGTTGGTGATGAGGGAGGAGTAGTATGCTCGCAAAGAGGTGCCTTA
Organism: Chionoecetes opilio; assembly: GCA_016584305.1. NCBI lineage: Eukaryota > Metazoa > Arthropoda > Malacostraca > Decapoda > Majidae > Chionoecetes > Chionoecetes opilio. The sequence continues at coordinate 269,710 of JACEEZ010003764.1, read as the reverse complement.
TCCCAAGTATTGAGGGTATGGAGTAAATCCGGTCGTGATTTCTCCCTACGCACCTACGCCCAGGATTAGTTGGGGTATAAAAAAAAATAACCATTGCAGACTAGGGAACGAGCCCAGTTGCGACTCTATAGGGCTTCGGCCTTGACAAAATAAGAGAGGAAGTGAGAAGGTTCTCATTTCAAGGGAGTAAAAAGCATTACATTAAATACGTATTCCCCACGGTCAAATCTACTCTTGGTGAGGGAAGTGAAGGTTAAGAATACATACTATCTCATTTTGTTGTAAATTTGTTGGAAGAATTGGAAAATGCAGGATAAGAAAATTGTTTGTAAGTGATAGAAATCCTAAGAAAATTTATATGAAATTATATGTGATGTATATGATAATTTTTTTTTATTTTTAGTTAGATATCGGTAGGATGCTTGATGAAGGACTAGGCATAAGGAAATTTTTTTTGGGGGGGGAAGAAGCTATGTAATGCGAGAATTACATTAATAGGGGAAGAGATGAAATACACATAAGTATCAATAAGCTAAGAGGAATTTTCCTCCACGCCTCATTCCTGAATCACTGGTTAGGCTTATATTTTAAGCCAGTATTTAATTAGACACGTAGCGAAAACGAGGTGAAAAACGGGATTCTAGGTTAGGTTTAATTTTAGAAGCAGCTCGACGTCATTGATTTAAGTCGCCTGGGGGGAGGTGATATTCTCGCCCTGGGAAAAGGGTTTATGTTATAAAATGTTTGTTAACTAGAGATGTAGACATGACTTACTGGGATTCCTTTTGTTGACCAGGACTAATAAAGTGTATTACTTAGGGTCCCAAGGTAGGATGCTGTTGGCGGACCGGGGGGGCCAAGCGCTCACAAATTAGCAGAGGGGGCAACCACAACATGTCACAGCCAGCCTTTGTGAGGACAAGGAGAAAGAAGGAAAAGAAAAATAAGTGAGAGGGAAACGTTGGAAGTGGGATAGCCCTACGATACATTATATTAGGATAACGACTTGAGCATTACATTGTGCGTATCGTTAAGGGGTAACAGTGCGACTGAAGTTACCAGAGATAGTAAACTATATTAGGATAAGGGAACTTGAGAAATTACGCATGCGTATCGTTAAAGTGGTAACAGTGCGACTGAAGTTACCAGAGATAGTAAACTAGTTAGGATGACGACTTGAGCATTACATGTGCGATCGTTAATGTGGTGACAGTGCAACCGAAGTTACCAAAGATGTAAAAACTATATTAGGATAACGATTTTGAGCATTTCGCGTGCGTATCGCTAGGAGGGAAGGAAGACTTAATATTAAGATAACTTGTGAATGTATAAAATTCCCAAAGTGAGACAGTAAAGAGTTAAATTATATATGTTAGAAAATATATTACGCGTTGTTCATTCAGTTTCCAACCAGTACTTAAATATTTTCCTTAAATCTTTTATTTTGTTCATTCATTATTTTTTTCCCACTTAATGTGGGTGGTGGCAGCGGAGTAACCAGGACTGTAGAGTACACTCCCAAGGTGGGCACTACATAATGGTGAAAAACGGTGTAGAGGTCTTTTTGGACCACTACATAATGGTGGCAGCGGTTTTGGATCCATTCGATGGTTTCCAAACGTACCCACGTGCTAACTAACGCCTTGCTAGTTGTTGGTTTTTTCAAGTGCCAGTTACCTGGGTGATCACATACTGTACAGTATGGGGGTGTACGAGTATAGGTGTCATATAGGGGGTATGGGAAGTAGCGGTTAGTGACTATGACTAGTTTCGCTCAGGCTGGGGAAGTAGATGATACTAACGTAACAGTAGGCCCGGGTTACCCACATGCTAACATAGACGCTGATAAAGACATTAGTGATGGCCGGGAAAAAGCCGAAGCGGAGTAGTAAAAGGGGTGCAAACATGAAACATCACACCCCAGACCCCGGGTTGAACATGAAAGTGATGTGGGTAGCGCGTAGCAGTATGTTTATGGTTGATGTAGGATGCGTAAAGGGTAGTGTGGATGTGGGTGATGTGACACTACATCCACGTGTGGATGCAGTGTGGAACGATGCCGAGTGGAAGTGGATAGTGATGTGTGTGGAAGTGGATGGATGATAAATGTGTGGAGAGGGGGCTTGTATTCCACACTTAACAGCCATGTAGAACTAGACGCCTACAAGTAAGCAACTTTAGGGGTTGTCGTGGCAGTATAATAGCCACCTTTTAGAAAAGTTGCGTTAGAGTGGTAGAGTAATGGAGGAGGAATTTGTACACTAACACCATCTTGAGAGAGGAAGGCCAGTGAAGAGATACGGGGCTTATTATAATGACAGAAGTGTTAATCTCTCGTGAGAAAGAGATTAACTTTCACCACTTTCTCCGTGAAAGAGAGAAAGAGAGAGATGAAGGTCCCACTGGGAAAGAATGTAAAGGTTAGAAATTCTTGCTTTAGAGGGTGCACACAGATTGCACTGAACACAAAACCCGCTAGGTTGTCGTTAGACCCAAGGATGTGCTTGGCTCTGGAGCTTCGCTCGTTGGGTGATAGACGGAGGAGAAATGTATGCCTCGCAAAGGAGGTGAAGCCTTATCCCAAGTATTGAGGGTAGGGAGTAAATCCGGTCGTGATTTCTCCCTACGCACCTACGCCCCAGGATTAGGGGGGTAAAGAAAATAACCATTGCAGACTAGAGGAACGAGCCCCATTTGCGACTCTATAGGCTTCCGGCCTTGACAAATAAGAGAGGAAGTGAGAAGGTTCTCATTTAAAGGGGAGTGAAACCCATTACATTAAATACGTATTCCCCACTGGTCAAATCTACTCTTGGTGAGGGAAGTGATAGGTTAAGAATACCTACATCTCCATTTTGTTTGTAAATTTGTTGGAAGAATTGGAAAATGCAGGATAAGAATATTTGTTTGTAAGTGATAGAAGATCCTAAGAAAAATTTATATGAAAATTATTGTGAGGGTATATGATAATTTTTTTTTATTTTTATTAGATACCCGGGTAGGATGCTTGATGAAGGACTGAGGCATAAGGAAATTTTTTTTGGGGGGGGAAGAAGTATGTAATGCGAGAAATTACTTTAATAGGGAAGAGATGAAATAACACATAAGTATCAATAAGCTACGGGGAAATTTTTCCTCCAAAACGCCTCTTTCCTGAATCACTGTTTAGGCTTATATTTTAAGCCAGTAGTAATTAGACACGTAGCGAAACGGGTGAGAACGGGGATTCTGGGTTAGGATAATTTTAGAAGCAGCTCGACGTTCATTGAGTTAAGCCCGCCTGTGGGGAGGTGATATTCTCGCCCTTGGTAAAGGTATGTTATGAAATGTTTGTTAAACTAGAGATGTAGACATGACTTACTGGTGATTCCTTTTGTTGACCAGGACTAATAAAGTGTATTATTTAAAGGGTCCCAGGTAGGATGCTGTTGGCGGACCAGGGGGCCAAGCGCTCAAAAATTAGCAGAGGGGGCAACCACAACATGTCACAGCCACCCGTGTGAGGACAAGGAGAAAGAAGGAAATAAAAAAATAAGTTGAGGGAAACGTTTGGAAAGTGGGATGGGACTACGTATACATTATATTAGGATAACGACTTGAGCATTACAGGGTGCGTAATCGTTAAGGGGTAACAGTGCGACTGAAGTTACCAGAGATAGTAAACTATATTAGGATAACGACTTGAGCATTAACCCCATGCGTATCGTTTAAAGTGGTAACAGTGCGACTGAAGTTACCAGAGATAGTAAATTTAGATTGGATGACGACTTGAGCATTACATGTGCGTATCGTTAATGTGGTGACAGTGCAACCGAAGTTACCAAAGATAGTAAACTATATTAGGATAACGACTTGAGCATTCGCGTGCGAAATCGCTAGGGGGGGAAGGAAGACTTAATATTAAGATAACTTGTGAATTTTATAATAATTACCAAGTGAGACAGTAAAGAGTTAAATATATTATAGTTAGAAAATATATTAACCGTTTCATTCAGTTTCCAACCAGTACTTACATATTTTCTTAAATCTTTTATTTTTGTTCATTCATATATTTTTTCCCACTTAATGTGGGTGGTGGCAGCGGAGTAACCAGGACTGTAGAGTACACTCCCAAGGTGGGCACTACATAATGGTGACAACGATGTAGATGGTCATTTTGACCACTACATCTGTAACCTAACCTAACCTGACCGAACCTAACCTAACCTACAAGCCACTTCTAGAACAACGCCCGAGTGTCTGTAACCTGACCTGACCTAACCTAACCTAACCTACAAGCCACTTCTAGAACAACGCCCGAGTGTCTGTAACCTGACCTGACCTAACCTAACCTAACCTACAAGCCACTTCTAGAACAACGCCCGAGTGTCTACAAGCTGAGTATAACAATAACAATCATTACCAGCACAAGTTATTGCCTGAAAGGAACTACCACGTGTAGGTCTCACAGCCTCTTGTAGCTTCCTTATTTGCTGATGTTCTTATGAAAGACGTAATAATTAAGAGTTCCAGCGCCTCTCTAGTGATCTACGGCCTCTTGTAGCTTCCTTATTTGCTGATGTTCTTATGAAAGACGTAATAATTAAGAGTTCCAGCGCCTCTCTAGTGATCTACAGCCTCTTGTAGCTTCCTTATTTGCTGATGTTCTTATGAAAGACGTAATAATTAAGAGTTCCAGCGCCTCTCTAGTGATCTACGGCCTCTTGTAGCTTCCTTATTTGCTAATGTTCTTATAAAAGGCGTAATATTTTAGACTTTCAACACCTCTTTAGTGATCTACGGCCTCTTGTAGCTTCCTTATTTGCTGATGTTCTTATGAAAGACGTAATAATTAAGACTTCCAGGACCTTTTTAGTGATCTACGGCCTCTTGTAGCTTCCTTATGCTCCTATCAATCCACCTAAACCATTCCAGAAGGTAAAATATAAGCTTAATTACACAGCACAAGATGTTTTTTTTTTGGGGGGGGGGCCCCAGACATAACTACGTCACGGTTTGTTTACATCGGTGCATTGTGGGGATAAGGCGGGGTCGCCGCGGGTGGACCTACGAAGGGAAAACTACGGCGATGGAAAAATTTTCGATTTATTTGCGCGAAATTGATATTCCAGGTGCTATATTACTGTGTTCTGTTCTCGCTGACAACACTATAGAGAAGACCTGAGGTAATGGGTGATGTGCAGAGGCTTCTAAACCAAGAAAACAGTCATAACAGAGCCTCGTCAAAAGGTAAGCAACTGGTAGGTACTACGTAATGTGTCCCTACCACTTGCTTACTTCTTAATGAGACTGCTGTGACTGTTTTCCTGGTTTAATAGCCTTTGCACATCAACCATCACCTCAGGTCTTCTCTATGTTGTCAGCGAGCACGGAAATATAGCACCTGGAATATCTATTTCGCCCAAAACAACTCGAAATTTTTTCATCGTCGTAGTCTTCTCTTTGTAGGTTGTACATATTCATGGTTATGATAGTATTAAAATACCTTATTAATTGAGTTCCTTTTATTGTCTTTCCTCATAATAAGTAGTGGTACATCATGGTTTAAGTGTTAATTGACGAGCCAATGAATACTCTTGAGTCTATACCAACATCACCAATCTTTGCTTTGATTGATCTTATTACTCCATCCATAAACAAGTTGCATAACCACGGTGACATTACCCATCCTTGCCTCATGGTACCTGGTACTGTCGTCTACCGATATTTTTATCCCTACACAAATCGGGAAAACTCGCCGACGGTAATGGTTAGGTTAGAATTTGCTTCGATTTATCTTATTACTCCATCCATAAACAAGTTGCATAACCACGGTGACATTACCCATCCTTGCCTCATGGTACCTGGTACTGTCGTCTACCGATATTTTTATCCTTACACAAATCGGGAAAACTCGCTGACGGTAATGGTTAGGTTAGATTTTGCTTTGATTTATCTTATTACTCCATCCATAAACAAGTTGCATAACCACGGCGACATACCCATCCTTGCCTCATGGTACCTGGTACTCTCGTCTACCGAAATGCTGGTCCCTACACAAATCGGGAAAACTCGCCGACGGTAATGGTTAGATAGGTTAGGTTACCGTTAGGTTAGGTAAAGGTCAGTTAGGTTAGGTATTCATAATCACAGGTAAAAGCTTATTAGTTATACATACATACTCCACTCCATACACACTCTTTAACCCTTCAATACATACCACATTCCCTCCCAGTCTACTCTGTCATATGCTTTGGTATTAGTCCAGATGAACACCGAACTCACTTTGGTGGACGAAACCATTTTTTTCTGGTGTTTTTTTATGTGTTTTGAATTAATCTGCTAACCGTTTCTGTCGCAATGTTTTTTATTTTTTTATATTTTTTTTTTATTTTTTTTAATTTTTTTATAGTTAGGTAAAGGTTAGGTTAGGTATAGGTTAGGTATGGGTTAGGTTAGGTATAGGTAAAGGTTAGGTTAGGTTTAGGTTCTTTTTTTTTTTGTCATTTTTGCAAAAAAAAAAAAAAAAAAAAAAATTGCGACAGAAACGGTTAGCAGATTCATTCAAAACACATAAAAACACACCAGAAAAAAATTGTTTCGTCCACCAAAGTGAGTTCGGTGTTCATCTGGATATTTATCTATGCTTTCTCTAAATCCATGAATGCAGCATACATCTTGTATTTTGCTAACATTGTAAAAATGATAATTTGCATATCTAAGGCCTGGTTCACACTTCACGTATTTGCTACGTCCGTCTTGTTATCGTGACGTCACCGTGACGTCACGATGACGTTACCTCGTCTCATTGGTCGATCACTCCCGTTCGCTCTTATCAGAAAACATTGCAGTATAAAACCTCCTTGCTTTCCTTACTTCCTCCCTTTTGTACCCCATGACACACCTATTACTCCCTTCACTATATCCCCCTTCACTCCCTGGCCTATTTATATAGCGCTACAATCCCCTGACAACAGTCTATTGCAAAGGTTACAAGTGGAATCTGTATAGCGGGGTCCAAAGTGTTTCCACATATCGCAGTCGTGGCGCTATTTTTCAAGTCACTAAAAAAATAATTACTACCTATTACACGCCCTGTAGAAGGTGTTGGTGGCGTAGCGTGATGCTGTAGGAAGGATGGTATATAGTAGCTACTAGAGGGGTACGTGAGAGGGTTAGAACTAGTTCAACTAGAGAACACGAGAAATAACGCATTAAAAAACACAAGAGGTAGTGGTGGTGGTCGAGCTTACATTCAAGCAGCGGTGCCGCTTTTCTGCCTTCAAGCAGCGGGGCACAATATTTTCACATCATGTATGTCTTCCATTACTAATATTGTCTTCCAGAATCACTGATAATAAATATATTTTAAATCAGACCTTGGAAACAACATTATTTTGATATTGTAAAACTTAGTTACGTATAATGTTCTATAAATTGTGGCATCACCGCTCACGCAGCCCGCCAAAAGAATTGGAGGCTCCGAATATTTTGCCTCCAGACGCACGTCTTTCAAGGTCACACAAGCAGGAAGTGATGTCACGGTGACGTCACGTTGGCAAGACGGACGTAGCAAATACGGGAAGTGTGAACCCCGCTTTAGATCTGATCTACACAACCTTTCCCAGTTCTAAATCTGCCTTGCTCCTCACTAACCTTGCCATTTGTGATTTTTTGTACTCTTCCAATTATGATTTTACCATACAGTTTGCCTCATCAATGTGGAGTACATGATGACTCAATGAAGCTAAATATAAGCCAACCTGGTAACAACATTGCCAATCTAGCTAATTACAGCCCTGGAGTTATACCACATTTACCACAGCTTAGGTAACCTTAGGTTACCTAACGGTAACCTAACCTATCTAACCATTACCGTCGGCGAGTTTTCCCGATTTGTGTAGGGACCAGCATTTCGGTAGACGAGAGTACCAGGTACCATGAGGCAAGGATGGGTAATGTCACCGTGGTTATGCAACTTGTTTATGGATGGAGTAATAAGATAAATCAAAGCAAAATCTAACATAACCATTACCGTCGGCGAGTTTTCCCGATTTGTGTAGGGATAAAAATATCGGTAGACGACAGTACCAGGTACCATGAGGCAAGGATGGGTAATGTTACCGTGGTTATGCAACTTGTTTATGGATGGAGTAATAAGATCAATCAAAGCAAAGATTGGTGATGTTGGACTCAAGAGTATTCATTGGCTCGTCAATTAACACTTAAACCATGATGTACCACTACTTATTATGAGGAAAGACAACAAAAGGAACTCAATTAATAAGGTATTTTAATACTATCATAACCATGAATATGTACAACCTACAAAGAGAAGACTACGACGATGAAAATATTTCGAGTTGTTTTGGGCGAAATTGATATTCCAGGTGCTATATTTCTGTGCTCGCTGACAACATAGAGAAGACCTGAGGTGATGATTGATGTGCAAAGGCTTCTAAACCAGGAAAAGTCACAGCAGTCTCATTAAGAAGTAAGCAAGTGGTAGGGACACATTACGTACCTACCAGTTGCTTATCTTTTGACGAGGCTCTGTTATGACTCTGTTTTCTTGGTTTAGAAGCCTCTGCACATCATCCATTACCTCAGGTCTTCTCTATAGTGTTGTCAGCGAGAACAGAGCACAGTAATATAGCACCTGGAATATCAATTTCGCGCAAAATAACTCGAAATTCTTCCATCGCCGTAGTTTTCCCTTCGTAGGTCCACCCGCGGCGACCCCGCCTTATCCCCACAATGCACCGATGTAAACAAACCGTGACGTAGTTATGGGTAGGGTCCAATGAATCGTCACACGTGCAAATTGGAAGCTCACACTGTTTACAAATTTATGAAGCTTCGAGATCACAATGATAAAGATTATATTTTTTAAGCTTTCATACTAAACACTAAACAAAATCACCGTACGTAACTATAAGCTTATTATTGAACACACATAAGAACACAAGGAAGCTACATGAGGCACATATACAATTCTTATCTTTTTGATTGATAAAAATAGGGTTAATAATAGAGTTACAGGTCATTGTGGAGACTTATATTGTGCGTGTGGATAGATGAATACATTGATAAGGTTTGAAGATAATCAATATATAAGAGAAATACCTTGAGATTTTTTGAAGAGAGAAACGAAACTATTACCCCAGACCGAGACAACACAGCAGAAAAATGTTAGATTAAAAAGGTTATAGGTCATTTTGGATGCCTATATTGTGTGTGTGGATAGGTGAATGCATTAATAAGGTTTGAAGATAATAAATAGCTAATATAAATCCCCTGAGAGAGTTTTATTTAGTATTTATTGAAGAGAGAAACGAAAATATTAGCCCAGACCGAGACAGCAACAGCCAACAGCATCAACAATAACAAAACAATCCGAACGTGTTGCCAGCAAGTTTCTGTGATGCGTTCTCTTAATGTGTTCTCTTAATGCGTTCTCTTAAGGCGTTCTCTGACAGGCAATGGTTGGAGTGAAATCATAACACTTGTACTGACACAGGAGATTAATAACGTTGTCTGAAATGGCTGATAAAGGCAACAAACGTTCTCTAAGTGAGGACTCGGGTAAGTAAACGTTTTCCAATGTGGGTGACTTATTTCTGTGCTCCAAAACGTTTCATATACACAGGAAATATATTAATAACGTTGTCTGAAATGGCTGATAAGGGCAACAAACGTTATCTTAGTGAGGACTCTGGTAAGTAAACGTTTTCCAATGTGGGTGACTTATTTCTGTGCTCCAAAACGTTTCATATACACAGGAAATATATTAATAACGTTGTCTGAAATGGCTGATAAGGGCAACAAACGTTATCTCAGTGAGGACCCTGGTAAGTAAACGTTTTCCAATGTGGGTGACTTATTTTTGTACTGCGTAACGTTTGATATCAGTAGGGATAGAGACGTTTGTGTGTTCATAAGTTGTGGTTCATATTTGGGTTAATATGGAGGAGAGTTTCACGTACGCTACAGACCTTACTACTCACGATTTCAATTTTTTGGGGGGCTCAGTATACTACTCTACTACTACTACTCTACACTACTACTCTACTTGCACTCAATAAAAAAAAATTATGTATATATTGAAATTGTGAAACTCTCCTCCATAATGACCCATATTTGTGTTGCCTCGACACTTATAGACTCAAACGGTTGGTCAGAATAAGCTGTAGTTCCTTCTGTATCATCGGCAGGAAAGGCAGGGATGCACTACACATACGGCACTATAGCATCGCGTCCCACCTAGATCAACCTTTTTGTGCCCTAAACTCCCTATTTTCAACCCTAACTCCTATTTTGTACCTACTTTTCACACCCTAAACCCTCCCTTTTTTTATTCATCCCTTTTTTTCATCCATAATTCGTCTGTTGTTAGCCATAAAATTACGAAAAAGTAACCTTCCTTTCCCCTCCCTCCCCCCAGACATAGGAGAGAATAGTGAATAATAATAGGGAGAAACTGGTTCACAAATAGGGTGGTGAATGATTGGCATGGACTCAGTCGTCAGGTGGTCAATGCGGAGTCTATAGGGGTCTTTAAAAGGAGGCTGGACAAATTCATGGATGGGAAAGAGAGGTGGATAGAGTTAAGTAACAGGAACTACCTCGTGTAGGACTCCCAGCCTCTTGTAGCTTCCTTATTTTCTTATGCTCTTTTATATTGATGCCTTTCCCTTCTCCAGACTCCTCCTCTGATGACGAGAACACACCCTCGTTCTCCATGGGGGGCACCAAGCGTCCGCGCCTCAGTATTGACGAGGAGGCCAGGAGCGACTCAGGTGGGGAAAATGGGGTGACGGAGACGCCGGAGAGCCCCACGGAAGAGCAGAGTAATGGCACAGAGCTCGGCAGCAGCGGCACGTACAGCAGTGCAGCGCAGCGGATGATGGTGGGCAGCTGCACGCCGGGGTGGTGTTTTGATGTGCTTGTGATGTTAACCCCTTCACGCCCAGATCTTTGAAATATTAACCCCTTCACACCCAGATCTTTGAAATATTAACCCCTTCACACCCAGATCTTTGAAATATTAACCCCTTCACACCCAGATCTTTGAAATATTAACCCCTTCACACCAGATCTTTGAAATATTAACCCCTTCACACCCAGATCTTTGAAATATTAACCCCTTCACACCCAGATCTTTGAAATATTAACCCCTTCACACCCAGATCTTTGAAATATTAACCCCTTCACACCCAGATCTTTGAAATATTAACCCCTTCACACCCAGATCTTTGAAATATTAACCCCTTCACACCCAGATCTTTGAAATATTACCCCTTCACACCAGATCTTGAAATATTAACCCCTTCACACCAATCTTGAAATATTAACCCTTCAACACCAGATCTTTGAAATATTAACCCTTCACACCCAATCTTTGAAATTTAACCCCTTCACACCAGATCTTTGAAATATAACCCTTCACACCAGATCTTGAAATATTAACCCCTTCACACCAGAATCTTTGAAATATTAACCCTTCAACCAGATCTTTGAAATATTAACCCATTCACACCAGATCTTGAAATATTACCCCTTCAACACCAGATCTTTGAAATATTAACCCTTCACACCCAGATCTTTGAAATATTAACCCCTTCACACCCAGATCTTTGAAATATTAACCCCTTCACACCCAGATCTTTGAAATATTAACCCCTTCACACCCAGATCTTTGAAATATTAACCCCTTCACACCCAGATCTTTGAAATATTAACCCCTTCACACCCAGATCTTTGAAATATTAACCCCTTCACACCCAGATCTTTGAAATATTAACCCCTTCACACCCAGATCTTTGAAATATTAACCCCTTCACACCCAGATCTTTGAAATATTAACCCCTTCACACCCAGATCTTTGAAATATTAACCCCTTCACACCCAGATCTTTGAAATATTAACCCCTTCACACCCAGATCTTTGAAATATTAACCCCTTCACGCCCAGATCTTTCATTTGCTATAAAAAATTGTATGTTGTCGAGCCATAAAATTACGAAAAGTAACTAAATATTCCAAATTAGTTAGTGGACACACCAATAAAAATTGTGTATTCCAGAAAAAACATCAAATATCACCAATAAAAAATGTGTATTCCAGAAAAACCATCAAATAACGCTTATAAAATGTGTGTGTTGCAGAAAGCGATGGGTTACAAGGTGGGCAAAGGCTTGGGTAAGTACGACCAGGGCTTGGTGAACCCCGTGGAGGCGAGCCATCAGCGGGGGCGACGAGGGCTGGGTCTGCGTCTGGAGGGCCTGGAAGCCTCTACCAACCTCAAGTGGGACAGCAGCCAGGAGGTGAGACAAGGGGAGGGGAGAGGGAAGGTAGTAGGAAGAGGGAGAGGGAAGACGAAAAAGACGTAATGATTCAGAGTTAGGAAGCAAGTCGAATCAGGGTTGTTTGATTTAAATCAAGTTGATTTTAATCGCTGATTTTAATCATAACCTTATCATTATTTGAAAACGAGAAGGGAAAGAAGGAAAATTAAGCAAATGGGCTTTATGAACACCAATTTTATGATTGTAGTATAATTATATCCTAATGAGACTACATGAGTGGTGGGGGGGAATCCACTGTGGCACTTTTAGATAGCAAATTGCCCTGTGGCATGTCCATCACAGAAATAGAAAATATGTAAATTCATCTGTATTTTATGTTATATGCATTTTTAATTCACCTATTCTACCTCTTTTTAGTTATAAATATGCTAAACAATATCCTGTAGGGGTTAGATTTCATGTAGACCATCTAATTAATTATAACAAAAATCGATTTAAATCAAATAAATCAGATATATATATTTTTTTTTTTATTAATATAAATCAACAACTCTGAGTCGAAAACTCTCAGCTTTTAATATTTCCTTGTCCACAACACACAAATACCCTGATAAGGAAAACTGTACTTCATAATATCCCTTAAAAAGCTTCTATAATTGCTGTGTGATCTTCAATACAATACTTTTCACCCCCCAGCACATACAAGTGTGATCTTCCATGCACAAGACAATACTTTAAGGAAAACTGTACTTCATAATATCCCTTAAAAAGCTTCTATAATTGCTGTGTGATCTTCAATACAATACTTTTCACCCCCCAGCACATACAAGTGGAGGAGGAGGTGCTGTGGCTGGCTCACTGCTCGGATCCTGTGCCTGACTACGACACACTCATGTCCTGGGCGCAAGAAGGGACCAGGAAGCTAGAAATATCCGATGAGACAATATTCTGTGATCCAAAGATTCTCAAAGGTGTCCTACAAAGCAAGGTACTGTATATTCCCCCTTGCTTTATTCTATTACTGTCTGCTTTATAGGGATTGGCAACAAGCGGCCTTTTTGTTAACCCCTTCACGCCCAGATCTTTCCTTGGCTATAAAAAAATTGTATGTTGTGGAGCCATAAAATTACGAAAAGTAACTGAATATCCCAAATTAGTTAGTGGACAAGGATACTAAACATGTTATATCTATAAAATATTGCTTATAGTCACTAAAAATTGTCTAATGGTACCCAAATTACAATGGAAATTACGTTCTGGGTCTCAAGGGGTTAATAGATATGACCTGCTTAGTATCCTTGTCCACTAGTTAATTTGGTATAATAAGTTATTTTTCGTAATTTTATGGCTAACAACAGACACTTTCATATAGCAAAGGAAAGACCTGGGCGTGAAGGGGTTAAAGTTTTGAAGTCCCTTGTGATCATATTGTTGTTGTTGCAGACGGTGTTTGATCAGCTGGACAGTCGGGAGTTGCAGAGGAGCAGGTCGAGAAGCAACCCTTTTGAGACGCTAGGCAAGCTGTTCTTTCAAAACCGAGCGGCTCTCAAGATGGCTAATATAGACGCTGCTTTTGACTTCATGTTTACCAAGCCAAAGAATGAAGCAGGGGTGTGTATTCTTAACGCTATTAGTATTTGCGTCTCTACCTATAAACCATTACCATAAGAACATAAGGAAGCTACAGGAGGCTGGGAGACCTACACGTGGTAGTTCCTGTTACTTAACACTACCTACATCCACCTTTCATCCCCATCCATGAAATTATCCAGCCTCCTTTTAAAACTCCCTATTGACTCCACAGGGTGAGGTAGTAGGGGTGTATAGGGGACAGAATGCAGTGCCGTTTTAAGTCTTTTGGGGCCCTATGCGACATGCTGTTTGGGGCTCTATTCTGTAAAACTATGGTGGGGGGGATTCCAAGCCCTCTAAGGTGGTCCGGGGGCACGCCTTGAATATTTAAATGCATCAATCTGGTGCACTTTAAGAGGAAAAGAGACTAAATTCTAATAAAATAATAATAATAATAGCAGCTTGGAGGCCCCTTGAGTGACTGAGTCCATGCCAACCATTTACCACCCTATTTGTGAACCAGATTTTCCCTATTTCCTTTTTAAATCTACGCTTTTCCAGTTAGAATCCGTTACTTCTATTTCTTGTTCTAGCTTCCTTATTTTCTGATATTTCTTATCTTCTCAACGCTTCCTCTCAACTCTTTTGGTCATTAAATACCTCACTATCAATGCTACTTGAAGGAGAATTACTGTATTAGGACTTGTCTCTGCTTGTTAGAGGCCTGACTATCAACAACTCTAACACTGGAACTACCACGTGTAGGTCTCACAGCCTCTTGTAGCTTCCTTATTTTCTTATGTTTCTTATGTACTACTTAACGCTTCCTACTGGAGTCACTAGTGGGACCCGAAGACCTGCTATACTTTACTAATAATTCCTATGTTCTTAACTCTTCACTAATAATTCCTATGTACTTTTAACTCTTCCTTCAGGAGTCACTAGTGGGACCCGAAGACCTGCTATACTTTACTAATAATTCCTATGTTCTTAACTCTTCACTAATATGTTCACTATTTAACTTACCACTTCACTTTGTTCTTAACTCTTCACTAATAATTCCTATGTACTTTTAACCCTTCCTACAGGAGTCACTAGTGGGACCCGAAGACTTCCTATACTTTACTAATAATTCCTATGTTCTTAACTCTTCACTAATGTGTTCACTATTTAACTTAACACTTCACTTTGTTCTTAACTCTTCACTAATAATTCCTATGTACTTTTAACCCTTCCTACAGGAGTCACTAGTGGGACCTGAAGACCTGCTATACTTTGCGGACGTGTGTGCTGCCCCGGGAGGCTTCTCGGAGTACGTGCTGTGGCGCCGCAAGACTGACTCCAAGGGCTTCTGTGATGCTAAAGGCTTCGGCTTCACGCTGCGAGAGAACGACTTCAAGCTTCACGACTTCTTCGCGGCGCCGGCGGAATTTTTTGAGCCACATTATGGTGAGTGCGAAATTAGTTGATTTTTATATATTTTCTGACGTGCTAAATGAATTGAATTTTTTAGATTTTTTGAGTTTGTGAAATGAATAGAATTTTTAGATTTTTTGTGTTTGCGGAATTAATTTATTTTTATTGAATTTTTGAGTTTGTGAAATGAATTGAATTTTTGTTGATATTTTGTTGACTGGCCATTTTGAGATATTTATATTTTAACCTTTTTAACATGTTATATTAACCTCTTTTTGTTACCTTATTAATTATAGTATTATATTTATTACCTTATTAGAGTATTAAGTAACAGGAACTACCACGTGTAGGTCTCGCGGCCTCTTGTAGCTTCCTTATTTTTGTTTCTCTCTCTCTCTCTCTCTCTCTCTCTCTCTCTCTCTCTCTCTCTCTCTCTCTCTCTCTCTCTCTCTCTCTCTCTCTCTCTCTCTCTCTCTCTCTCTCTCTCTCTCTCTCATACCAACACACACTATAAATTCGCCTTTTTTTAATATATTTTTATTTTCCGTCTGTACGAATTGACTCATTTTCGGGATGTCATGCGATGCGAGACAAAAATAATATACCTTTTATTTTATTTACTTTTTACATCACAAAAAAACCTGTCTTAGAAACCTGCCCTACCTGTGTCATTTATTTTGTACGAATTGACACATTAATTCCTTCAACAGGTGAGAACGGCCTTGACGGGGACGGCGACGTTTACAAACCGGACAATATTAGAAATTTTGTCAACTTTGTACAGAAGACGACGGGCGGCCAAGGGGTCCACTTTATGATGGCCGACGGAGGGTTTAGCGTCGAGGGCCAAGAGAATTTACAAGAGATTCTGTCCAAACAACTGTATCTCTGTCAGTTTATGATAGCGTTAGGAATACTCAGAGTCGGTAAGAGACATTTGTGCTTTATATCTGCCCTTTATTCCTTGCTAATGTAACATACAGTATACAGGGCCCAGAGAACCTACAAGAGATCCTGTCCAAACAACTGTATCTCTGTCAGTTTATGATAGCTTTAGGAATACTCAGAGTCGGTAAGAGACATTTATGCTTTACCTATCATTATTTATGCTTTATTGTATCCCTGTATTCCTTGCTAAAGTAACATACAGTATACAGGCCAAGAGAACCTACAAGAGATACTGTCCAAACAACTGTATCTCTGTCAGTTTATGATAGCGTTAGGAATACTCAGAGTCGGTAAGAGACGGAATAGTTTCATAGCTCCATATGCTAACACTGAGTCTACACTATGCTAACTCTGTATATAAACACTGAACTTGTGTCTTTTTCTATGTTTCCAGACGGGCACTTTGTTTGTAAGCTGTTTGACATGTTCACGCCCTTCACGGTGGGTCTGGTCTACCTCATGTACCGGTCCTTTAAGTACGTGACCCTTCACAAACCCAACACCAGCAGACCCGCAAACTCAGAGAGGTGAGGAAATATAGTCACAGGAAAAAATCTTACCTTTGTTGCTCAGAATGTATATGAATTATTATGTGAATGTATTATGGGTGAAGGTGTTATGTGGCAAAGACAGGACTGACGTTGCCTTATTCAGTGACGTAAATGTTGAAAAAAATAGAATAATTCACCGATGGAATTACCAACTGAGAAAGGTGAGATGTCCGGGTCCTCTGACATCAATTACCTCAAGCTGTTGTGGCTGATTCTAGTTCATCATTTCACTCATACAGTAAACACTCTCTAAATCAAACCCGTATAATTCATACTTCGGATAATTCAACCTCTTTCAGGCCAGTTAAAATTTGTAAGGAATATCTGGAAGTATCATGTCATTGTGAATTGGCTGAAATAGGGAATTCAAATAATTGTAACTGAAAACTGACTCCATATTCGTGTTCAGCATGCCCGAAAACTGCAAGGAACAAATTTTCAAGCAAATCTATTTTTCAAAAAATATTGTAAATTTTGCAAGGGGTATGCTTTGATTTTTTTTTTTAATCACGTTTTTATCAATAACTGGAGAGTGTTTACTGTACACTCATATAAACATCCTGTCTCCTTATGAAATGTTAAAAATATGAATTCACATCCTCATCTACAGTACAGAAGAAATAATGACTGTGTTCCTGACTGACTTCATGCATTCTGCCCTAAGGTGTTTTAGCAAATGGCAGCAACTGTTACAGGCACACTACTACATACTGTGCACACATAATACATACTGTGCACACATAATACATACTGTGCCTACATAATACAAACTGTTACAGGTACATAGTGTGCAAGTGGAAGAAGGAGGGAGCAGATGAGGTGTATAAGTACCTGTTTGAGATGAATGAGCGGCTGATCAGCCTGGCGGGCGCCCCGACGGACGTCATGGACCTGGTGCCGCTAGAAGACCTGAAGGCAGACACGGAGTTCTTCGATTACATCACCACGTCTAACAATGAGTAAGTTCTAATTAGGTCAGAGCATTAACAACAATACCATTAACAACAATAAACAATTAGTAAGTTCTGTTTAAGTAAGAGCAGAGATTTATGATTCAAAGCTATTTTATATTATTATAGGTAAGACATTTTAAGACACAGTTCTTCGATTACATCACCACGTCTAACAATGAGTAAGTTCTAATTAGGTCAGAGCATTAACAACAATACCATTAACAACAATAAACAATTAGTAAGTTTGTTAAGTAAGAGCAGAGATTTATGATCAAGCTATTTATATTATTATAGGTAAGACATTTTAAGACACAGTTCTTCGATTACATCACCACGTCTAACAATGAGTAAGTTCTAATTAGGTCAGAGCATTAGTTTATGATTCAAAGATTGGCTAGAAATGGTTTTATATCTACTTTATTTTTGTTCTAAACTGGATTCCCATATTTTGCTATTTTCATAACAACAAATAATGAGTAAGTTATGTTTAGGTAAGAGCATTCACAGACCATTAGGGAGTTTTAAAAGGAGGTTAGGGAGTCTTAAAAGGAGGCTGGATAATTTCATGGATGGGGATGAAAGGTGGATGTAGGTAGTGTTAAGTAACAGGAACTACCACGTGTAGTCCGCGTGTAGCTGCGGCCTCTTGTAGCTTCCTTATTTCTTATGTTCTCTCTCTCTCACGAACTCTCACGGCCTCTTGTAGCTTCCTTATGTTCTTATGTTCATTATTTTGCCACTGATAATTACCTGAATCTCAAGTATACAGTAATTATAATGTAAAAGAATACATTGATAGCACTCTCTCTCTCACGAACTCTCACGGCCTCTTGTAGCTTCCTTATGTTCTTATTATTTTCATTATGTTCTTCTGTTCATTACGTAGGCACTGATAATGACCTCAACCTCAAGGTTAGGGTTCCGGCAAATGATCAGCTTAAGGAAGATCCAGAAGTTTTGTCAGGACACGCAGCTGATCGAGAATCGCCAGTCTGATCTTCGCCTGCAGTGCCTGGAGTCATGGCAGCTTCCCGACCGCTCCAGGACGGCCCCGCAGCGCTCAGAGGCAAAGGTCAAATTTGTGGAGCTGACCAAAGGGGAAAACTATGGTACGTTTGACCTAGTTGTTTTTACCAGTACTTTTTTTTAACGAGGTGTAATAATTTTTTGTATACGGTAATTATGCCATTTTATTTGTTTACTGTATGCCTTCGTGTATGTGTATGTATACATTTGTGGAGCTGACCAAAGGGGAAAACTGTGGTACGTTTAACTTAGTTGTGATATAGCTCTTTTCTCTCTCTTTTTCTGTACATCACAAAGGACTGGCCAAGGGGGAAAAAAAGTAACAAAAATCCAGTTGCCAGTCCCTATAAAGAAGACAGTAAGAGAATATAAAAAGGGGGGTGGGCCAATTTAGTTCAGGAAGTGTCTTGTTACTCCCGTCTTGAAAAGATTTAAGTCGTAGGAAGGTGGAAAAATAGAAACAGAAAGTGAGTTCCAGAGTTTACCAGTGAAAGGGATGAAAGAGTAAAGATACTGGTTAACTCTTGCATTAGGTAAGTCCCTTATAAGGCTTTTCATCAGAACTGAATTATTTAAGACATGAGTAAAGGAAGGAACATGAACCCTCTCACCATTGCTCTCGGCTGGAGTCTTGAAATTCACAACTTGTTTCTCACACAGCCACACTTACCCATCAAAAGTTATTGTTAATGGATGGATCTACAAACGTACCCCCGGCATTTCCATTTATCTAACGAAAAAATTGATATTTGATACTAGTGGTCTTTACAGAATACATGTCCCGGGCGCCTGAGGACCTGACAGTGGGCAACCTGCAGGAGAGACTGAGGAGCCCCTATGACTTCCGCTGCTTCTTGCTCGCCTCCTCCCGCGACGGCCGCAAGGACCGGGCTTTCTATCTGGGTGAGTTATGGACCAGGCTTGCTATCTGGGCAAGGACCGGGCTTTCTATCTGGGTGAGTTGTGGACCGGGCTTTCTATCTGGGTGAGTTGTGGACTGGGCTTTCTATCTGGGTGAGTTGTGACGGGCTTTCTATCTGGGTGAGTTGTGGACCGGGCTTTCTATCTGGGTGAGTTGTGGACCGGGCTTTCTATCTGGGTGAGTTGTGGACCGGGCTTTCTATCTGGGTGAGTTGTGGACTGGGCTTTCTATCTGGGTGAGTTGTGGACTGGGCTTTCTATCTGGGTGAGTTGTGGACCGGGCTTTCTATCTGGGTGAGTTGTGGACCGGGCTTTCTATCTGGGTGAGTTGTGGACTGGGCTTTCTATCTGGGTGAGTTGTGGACTGGGCTTTCTATCTGGGTGAGTTGTGGACCGGGCTTTCTATCTGGGTGAGTTGTGGACCGGGCTTTCTATCTGGGTGAGTTGTGGACCGGGCTTTCTATCTGGGTGAGTTGTGGACCGGGCTTTCTATCTGGGTGAGTTGTGGACCGGGCTTTCTATCTGGGTGAGTTGTGGACCGGGCTTTCTATCTGGGTGAGTTGTGGACCGGGCTTTCTATCTGGGTGAGTTGTGGACCGGGCTTTCTATCTGGGTGAGTTGTGGACCGGACTTTCTATCTGGGTGAGTTGTGGACTGGGCTTTCTATCTGGGTGAGTTGTGGACCGGGCTTTCTATCTGGGTGAGTTGTGGACCGGGCTTTCTATCTGGGTGAGTTGTGGACCGGGCTTTCTATCTGGGTGAGTTGTGGACCGGGCTTTCTATCTGGGTGAGTTGTGGACCGGGCTTTCTATCTGGGTGAGTTGTGGACTGGGCTTTCTATCTGGGTGAGCTGTGCTCCTGTACTCGTCCACTGAGGTCTTGTCAAAAGGGAGTTTTAAAAGGAGGCTGGACAATTTCATGGACGGGGATGAAAGGTGGATGTAGGTAGTGTTTACAGGAACTTTTTATTATTTTTAACATCTATGCCTATAGCGCCTGTAGGCAGTGACCTTCAGGGGTGGGATGGCAGGCCCTGGAGGCACACTTGAGGGCTGTGATGGTTGGCCCTTGCCCGTGGTGGTGCAGGCAGGATTGTTATAGTGACGCCTGTGATTAGAGGCTCATGCCGCCCCCCTGTGTCCTCCGATGCACTCGGAATCGAAGGTAGAGTTAATGGGCAGCGTGTGGGTGTTCTTAGGCCACTCGACGGTGCAGAAAGATTTAAAGTGGATTTATGGGTCTCACTCGGGTCTTCGAGAACGCCACTCGGAGACGCTAACCACTCTGCTACCGCTTCCCTAACTATCATGTGTAGGTCTCCCAGCCTCTTGTAGCTTCCTTATGTTCTTATGTTCTTCTTATGAGAGTGAGGTGACACTAAGCGCTCCTCCACACAGGTCTAGGTGGATGTAATGTGTTCCGCTGGGAGGGCCGAGGACTGGCCACGTGGATGAGAGTGGACACGAGGCTGGAGCTTCCGCCCGACACGCTGGTCTATGCGGAGCTGGTCACCGAGCACCGCGGCGAACACAAGGCTCAGCGCAAACTGACTACGCTACACTTGATCGACGGATTGATACTGAACGGGAAGGATATCAGGACTTTACATGTGGTGGAGAGGTTAAGTAGTAGTAGTAGTAGTAGTAGTGGTTGTAGTAGTAGGGGTAGTAGAAGTAGTAGTAGTAGTGGTGATGGTAATAGTAGTTAGTAGTAGTGGTGGTAGTAATAGAAGCAGTAGTAGTAGTGGTAGTAATAGAAGCAGTAGTCATCAGCATCATGATCATCATCATCTTTATTGCATAACATACAAGGAGTTGTATAGTAGTAGTAGTAGTAGTAGTAGTAATAGAAGCAGTAGTAGTAGTAATAGTAATAGTAGTAGTGGTAGGGGTAGTAGACTAGTAGTAGTAGTAGCAGTAGTAATAGTAGTAGCAGTAGTAGTGTTAGTAGTAGCAGCAGTAGTAGTAGTAGTAGTAGCAGTAGTAGTAGTAGTAGCAGTAGTAGTGTTAGTGTAGTAGCAGTAGTAGTAGTAGTCAGTAGTAGTAGTAGAGTAGTAGTAGTAGTAGCAGTAGTAGTTAGTAGTAGCAGTAGTAGTGTAGTAGTAGTAGCAGAGTAGTGTAGTAGTAGTAGTAGTAGTAGTAGTAGTAGTAGTAGTAGCAGTAGTAGTAGTAGTAGTAGTAGTAGTAGTAGTAGTAGTAGTAGTAGTTAGTAGTTAGTAGTAGCAGAGCAGTAGTAGTAGTAGAGTAGTAGTAGTAGTAGTAGTAGTAGTAGAGTAGTAGGTAGTAGTAGAGAGTAGTAGTAGTAGTAGTAGTAGTAGTAGTAGTAGTAGTAGTAGTAGCAGTAGTAGTAGTAGCAGCAGTAGTAGTAGTAGCAGTAGTAGTAGTAGCAGTAGTAGTGTTAGTAGTAGTAGCAGCAGTAGTAGTAGTAGCAGCAGTAGTAGTAGTAGTAGTGTTAGTAGTAGTAGCAGCAGTAGTAGTAGTAGTAGTAGTAGTAGCAGCAGTAGTAGTAGTAGTAGCAGTAGCAGTAGTAGTAGTAGTAGTAGTAGTTGCAGCAGTAGTAGTAGTAGTAGTGTTAGTAGTAGTAGTAGCAGTAGTACTGTTAGTAGTAGTAGCAGCAGTAGTAGTAGTAGTAGTAGCAGTAGCAGTAGTAGTAGTAGCTATTCTTTTTGTTTCTTCTATATTCTTATTTACAAACAAGTATTCACCCATAATATCTTCTTCCTCTTCTATATAAGGGTGTTGGAGCCTCACACCTTTCTTTCTTTCATTACTATAATAAATACTGTTCTCCTCCTATACGGATTAGTACTTGAGAGGGAAGGTTAAAGAGACTTCCTGAGAAGACTAATGTTCTGCCTCATATCTTCATCTTTGCTTATAGTCTTATTATATTTTCCTCATATTTCTTCATCTTTCTCCCTTTAGGCACAACTATTTGAAGAAGTTTGCTGCGGCCTTGAACAAGATTAGCCGGCCGGACCTCGCCCCCATCCGCTGCAAGGAACTGTACAGGCCCGAGGCTCTCCATGAGGTTCTGAGGCCCCCGAGGTAAGACTTATGGCCCCGAGGTAGGACTTAAGGCCCCTAGGTAAGACTTATGGCCCCTAGGTAAGACTTATGGCCCCTAGGTAAGACTTATGGCCCCTAGGTAAGACTTATGGCCCCTAGGTAAGACTTATGGCCCCCTAGGTAAGACTTATGGCCCCTAGGTAAGACTTATGGCCCCAGGTAAGACTTAGGGCCCCTAGGTAAGACTTATGCCCCCTAGGTAAGACTTATGGCCCCAGGTAAGACTTATGGCCCCTAGGTAAGACTTATGGCCCCCTAGGTAAGACTTATGGCCCCTAGGTAAGACTTAGGGCCCCTAGGTAAGACTTATGGCCCCAGGTAAGACTTAGGGCCCCTAGGTAAGACTTATGGCCCCAGGTAAGACTTAGGGCCCCTAGGTAAGACTTATGGCCCCTAGGTAAGACTTATGGCCCCTAGGTAAGACTTAGGGCCCCTAGGTAAGACTTAGGGCCCCCAGGTAAGACTTAGGGCCCCCAGGTAAGACTTAAGGCCCCGAGGTAAGACATGGCCCCAGGTAAGACTTAGGGCCCCTAGGTAAGACTTAGGGCCCCTAGGTAAGACTTAGGGCCCCTAGGTAAGACTTAGGGCCCCTAGGTAAGACTTAGGGCCCCTAGGTAAGACTTAGGGCCCCAGGTAAGACTTAGGGCCCCTAGGTAAGACTTAGGGCCCCTAGGTAAGACTTAGGGCCCCAGGTAAGACTTAGGCCCCTAGGTAAGACTTAGGGCCACTAGGTAAGACTTAGGGTCCCAGGTAAGACTTAGGCCCCTAGGTAAGACTTAGGGCCCCCAGGTAAGACTTAGGGCCCCAGGTAAGACTTAGGCCCGAGGTAAGACAGGCCCTAGGTAAGACTTAGGGCCACTAGGTAAGACTTAGGGCCCCTAGGTAAGACTTAGGGCCCCTAGGTAAGACTTAGGCCCCTAGGTAAGACTTAGGGCCCCGAGGTAAGACTTAGGGCCCCTAGGTAAGACTTAGGGCCCCTAGGTAGGACTTGAGGCTCTATGATTGCCAGAACTGTCTTTATAACTCATGCCCGTTTACAGTAGTCCTGTAGTGAAAATATTGCGTCCCAGTTCTCTCAGCGTTCGTTGTGGTAATACTCAGTTACTCACATATGCCTATATATTCTGATACTGATTCTATATTATTCTGATAGTTGAAAAAATGAGACAAAGAGAAAGAAACTGACTCCAGATTCGTGTTCAGCGTGCCCAAAAACACCTGTGGACCAATTTTTATAAGGATCTGAAATGTCAAAATTTTCCCTAAAATCTGCAGGGGTACGCCTTGAAAATGTACTCTATTTTTTTTTTTTTTACTCGAAAACTATGAGTGTTTACGAGAAAATTGTAGGATAGAGTAAAGATAGAGTTTGAAAAGACCTTTCTTATGAGTCATAGTAAGCCCAGTGTTTGTGTTACAGGCTGAGTTACAGGCTGATGAAGGGCGGGTCCATGCCGCGGCGAGTGTTTGTGCAGACTGAGTCAGACTCGGAGGCTCACTACACGGTGCCCACAGGAGTGCTCTTCATAAAGGCTACTAAGGGTGAGTAGTAGTGGTAGTAGTAGTAGTAGTAGTAGTAGTAGTAGTAGCAGTAGCAGTAGTAGTAGCCTTCAGGAGCGGTATTACCAAAGCGATCATAGCTAAGAACGTATATCATAGCCGGACCAAATGACTAATATTAGTCATAACTGGCTAGTAAGTATCATAAATTGGGGGTAAATATCATAAACCACACGGGAGACAAGGACTGGGTTCACGGTATTCTAGTTCGGCGGATGTTTCTGTCACTGCTACACATTTAGGCACCTCAAGCTTGCTGTCAACACTTGTTAACCTATTCTTTCATGGTATTTATAATGGCATCATAATACAATGCCTTTCTTTCCCTTATATTGATGTCGGGTTTAACTTTGGTGTTGTTTCAGAGCCTTGGATGATGGCCTTCAGTAAGTCACAGAACAGAAAGTAT
>JACEEZ010003764.1:232500-237500 GCA_016584305.1 Chionoecetes opilio | reverse complement strand
CTGGAAATGAGAGTGAGAGGACTGGAAGATTGAGTGAGAGGACTGGAAGATGTAAGAGTGAGAGGACTGGAAGATGTGAGAGTGAGAGGACTGGAAGATGTGAGAGTGAGAGGACTGGAAGATGTGAGTGAGAGGACTGGAAGATGAGAGTGAGGACTGGAAGATGTGAGAGTGAGGACTGGAAGATGTAAGAGTGAGAGGACTGGAAGATGTGAGAGTGAGGACTGGAAGATGTGAGAGTGAGAGGACTGGAAGATGTGAGAGTGAGAGGACTGAAGATGTAAAAGTGGGGAGGACTGGAAGATGTAAGAGTGAAGGACTGGAAGATGTGAGAGTGAGAGGACTGGGAAGATGTAAGAGTGAGAGGACTGGGAAAATGTAAGAGTGAGAGGACTGGAAGATGTAAGAGTGGAGAGACTGGAAGATGAGAGTGAGGACTGGAAGTGTGAGAGTGAGAGGACTGGAAGATGTGAGTGTGAGGACTGGAAGATGTGAGAGTGAGAGGACTGGAAGATGTAGAGTGAGAGGACTGGAAGATGTAAGATGAGAGGACTGGAAGATGTAAGAGTGAGAGGACTGGAAGATGTGAGAGTGAGAGGACTGGAAGATGTGAGTGAGAGGACTGGAAGATGAGGGGGACTGGAAGATGTGAGAGTGAGAGGACTGGAAGATGTAAGAGTGAGAGGACTGGAAGATGTGAGTGTGAGACTGGAAATGTGAGAGTGAGAGGACTGGAAGATGTGAAGTGAGAGGACTGGAAGATGTAAGAGTGAGAGGACTGGAAGATGTAAGAGTGAGAGGACTGGAAGATGTGAGAGTGAGAGGACTGGAAGATGTGAGTGTGAGGACTGGAAGATTGAGAGTGAGAGGACTGGGAAATGTAAGAGTGAGAGGACTGGAAGATGTAAGAGTGAGAGGACTGGAAGATGTGAGTGAGAGGACTGGAAAATGAGAGTGAGGACTGGGAAAATGTAGAGTGAAGGACCGAAGATGTAAGAGTGGGGATGGAAGATGTGAGTGAGAGGACTGGAAGATGTGAGTGAGAGGACTGGAAGATGAGAGTGAGGACTGGAAGATGTGAGAGTGAGAGGACTGAAGATGTGAGTGTGAGGACTGGAAGATGTGAGAGTGAGAGGACTGGAAGATGTAAGAGTGAGAGACTGGAAGATGTAAGAGTGAGAGGACTGGAAGATGTGAGTGAGAGGACTGGAAATGAGAGTGAGGACTGGAAGATGTGAGAGTGAGAGGACTGGAAGATGTAAGAGTGAGAGGACTGGAAGATGTGAGTGTGAGGACTGGAAGATGTGAGAGTGAGAGGACTGGAAGATGTGAGAGTGAGAGGACTGGAAGATGAGAGTGAGAGGACTGGAGATGTGAGTTGAGAGGACTGGAAGATGTAAGAGTGAGAGGACTGGAAGATGTAAGAGTGAGAGGACTGGAAGATTGAGAGTGAGAGGACTGGAAGATGAGAGTGAGGACTGGAAGATGAGAGTGAGGACTGGAAGATGTGAGAGTGAGAGGACTGGAAGATGTGAGAGTGAGAGACTGGAAGATGAGAGTGGAGGACTGGAAGATGAGAGTGAGAGGACTGGAAGATGTGAGAGTGAGAGGACTGGAGATGTGAGAGTGAGGACTGGAAGATGAGAGTGAGAGGACTGGAAGATGTGAGTGAGAGGACTGGAAGATGAGAGTGAGAGGACTGGAAGATGAGAGTGAGGACTGGAAGATGAGAGTGAGAGGACTGGAAGATGAGAGAGAGAGGACTGGAAGATGAGAGTGAGGACTGGAAGATGAGAGTGAGAGGACTGGAAGATGTGAGAGTGAGAGGACTGGAAGATGAGAGTGAGGACTGGAAGATGTGAGAGTGAGAGGACTGGAAGATGAGAGTGAGAGGACTGGAAGATGAGAGAGAGAGGACTGGAAGATGAGAGTGAGGACTGGAAGATGTGAGAGTGAGGACTGGGAGGTGTGAGAGTGAGAGGACTGGAAGATGAGAGTGAGGACTGGAAGATGTGAGAGTGAGAGGACTGGAAGATGAGAGTGAGGAGACTGGAAGATGAGAGAGAGAGGTGCATAGACAGGTGCAAGTGGAGACTGTTCTGTTATAGCCCCATTTAAAGAAGCTACAAAAAAAACAAGCATTAATATAAACTACGTACACTAGACCCTTTATAATCTCGATCATAGACCACTGTATACCTGGACTGTTCACGCGACAATGTTTTGAATTGCGGGGCTGCATAGGGGCCTGCGGGACGCCCGACAAAGAGATATAGTGGACTATGGACTATCATATAGACTGGTTTATCAGTATATATGATATACTGTAATCTTCGTAAATGTTTGTTCTATAATATTATCAAATAAAAAACAGTAAAACACGCTAAAGAAATGCCATTACGAGACTGAAGAAATATGCATGAACTTAATATTCACTTCAACTCTTCGCCATTTAAAACTTTGCGAGTCAACTTTTATAATGAAGAGTGTCAATAGAAGCGCAATTTTATTAGCTTTCCATTGCTATATTTCGTTATCTGATAAATTAATTAGAACCATGCATAAATTAGCGTTAAATAAATAAACAAAATCATCAATCGGGTAATTTTCCCGATTGATGATGTTATTTATTTACTTATATATTTCGTTTTCTGATAAATGAATTAGTACCATGTATAAATTAGCGTTGACTAAATAAATAACCTCATCAATCGGGAAAATTACCCGATTGATGATTTTATTTATTTATTTAACGCTAATTTATGCATGGTTCTAATTAATTTATCAGATAACGAAATATAGCAATGGAAAGCTAATAAAATTGCGCTTCTATTGATATTCTTCATTATAAAAGTTGACTCGCAAAGTTTTAAATGGCGAAGAGTTAAGTGAATGTTCATGCATATTTCTTCAGTCTCGCAATGGCATTTCTTTAGCGTGTTTTACTGTTTTTTATTTGATAATATTATAGAACAAACATTTACGAAGATTACAGTATATCATATATACTGATAAACCAGTCTATATGATCCGTATATATATATATATATATATATGAATCCGAGTGGCCCTCCGACTTCAGCCCCTTGTGCGACAGGCCGATATTCCGTGCGCAGTCCAGGGTATACAGTGGTCTATGTCTCGATATATAACCTCGATAAATGTGCTAATATCGAATAATAGCTAATAATAATTACCATTAACGCTATATAATGCAAGAACCAAGGTATACTATCCACATGTATAAGAGTTCATCGTTACATTTACCCCTTTAACATTACATTACACATTTAACATCACATTACACATTTAACATCACATTACACATTTAACATTACATTACACATTTAACATCACATTACACATTTAACATCACATTACACATTTAACATTACATTACACATTTAACATTACATTACACATTTAACATCACATTACACATCATACATTTCCTTAACCTCTCTACGAATTAACATTAACGCCTAATTAACAACAAACTATACAGTGTCTGTAAATTATAACATCACATTACAGCATCAGACATTTCCTTACCTCCTCATCTCCCTAAAACTAACTATAATGTTTAATCAATCACTTAAAAGTCACCCATCCCTGATCTCCCACCTTATTTATAACAAAATTTTCACGTCACCATCTAATGTATATCGCCGATTTATGCAAAAAAACAACCCCTGTTGTGTGTGTGTGTGTGTGTGTTGTGTGTGTGTGTGTATTTAATAACACACACTAGTGGTAGCTTGTGTGTGTGTGTGTATTTACTTGCCAAACTCACACACATATATTGGTAGCCTGTTGTGGTACCTTATGTGTGTGTGTGTGTCTGTGTGTGTGTGTCAGCCCTTGTGCGTGTGTGTGTGTGTGTGTGTGTCAGACCGTGTGTGAGTGTGTGTGTGTGTGTGTCAGGCCGTGTGTGTGTGTGTGTGTGTGAGCTTCTTATCACTATCAGTACCGCATCGCCATTGAACAGAACGCTCCGGGCTGCTCGCCACTCCCGCCCCTCACTGTTACGCCCGTAATGTCACGCCCATAGTCCCGCCCGCAGCCCACCTGAGAGGAGTTACTACTACTACTGCTAATAGTGGTGCTACTGCTGATAGTGTGACGCAGTGGGCAGGAAAAGTCCCACGTGAGAAAGGATTTGTAGTGTATGAGAGACCGAGACAGCTATTCCGGTGCCTCTTATAACCTCTGAATCACGGTGAGTTGGTGAGGCATTCAATTTACTCTCACTCATATCGGTTATAATGGAGGAGTTTCACGGTCGTTTTCAGAGACACCAACTATTTCTTCTTGGCCTACAATAGGTGCTTGTTCTAATGGTGCTAGTTTTATTTTGCGCAAAAAAAAAAAAAAAAAAAAAAAGTATATATTGTGGTTAAGGTTAGGTTAGGTTAGGTTAGGTTAGGTTAGGTTAGGTTAGGTTAGGTTAAGTTAGGTTAAGTTTCATTAAAACAAGGTTAGGTTAGGTTTCATTTTTTTTTCATTTTTTTTTATGGTTTGCGCAAAATAAAACTAGCACCATTAGAACAAGCACCTATTGTAGGCCAAGAAAAAGTAGTTGGTGTGTCTCTGAAAACGAGCGTGAAACTCTCCTCCATTATTACCCTCATACCTTGCTACAGGGGCTTTGTTCTATAGCCATTTACTCATATCTTGTCATTTACTCATAACCCCTGAATCTTAATCTGAATTAAGTACTCTTACTCATTGGTTCAGGGGCCACATTTCATAGCCTTTTATCTTGTCATTTACTCACTCATATCTATCTATTACTCATAACTCCTGAATCACGGTGAGTTAGTGATGAATATAGCCATTTACTCGTCTTACTCATTGCTTCAGGGGCCTTGTTCTATAGCCTTTTACTCATATCTTGCCATTTACTCATCTATCTATTACTCATAACTCTTGAATTACAGTGAGTTGGTGATGAATGTAGCCATTTACTCGTCTTACTCATTGCTTCAGGGGCCGCGTTT
>JACEEZ010003764.1:127500-225000 GCA_016584305.1 Chionoecetes opilio | reverse complement strand
ATTATTATGATCTATCGTAAATAATAATAATGATGATAATAATAATAATAATGATGATAATAATAATAATAATGTAAAGAGACACCAATAGACCTTCTGAGGGAGCCTAATGTTTCTTATACACTGGAGTTGAACTATTAAGTGACTGGATGGACTTTGGCTGGCATGACAGCGTAGATTAGGTGCACTATTTATTATCTGGTCGCGTACAGGCTATTAGGGTCATGAAGGAATGCTATGCCGCATATACTTGACCCTTATAAACGTAAGGACATATATAATAATAGTCTTAAATAAGGAGGTTGGAATATACTTATGGCTATTTTTTTTTTCGTTGAAGCTTTTATTTTACGTTGAAGCTCTTTTTTCTTCTTTTTTTCGTTGAAGCTTTTTTTTTCTTCCTTTTTTGCGTTTTTTTTTTTACGTTGAATCTCTTTTTTTTCTTTTTCTTTTTCGTTGAAGTTTTTTTTTACGTTGAAGCTCTTTTTTCTTCCTTTTTTCGTTGAAGCTTTTTTTTCTTCCTTTTTTGCGTTTTTTTGTTTTACGTTGAATCTTTATTTTTTATTTAATTTTTTTACGTTGAAGCTTTTTATTTTTTATTTCATTTTTTTACGTTGAAGCTTTTTTTTTCTTTTTTACGTTGAAGCTTTTTTTCTTTTTTTCTTTTTACGTTGAAGGTCCTTTTTTATTTCATTTTTTTTTACTTTGAAGCCTTTTTTTTCTTTTCCTTTTTTACGTTGAAGCTTCTGTGTGTGTGTGTGTGTGTGTATCTAACCCCCCCCCCCCTTCCCCCCTACAGATCAGCGTGCGCATAACGTCGATGGATGCAGAGTTGGAGTTCGCCATCCTTAACTCGACCACAGGCAAGCAATTATTCGACCAGGTGGTGAGGACAATTGGCCTGAGAGAAATTTGGTACTTCGGTCTACAGTTCGTGGATAAGAAAGGCTTCACGACGTGGCTGGTGCTCGACAAGAAGGTACAGAGAGAGAGAGAGAGAGAGAGCACAAGTTGATGTTTCCTGCCGGGAGTTGCTTGGGAAGGGAAGGGAAGGGAGGCTGCATGGGGCCTCGCGCGTGGTGACCCAAGGGAGTGGCGTCGTAGGGTGACCTCACCTTTTGACTTACTAACCTAACCTATTCCCACACTTTAACGTCCTAACTAAAGCCAAATCTGTATTAAAAAAGTGTCCGCGGCAAGGGAAGAACAGAGGCGATGCAGGTCACAAGAGGAAGAAGAGCGTGGCGGACGTAAACACTCGTCTCTCGCCTCCCTATAAACAACATGTCATTATCTCCAAAAGTAACGATTTGCGACAGAAGCTCATAGAGAGAATGTTTCCCAGAATCCAATAAGGTAAACAGAATCCACACGCCCAATTGTGTAGGGAATTTCGGTCCCAGTGTAAAATAATACCCAAAATACTACTAAATATATATCTATAAATACCTTTTTAAATGTTAGACGCGGGTACTTCCTCCGTCACTTCCGCTTTCCATGCAATTCCTAGAGATACAATTAACCCCATCACTTACTGATCCACGAACTATTAATTTTATCCCCGCTAATTACATTTAACAAGATATAAGAACATAAGGAAAT
Source organism: Chionoecetes opilio (assembly GCA_016584305.1). NCBI lineage: Eukaryota > Metazoa > Arthropoda > Malacostraca > Decapoda > Majidae > Chionoecetes > Chionoecetes opilio. The sequence continues at coordinate 223,398 of JACEEZ010003764.1, read as the reverse complement.
AAGGAAGCTACAAGAGGCTGGGGGCCTACACGTGGTAGTTACTTAACACTACTTAACATCGCGGTAACTAAAAGGCGTTATTTTGAGTGAATAGACAGATAGAGCGTCAAATGAAGTGACTATAATGTCCCTGAAGCAACCTGTCATGACTGTACGTTAATACTTCTGAAATATTAATATATATATATATAGAAATACTAACCTTTTGTTGCTTGCTTCAGTGCTTCACAGAGCATCGTGACACTCCCTTCAGTGTCTTCGCCTCGTCTGCCGCGCAAACTTCAACCATTTCCTAAAGTGACAAAACTATAATTATTAACTAAAGCTCAAATATTCCCGCTAATTACAAAAAAGAATACACAAAAATATAATACTCACTTACCATGATAAGAATAAGAATAATAAATTGTAATAATAATACTAAATACATTTCTCTAATGAAATAAAAAAACTCCTTTATTTCGAAATAAAATGCGATTCGTTTGTTTATAATTAAGCACAAGGTAAAAGAATGATTATTATTATTATTAAGTATCTATTATTATTGTTATTATAAAGCAATAGATAGAAGGTATAACCCTCTATCTATCATATAGCATAATCATCTCTGTAAATCATGTCATCTCATCTCTGTAATCTCTGTAAGTCATGTCATCTCATCTCTGTAAATCTCTGTAAATCATGTCATCTCATCTCTGTAAATCTGCCTAACTATAACAACCCCTTCTACCTCCTGCTAACCTTCCTAACTCATCCTACTGGCAATTAAACCTATAACAACCCCTTCTACCTCCTCCCAACCTTCCTAACCTAATCTCTGTAAATCTGCCTAATCTTTGTAAATCATCTCTGTAAATCTGCCTAATCTTTGTAAATCTGCCTGATCTCTGTAAATCATCTCTGTAAATCAGCCTAATCTCTGTAAATCAGCCTAATCTCTGTAAATCAGCCTAATCTCTGTAAATCTGCCTGATCTCTGTAAATCATCTCTGTAAATCTGCCTAATCTCTGTAAATCATCTCTGTAAATCTGCCTAATCTCTGTAAATCATCTCTGTAAATCTGCCTAATCTCTGTAAATCTAACCTAATCTCTGTCAATCTTGTGTTTGCAGGTTTTACAGCAGGTCGGCAAGAAACATGAAGACACTTTGCAGTTCAAGTTTAGGGCGAAATTCTACCCCGAGGACGTCAGTGAAATTATACAAGATACAACTCTGGTAAGCTGAAAGTCCAAAGCTTAAGTTCTAGTAAGCTGAAAGTAAGCTGAAAGTCCAAAGCTTAAGTTCTGGTAAGCTGAAAGTAAGCTGAAAGTCCAAAGCTTAAGGTCTGGTAAGCTGAAATTCCAAAAGCTAAGGTCTGGTAAGCTGAAATTCCAAAGCTATTTATAAGGTCTGGTAAGCTGAAAGTAAGCTGAAATTCCAAAGTTAAGGTCTGGTAAGCTGAAGTCCAAAGCTATTTATTAGGTCTGGTAAGCTGAAAGTAAGCTGAAATTCCAAAGCTTAAGGTCTGGTAAGCTGAAAGTCCCTAGGTAAGGTCTGGTAAGCTGAAGGTCCAAAGCTATTTATTTATAAGGTCTAGTAAGCTGAAAGTAAGCTGAAATTCCAAAGCTAAGTCTGGTAAGCTGAAAGTCCACCTTCAAGCTTATACTGTTTATATGTAGTAAGCTTGTGTGTGTGTTAGGGAAGAGGGAAATGGAAGGGAGAGCACACTTTATATTCTCTCTTTTGCTCTCTCTCTCTCTCTGTTTTCCTGTTGTCAATATCTAAGGTATCAATATTAACTCTCAATTTCTGTCATTACCCTGATATGAAAGCCCTATTTATGATATGATAGTCTGTCTGTCTGTCTGTCTCTCTCTCTCTGTCTGTCTGTCTGTGACTCTCTATATGTATATCTGTCTGTCTGTCTCTGTATGTCTGTCTGTCTCTCCATGTCTGTCTGTCTGTCTGTCTGTCTCTCTCTCTATCTGTCTGTGTGTCTGTCTGTCTGTCTCTCTCTCTCTATGTCTGTGTGTCTGTATGCCTGTCTCTCTCTCTCTCTCTCTCTCTCTCTCTCTCTCTCTCTCTCTCTCTCATCACCCATCCTCACCCCACAGCGAATGTTTTACCTGCAAGTGAAGAACTCCATCTTGAGCGACGATGTTTACTGCCCACCGGACGCCGCTGTTCTCCTGGCCTCCTACGCGGTCCAGACCAAATACGGAGACTATGTGCCCGAGTACCACAAGGGGGGATACCTCGCTAACGACCGTCTCCTACCCCAGCGAGTCATGGACCAGTTTAACCTGACGAGGGATGCGTGGGAGGAGAAGATTACTAAGTGGCATAAGGAACATACAGGAGTCTTGAGGTGAGTACGTAGGTAGAGGATTTTATTTATGGTTGATAAGATAAAAACTAAATAAAGGTAAAACTTAAAAAGGGTCTACGGCAGATATTTCTTTGATCCATTTCATCTTGGCCTTTTACCAATCTTCAGCATCTCATTTTTATCATATTATTCTTCGGGTATTCAGTAAAAATTAAATAAAAAAGGACCTACGCCTGAAATTCCTTTGATCAATTTCACCTCGGTCTGTTTTTTTCAAGATATTTGGGTTTTCAGTTACAAAATAATAATAATAATAAAATATGAGTACGATGGAAATTTCTAAGATCAGTAAATATTGTCCTCTGCAATATAATGTCCTCTGCAATTTAATGTCCTCTGCAATTAATGTCCTCTGCAATATAATGTCCTCTGCAATATAATGTCCTCTGCAATTTAATGTCCTCTGCAATTTAATGTCCTCTGCAATTTAATGTCCTCTGCAATATAATGTCCTCTGCAATTTAATGTCCTCTGCAATTTAATGTCCTCTGCAATATAAAAAATATCGTCTGCAATTTAATGTCCTGCAATATAATGTTCTCTGCAATTTAATGTCCTCTGCAATTTAATGTCCTCTGCAATATAAAAAATGTCGTCTGCAATTTAATGTCCTCTGCAATATAATGTCGTCTGCAATTTAATGTCGTCTGGAATTTAATGTCCTCTGCAATATAATGTGGTCTGCAATATAATGTGGTCTGCAATATAATGTGGTCTGCAATATAATGTGGTCTGCAATATAGGTAATGTCCTCTGCAATATAATGTGGTCTGCAATATAATGTGGTCCGCAGGGAGGTAGCGATGATGGAGTATATGAAGCTGGCTCAGGACTTGGACATGTACGGCGTGAACTATTTTGACATTACCAACAAGAAGGGCACTCAAGTCTCCCTGGGCATTGACGCTTTGGGCATTAATGTATATGATATGAAAGACAAGTAAGTTTGATCTCTCTCTCTCTCTCTCTCTTTCTGTCTCTCTCTCTTTCTGTCTCTCTCTCTTTGGGTATATATAAATCTTCCTCTAGTTATTTTGCATATTTCTCTGTATTTAGCAGATAAACTCTCTCTCTCTCTCTCTCTCTTTGGGTATTTTTTTACCTCTGCTTTTTGAGACCTTACTTTTTTTGCCCTCGGCCAGTCCTTTGTGATTAAAAATAAAAATAATCCCTCTCTCTTTGGGTGTATATAAATGTTAAGAAAATAAAATATCTCTAAATCTACAGTGAATAAAATCTCTAAATCAACAGTAAAATCTCTCTCTGGACATATACAAATCTCCTCCTTTCATTATAACAACATATAAATACAATGGTCACTCGATCCTCCCTACAGACTGACTCCCAAGATTGGTTTCCCTTGGTCTGATATATCTCTTTTTCTCTCTATTTGGACATATTCGGGCATTTTTGGGGCATATTCGGGCATTTTTGGGGCATATTCGGGCATTTTTGGGGCACATTCAGGCATTTTTTGGGCATATTCAGGCATTTTTTGGGCATATTCGGGCATTTTTTGGGCATATTCGGGCATTTTTTGGGCATATTCGGGCATTTTTGAGGCATATTCGGGCATTTTTTGGGCATATTCGGGCATTCTTTGGGCATATTAAGGTATTTTTGGGGCATTTTTGGGGCATATTAAGGCATTTTTGGGGCATATTCGGGCATCTTTTGGGCATATATCTCCCTCTTTCATTATAATTACACATATAATCAATGGTCACTCCTCCCTACACAGACTCACTCCCAAGATCGGCTTCCCGTGGTCAGAAATCCGCAACATCACTTTCCACAACAAGAACTTCATCATCAAACCCACCGACAAGAAATCTCCGGACTTTATTTTCATCGCCTCTCACGTGCGCGTCAACAAGACCATCCTGGCGCTGTGCATGGGGAACCACGACATGTATGTGAGGCGCCGCAAAGCTGATACCATTGAAGTCCAGCAGATGAAGATGCAAGCGCAGGAAGAGAAGGCGGCTAAACTTCTGGCTTCGTATGTTTACCTTGTGTATTTTACCTGTATTTTAAGGCACAAAGCTAAAGGCACTTAATAGGAACTTATACTAAGGCAGAAAAGGCGGCTAAACTGCTGGCTTCGTATGTTTACCTGGTGTATTTTACCTGTATTTTAAGGCACAAAGCTAAAGGCACTTAATAGGAACTTATACTAAGGCAGAAAAGGCGGCTAAACTGCTGGCTTCGTATGTTTACCTGGTGTATTTTACCTGTATTTTAAGGCACAAAGCTAAAGGCACTTAATAGGAACTTATACTAAGGCAGAAAAGGCGACTAAACTGCTGGCTTCGTATGTTTACCTTTTGTTTTTCCTTGTATTTTAAGGCAGAAAAGGCGGGTAAGCTTCTGGCTTTGTATGTTAAGCTTTTGTATTCTCCCTGTATTTTAAGGCACAAAGCTAAAGGCACTTAAAAGGAGCTTAAACTAAGGCAAAAAAGGCGACTAAGCTGCTATAGTCTGATAGTCTATAGAATGACTGGAATGGACTCAGTCATGGGGTAGTTAGTGCGGAGTCAATGGGGAGCTTTAAAATAAGGCTAGTCAATTTCATGGATGGGGATGAAAGGTGGATGTAGGTAGTGTTAAGTAACAGGAACTACCACGTGTAGGTCTCCCAGCCTCTTGTAGCTTCCTTATTTTCTTATGTTCTTAATAATGCTGAACTGTTCTTAACCCCTTGAGACACAGAACGTAATTTCCATTGTAATTTGTGTACCATTAGACAATTTTCAGTGACTATAAGCAATATTTTATAGATATGACCTGTTTAGTATCCTTGTCCACTAACTAATTTGGTTAATTCAGTTACTTTTCGTAATTTTATGGCTAACAACAGACGATTTTATATAGCCAAGGAAAGATCTGGGCGTGAAGGGGTTAATAATGCTGATCTTGAACTGTCCTTAATAATGGTGAAGTGAACTTTTCCTCGGCTGTTCTCAGGGAAAAGCTTGCCCGGGAAGTGTCGTTGCGGGAGAAGGCGGAGATGCGACAGAAGGAATACGAGGAACGTCTCCGCGGCATGAACCTGGAGGCCATGGAGAGGCGGAAGGAGCTCGAGGACGCCCAGATCACGATCCGCCGCCTGGAGACACAGCTACAGGAGTTACAGCGAGCCAAGGAGGAACTGGAGGAGAAGCAGAATGAGCTGCAGAGAATGATGACTAGGCTGCAGGAGGCAAAGGAGTTGGAGGCCGAGGAGAAGGTTAAGTTGGAAGAGGAGATTCGCTCGAAGCAGGAGGAGGTTGAACGCATCATGGAAGAAATTAACGAGAAGGACGAGGAGGCCAGGAAGCTGCAGGTACGTACGAACACACACACACACACACACACACACACACACAGGGTACTCGGTAGTGTAGCGGTTAGCACGCTCGGCTCACAACTGAGAAGACCTGGGTTCGATCCCCGGGCGGAGTGAAGACAGACGGGCTGTTTCCCTAAAGCCCGAGCCCCTGTCCACCCAGCAGTGAATGGGTACCGGGTGTTAGCCGGGGGTTTGTGACCCGCCTCCCGGGGTGGTGGCTTCCCCCTACCCTAAGGATGAATGTTGAAAATATAAGTTGATATGGAGACGGGACCATACGAGCATTGCTCAGGCCCTGTGAAAATACAACTAGATGAATACACACACACACACACACACACACACACTCTCACTCTAGCCTTTCACTCCAAATGACAGACACAATGCTTAACAAGAACAACTTTGTATCAAATTTCAATAGGTAGTTTTTTGTATCAAATTTTACAGGAACTACCACGTGTAGGTCTCACGGCCTCTTGTAGCTTCCTTATTTTCTTATGTTCTTATGTTTCCCAGGAGGAGGTCTTGGAGGCTCGCCGGAAGGAGGAGGAGGCGGCAATAGCTCTCCTCAATGCCTCCACCGCTCGCAAGGCCTCCTCCTCCTCCTCTTCTTCCTCATCCTCCGAGGAAGAAGCAGAGAGGACTGCGAGTAAGCGAGATGCCAAGAAGATGTCAGCCACCTATCAGCAGAGTGCCTTCAATGGGGAGGCAGAGGAGAAGGAGTGCGGGGTCATCGAGGACTGCCACACCAGGGCCACCGCCTAATGAGGATATATACAACAGGGAGGCCTCTAGTGTCAAGAGGATGAACCTGCTGGAGGTACTGTACTGACTTATTGGTGACTTGTTGCTGATTGTGACTTATTGGTGACTTATTGCTGGCTTCTTGGTGACTTATTGCTGGCTTATTGGTGACTTATTGCTGGTTTATTGGTGACTTATTGGTGCTTATTGGTGACTTATTGGTGGCTTATTGGTGGCTTATTGGTGACTTATTGGTGACTTATTGCTGACTTATTAGTGCCAGAAGGATGGACCTGCTTGAGGTACTGACTTATTGGTGACTTATTGCTGGCTTATTGGTGACTTATTCCCGACTTATTGCTGATTGTGACTTATTGGTGACTTATTGGTGCTGTCACTTGCTTCCCTGTAAGGCTAAGTAACAGGAACTACCTCGTATAGGTCTCACGGCTTCTTGTAGCTTCCTTATTTCTTTTGTTTTTTCTTATTTTATGAAGCTCAGCCACTCAAAATTTGCCTCCATACTCCCACAGAATCAAAGTTTGCCTCCATATTCCCACAGAATCAAAGTTTGCCTCCATATTCCCACAGAATCAAAGTTTGCCTCAATATTACCACAGAAAGTGAAGATATCAGCCAATCCCCACTCAAACTTTGCCTCCATACTCCCACAGAATCAGTTTGCCTCCATACTCCCACAGAATTAAAGTTTGCCTCCATATTCCCACAGAGTGAAGATATCAGCCAATCCCCACTCCAAATTTGCCTCAATACTCCCACAGAATCAAAGTTTGCCTCCATACTCCCACAGAATCAAAGTTTGCCTCCATATTCCCACAGAAAGTGAAGATATCAGCCAATCCCCACTCCAAATTTGCCTCCATACTCCCACAGAATCAAAGTTTGCCTCAATATTCCCACAGAAAAGATGTCCCTGCCATTCCTCCCACTAAAACCCCTCCATATTCCCACAGCAAGTCAAGATGTCGCTGCAGAGTGAGCAGATCGCGACGGAGATGTCCACCCTAGACCGCATCTACAACCGCAACATCAGCGGCGGCAACACCAAGTACAAGACCCTGAGGGATGTGCGCAACGGAAACACCAGGCGCAGGGTGGACCAATTTGAGAACTGGTAAAGCACTCGAAGGGCCTCGTAGCAAAGGTTACGGAAGGAAGCTTGATGCCAACACACAAGTACAGTCGACCCTCAATTTACCAGACCTCGGTTTAACGGATTTCGGATTTAACGGACTCCATTCGCTACCGGACAAGCGGACTCAACCATTCTAAAAGTCCGCTGCTTGAAAAATGTGTCCGTCAGGTCAGAGCTAAATGTAAAATGTGTCGCGAGCAGTGCAGGTGTTCTTGCCTAATCCAGCCTGTAGCGCCAGTCACTGTTTACCTCCCATCATAGCTACTCTGTCTGGTTGTGTTTGTGATTATTTCTCATTTATTTCACATTTTTCCTGTGTTTTTCCTATATTTTCACACCCTTGGGAAAATACCTTAGGAAGCTTGATGCCAACACACGGTTTTTTTTTTTTTTTTTTTTTTTCATTTGACCAATTTGAAAACTGGTAAAGCACTTCCTTCAAGCGCCTCACAGCAAAGGTTAGGGAAGGAAGCTTGATGCCAACACAAGGATTGGCATAGCTTACATAAAACTCATGTATTATCACACCTTACCTAAGTTCAATGAGTCACTCGAACTAAATTGCCCCCCCCCCCCATTTCTTAATTCTCTTAATGTCTTCTTTATAGGGACTGGCAACTAAGGGGGAATTTTGTTACCTCTTTTTGTGTGTGTGCCCTTAGCCAGTCCTTGGTGATGTAATAAAAAATCTTATAAAAATTCAAAAACAACTTGGTGACCAAAACTTTCCTCAATGACTCACTCACACACTCAAACACTCGCACCATTTCTTGGTAACTATTCCTCATCCTCATTTTGTGTATTGCGTAGTCACAGGAACTACCACGTGTATAGTCTGTTTTTTTAACGAGGTGAAAAATCCTGCCCCCTTGCTGCTTACTGACTGATATTTGATGCCAGGAGAAGGGAATACTACACTTCGTCTACATTCCAGCTGCATTTTATCATAGTTAACCACATTATCAGGTAAACATAGGCATCATTTTAAACATGAGACCTTAAGATAGAATGGAATTTTCGCCTCGTTGAAAAAAATAGAGTTCTCGCGGCCTCTTGTAGCTTCCTTATTTTCTTATGTTCTTATGATTAGGGAAATCAAATTAGTCAGTCCTCATCTATGAACCTCTATGTGCATACACTTCTCATACAGAGTTTTATATATACAGTCGACCCTCGATTTAACGGATTTCGGATTTAACGGACTCCATTCGCTACCAGACAAGCGGACTCAACCATTCTAAAAGTCCGCTGCTTGAAAAATGTGTCCGTCAGGTCAGAGCTTAAATGTAAAATGTGTCGGAGCAGTGCAGGTGTTTCTTGTCCTAATCCAGCCTGTAGCGCAGTCCTGTTTTAGCCCTCCTTCCTCCATAGCTACTCTGTCTGGTTGTGTTTGAGATTATTTCTCATTTATTTCACAATTTTTCCTGTGTTTTTTCTATATTTTCACACCCTTGGGAAAATACCCTCGCACTAACGGACCATCGGCTCTGACGGACCACTCCTCCCCCTTTTAGTCCTTAATCGAGGGTTCGTCTGCATACTAAACAGCTGATTAGTCATGTATATTACTTTTTAAATGGTACTTCCTACTTTGTTAATATAATATAAATGGTTTTGACAATGTAAATAAAGAATGATTATCAGTTTAGCAGATTTGTAATGGCATGTAATGTGTTGTCGTGCCAATCCATTGTACGCTTGTATGCCTGAATGATTCACGGATTGTTCAGCGTCTACAAGCAGAATGTACCTGAATGATTCAGATTGTTCAGCGTCTACAAGCAGAATGTGCCTGAATGATTCACGGATTGTTCAGCTCTAGAGCACATGTATTTGAGCGTACGAAGTCAGCGTTACAACAGAATACATGATCACGGATTGTTCAGCGTCTAGAAACAGAATGTAGTACCTATGTTAAGCCTTGAACATTACTATATAAGAAGAATGATACATTTATTTATCTTGGAATCCTATTAATCATTATTATATTTTTTTCTCTCTCAGAAACATAGGAATAGTGTGGTACGTAGTATCAAAAATCTAATTTACCTACAAAAGTGTCTGTCATTTCAACCAGTTTCTTTCCTGCACTAAACACAGACAGGTATCCTACAGGAGCCTACAAGGAGGATTTCCCGATCATTGCCCCATGGAGGAGGATCATTCCCGGGTGAGAGAGTCAGAGAACAGAGGAAGGACTGGGTTATTAGCAATTACAGGAACTACCACGTGTAGGTCTCCCAGCCTCTTGTAGCGTCCTTATTTTCTTATGTTCTTATTTCTCCCAGCCTCTTGTAGCTTCCTTATGTTCTTAAGTAACAGGAACTACCAAATGTAGGTCTTGCAGCCTCTTGTAGCTTCCTTATGTTCTTAAGTAACAGGAACTACCAAATGTAGGTCTCGCAGCTTCTTATTTTCTCTATATTCATGCAAATAATTCACTGAACACAAAGCTTAGTATGAAATAAACAGGGAAATACCGACCATGACTTAATGACTAATGTACTAAATGACTTACTAATGTACTACTTAATGACTAAATGACTTAATGTCTTTCCCTCAACTAGGTGGTGAGATGCCTGTTAGTTAGAAAGACAAGAATGTTGCCCCATGCTTAAGTGATCCTACTTAACCCTTTCACGCACGAAAAGTTTAATAAGTTTTTCCGTCCACTGCAACATCCGTCTTATGCTGCCTAAGGGGCCCCGCGAAATGGCCTGACTGTGCGGCGAATTATTTTTTTATGTTATCAATTTCACAAACGTGTATTCTTTTTTCCTGGCATTATTATATATCGTTGGTTTTGCAAGAGATTATTCTGCCTTATGGAAGAAAAAAATAACAAGAAATGCAAATAAATAGCGGAATTTACCGACTCCGAAAAAATATTGAGTAAAGAGAAATAAGAAATACTTACGTTCACCACTTCGTAGCTCAAACTTCCTGAGTTCAACTTTTTTATGGTTTATATGCCAATAAAAGCGGATTTTTATGAGGATTCCAACGCTACCATTATAATTTTCATATGGCCATTATGGCCAGCTCGGGACACTTTTTAAAGGGACGACAATTCGCGCGCACAGGCTGCCTGCTGAGTGGAAACTGACACACAAACCCTCATCATTTCACTCATCATAACCCTTATCATAACTCACACGAGAGTTGACAATTATTTTATTTTATAGGTCTAGGTTGGATCTTTGACGCAGAAAATTTTGACACAATTCTGATATACTTTATTTTTGGCGAATTTTTAACTGTTTTTTGACGCAATTCGCGTCAAAAACTCAGATTGCAGACGGGCCCGTTTTGACGCGATCGTGTCACCGTGCGTGAAAGGGTTAATGTAACAACCATGCATAAGTTTGGCACCTTGAGACCCAGAACGTAATTTTCATTGTAATTTGGGTACCATTAGATGATTTTTAATGAATATAAGCAATATTTTATTGATATGACCTGTTTAGTATCCTTGTACACTAATTATTGTGGTATATTCAGTTAGTTTTTGAAAGTTTATGGCTCCACAACAAACAATTTCATATAGCAAAGGAAAGATCTGAGTGTGAAGGGGTTAATGTCTTTCCTGCAACTAGGTTTATGAGACGCTTGGTAGAGACAAAAAACTTTCCCGACAAATCTTTAATGATAATAATTACACAGCGAGCAACATTTGTAAACACTGACCTACCCTTCCTTCCTTCCATCCTGTTTCTTACTAACTAAAGCATTTCAAAACAGAACTTCATAACAGTGGGTCAATATCCACAAATATATGCCATGACCTCGTGTAAGTCTTATCATAATGCAGAGAACTTCAACACACCCAACACACACACGAGGCACACAATCAACTTTGCCTCAATAACGTAAATAACTCCACATTTTGGAATATATTATCAGATTAATCATTAAAAAAATCAACGTATAATCTACACACACTAAATGGTAGTAGGAAAATATGGCCTACAAAATTGTGCAGCAACTCCTAATGCTCTGCTAAATCATCACTTTAAGACCACATGAACCCCTTGAGGCTGTCTTTCTTAAATATCTGGTAACTCTCAGAACCCTTGGCCGCCTTAACCTGAGCTTCCCGAGATAATTCCTGTGGCTGTTACTATTATTACCATTACTTTACTATCACTGCACCATCTCAAACACTCCACTAAGAATATGCACCTCATTTCCAAAATCTATAAAAAAAATATCCATCTCTTTTTCGAAAATAAAGATGCAAAGTTACGGAAAAACGCCTGCCTTTTTAGAACAATAAATATCCATCACTTTTTCTAATATAAAGACGCAAAGTTACAGAAAAACGCCTGCCTTTTTAGAACAATAGGTTAGGTGGGTCTTCTAGTCTAGCTTTGTGACAAGTCTATGCTAGTGTGTACAGCTTATATATAGCCTGTACAGAGTAAGCTTCCAGGCTACACCACTGATAGTCAGCATAATTAAAGCTTTCACAAAGGGACTGTAAGGCACGTGAACATTAACAGCGGTGATAATAATTTACTGTTTCAGACGATCCACCACATAGAGATTGATCCATTAACCCCTTGAGGCCCAGAACGTAATTTTTATTGTAATTTGGGTACCATTAGACGATTTTTAGTGACTATAAGCAATATTTTATAGCTATGACTTGTTTAGCATCCTTGACGACTAACTAATTTGGTATATTGAGTTACTTTTCATATTTTCATGGCTAACAACAGACAATTTGATAGAGCAAAGGAAAGATCTGGGCATGAAGGGGTTAAAAAGTCCTCGTCTCCTATTGTGCTATATAACCTGCTATGTCATTCTCAATTTTCGAGCGAGAGGACCGACATCACAACTCTCCATAAGCCTACAGGCGCTATAGGCTCAAAGGCAAAAAAAAAAAATTGAAGGAAAAAAAAAGCAAATGAAAAAATAAAAATAATAATACTGCTTCAAAACACACAAGCTGCCTTCAGTAGCTGGCTAGGGACTTGCCTTTTGCTTTGAGCTAAATCTGCTAGTTTGGGCAAATGCACATTCTTAAACTGAGCTTAAAATGATAAGGCTGTTTCATATAATACAAATTCTTAGTATAAACAAACCTGCAAACATGCCTGAGACCATATGAGGCGCTTATTTCAGAAAGTCGATAAGCGCCATAATTAAAAACCTAAGAATATGGCTTCAAAATGTGTCGATGTTCAAATTGTCATATCTTTTGAACCAAGCATACAAAATGGTGAATCTTTTTTTTGTATGCTTGGTTCAAAAGATATGACATTTTGAACATTGACACATTTTGAAGCCATTTTCTTAGTTTTTTATTGATGGCGCTTACCAACTTTCTGAAATACACGCCTCATATACCACACATACCAATGGTCTTACTTCAAGAATCCATTTCATTATAAGCGCTTTAAGACGAACCTGAGACATACAAAAACAATACTTACAAGCACGAAAATTGTAAATACGAAAACTGTAAATACGAAAATTGTAAATACGAAAACTGTAAATACGAAAACTGTAAATACGAAAACTGTAAATACGAAAACTGTAAATACGAAAATTGTAAATACGAAAACTGTAAATACGAAAACTGTAAATACGAAAACTGTAAATACGAAAACTGTAAATACGAAAACTGTAAATACGAAAATTGTAAATACGAAAATTGTAAATACGAAAATTGTAAATACGAAAATTGTAAATACGAAAACTGTAAATACGAAAATTCAAAACGCTTCTATGGCTGCCTTTAACAAGAAACCCGTGACAACATATATAAGCAACTTAATATTAATGTATTCATAACGTGACGTATACATCCTTGGCGAAATTGTGACTTCTGGCTCCTTGGTAACTCAACACTACATAAGAACATAAGAAATTAAGGAAGCTACAAGAGGCCATGAGACCTAAAAAAAAAAAATAACCCTGGTAGTTCCTGTTAAGTAACGGATTCAAACTAGAAAAGCATAGATTTACAAAAGAAATAGGGAGAAACTGGTTCACAAATAGGGTGGTACATGATTGGTATGGACTCAGTCGTGGGGTAGTTAGTGCGGAGTCAATAGGGAGTTTTAAAAGGAGGCTGGATAATTTCATGGATGGGGATGCCAGGTGGATGTAGGTAGTGTTAACCTCTTGAGACACAACGTAATTTCCATTGTAATTTGGGTACCATTAGACAATTTTTAGTGAATATAGGCAACATTTTATAGATATGACCTGTTTAGTATCCATGTCGACAACTAATTTGGTATATTCAGTTGCTTTTCATTATTTTATGGCTCGAGAACATAATTTTTTTTAATAGCAAAGGAACGATCTGGGCGTGAAGGGGTTAAGTAACAGGAACTACCGGCCTCTTGTAGCTTCCTTATGTTCTTATGTTAATCTGTCCATCAATCTACAACTAACCTCTGTATTGCTTCCTTTGCTTCACTATTTACTTCAACTATTCAACCTTTGTATCACTATTACTTGGGAGGCATGGGGCACAGGCCTCCGCACACTCCCGGTCCGTAACCTTCACTGACTCATCCACGGCAGTCACAGCTCGCAAGTCCGCGGGAACCTCAATACCCAGGGCCTGAAGGATGATAGCAAGTCAAGATGAGATCAAGTCAAGATGATATCAAGTCAAGATTATATCAAGTCAAGATTATATCAAGTCAAGAAGAGATCAAGTCAAGATTATATCAAGTCAAGATTATATCAAGTCAAGATGATATCAAGTCAAGATTATGTCAAGTCAAGATTATAAAATGTCTTAATAGTACACATATATTAGTTTATAGATAGAGGTACAGTATAGAGTATAGATTGAAGCTGACTGATTGACTGACTGACTGACTGACTGACTGACTGACTGACTGACTGACTGACTGACTGACTGACTGAGTGATTGACTGACTGACTAACTGACTGAGTAATTGACTAAATGACTGACTGAGTGACTGAGTGACTGACTGACTCCATCCATAAATTAAGTAAAATTTATCACACCGCTATGTTTGCTTTGCAATTCTACTACTACTACTACTACCACCAATACTACTACTACTACTACTACTACTACTACCACCAATACTACTACTACTATTGCTACTACTACTACTACTACTACTACAAACCACCAATATTACTACTACTACTACAAACCACCAATATTACTACTACTACTACTACCACCAATATTACTACTACTACTACTACTACAAACCACCAATATTACTACTACTACTACTACCACCAATATTACTACTACTACCAATATTACTACTACTACTGCTACTACTACTACCACCAATACTACTACTACTACTACTACTACCACCAATATTACTACTACTACCACCAATACTACTACTACTACCACCAATACTACTACTACTACTACTACCACCACCAATACTAGTACTACTACTACTACTACTACTACCACTACTTCTACTACTACTGCTACCACCACTACTACTACTACCATTTGACCTCCCTTGCTCCCCTTTAAGACTTACTTTTAGAATGTCAGCATTGTCAGCATGGTCAGCAGGATTGTCTTGTCGGAACTCAAACAGAACTTTCTTGCCCTTCGGAGCCACGACCAGCAGTCCGCCATTCTGAAACGCGTCGCCCTTCATGTTTCCGCCCACCTTCCATGCTTTGCCCTGGGGAAGGATGTTAGACAGGTAGTTAGTGCAGAGTCAATGCATTTGTAAATAATGAAGACAATATGAAAAGCGTATTTAACCCCTTGAGGCCCAGAACGTAATTTCCATTTTAATATGACTACCATTAGACAATTTTTAGTGACTATAAGCAATGTTTTATAGATATGACCTGTTTAGTATCCTTGTCCACTAGCTAATTTGGTATGTTTTGTTACTTTTCGTTATTTAATGGCTAACAA
The DNA here is from genome assembly GCA_016584305.1 of Chionoecetes opilio. Lineage (NCBI taxonomy): Eukaryota > Metazoa > Arthropoda > Malacostraca > Decapoda > Majidae > Chionoecetes > Chionoecetes opilio. Next base: position 207,893 of record JACEEZ010003764.1, on the reverse strand, counting down.
CAGATGATTTTTTATAGCAAAGGAAGGATCTGGGCGTGAAGGGGTTAAAAAGGAAATAGGGAAAAACTGGTTCACAAAAAGGGTGATAAATGATTAGAATGACTAAAGCATGGCTAGAGTTAGAATGACTTATATATACAGACTAATGCTACAGAACAAATAATGCTGCAGACTTAGATACACAGAATGACTAGACGTAATGCTGCAGACTTAGATACACAGAATGACTAGACGTAATGCTGCAGACTTAGATACACAGAATGACTAGACGTAATGCTGCGACTTAGATACACAGAATGACTAGACGTAATGCTGCAGACTTAGATACACAGAATGACTAGACGTAATGCTGCAGACTTAGATACACAAAATGACTAGCCGTAATGTTGCAGACTTAGATACACAGAATGACTAGACGTAATGCTGCAGACCTTAGATACACAGAATGACTAGACGTAATGCTCCCAGACTTAGATCACAGAATGACTAGACGTAATGCTGCAGACTTAGATACACGAATGACTAGACGTAATGCTGCAGACTTAGATACACAGAATGACTAGACGTTAATGCTGCAGACTTAGATACACAGAATGACTAGACGTAATGCTGCAGACTTAGATACACAGAATGACTAGACGTAATGCTGCAGACTTAGATACACAGAATGACTAGACGTAATGCTGCAGACTTAGATACACAGAATGACTAGACGTAATGCTGCAGACTTAGATACACAGAATGACTAGGTGTAGAATGACTTAATAGCTGAAACGTCATGTGACGAACGCGCTATTTTTTGCCACCACTGCGGGCATCTTTTGATAGCAAAATACCAAGAGATGCCGGAAAAAATGTCTGTGTGATGACAATAATAATAATAATAATAATAATAAATAATAATAATAATAATAACAATATAATAATAAATAATACAGGAGAACCTCGTTTATCGCACCCACGGGGGGGAGCGCATGCCGGATAACTCATTTTGCCGTTGTTTTGAGAGTTACTCTTATGGAATCGCCCAAAATCCTTTTTTTTTTTTTTTTTTTTTTTTTTTCTTCCATCACAAGGAACCGGCCAAGGGCACAACAAAAAATGGGTAACACAAAGGCCGCTTAGTTGTCAGTCCCTATAAGAAGACAGTAAGAGAATAAAATAAAAAAGAGGGGTGAGCCAATTTAGTTCGGGAGGTGTCTTGTTACTCTTATTTTGAAAAGATGTAAGTCATAGGAAAGTGGACAAATAGAAACAGGAAGAGAGTTCCAGAGTTTATAAAAAAAAAAAAAAAAAAAAAAAAAAAAAAAAAAAAAAAAAAAAAAAAAAAAAAAAAAAAAAAAAAAAAAAAAAAAAGCCTGGGTCGATTAGTGCCGTTGTTTTGAGGCTGCCGTTGTTTTAAATGCCGGTTAAACGAGGTTCTCCTGTAACAATAATAATAATAATAATAATAATAATGTACCTTTGTATAGAACATGAAGTAACGGATTCAAGCTGGAAAAGCGTAATTTAAAAAGGAAATAGGGAAAAACTGGTTCACATATAGGGTGGTGAATGATTGGAATGGACTCAGTAGACAAGTAGTTAGTGCCTTCATGTGCCTTTAGAGATACAGACTCCTGCTACAGAACAACTCCTGCTACAGAACAACTCCTGCTACAGAACAACTCCTGCTACAGAACAACTCCTGCTACAGCCTCACCTTCCTGACAGCATCACGCGCCACCCTGGCAATGAGCGCGGGAACCATGTTGAGAAAGCCAAGCTTCTTGAATTGCAAATCCTTGAAGCTCTTCTTGTCAGTGTCAATGTACAACTCTGAAAGCAGGAAAGCTCACACAATGACCACAATAAAAGTATCTGGCCTGAAATACCAGTTTAAGAAATATAGGCTACATATAGGAGAGCAGAGGGCCATAAAATCTATACTGTATAGAGCAGAGGGCCATAAAATCTATACTGTATAGAGCAGAGGGCCATAAAATCTATACTGTATAGAGCAGAGGGCCATAAAATCTATACTGTATAGAGCAGAGGGCCATAAAATCTATACTGTATAGAGCAGAGGGCCATAAAATCTATACTGTATAGAGCAGAGGGCCATAAAATCTATACTGTATAGAGCAGAGGGCCATAAAATCTATACTGTATAGAGCAGAGGGCCATAAAATCTATACTGTATAGAGCAGAGGGCCATAAAATCTATACTGTATAGAGCAGAGGGCCATAAAATCTATACTGTATAGAGCAGAGGGCCATAAAATCTATACTGTATAGAGCAGAGGGCCATAAAATCTATACTGTATAGAGCAGAGGGCCATAAAATCTATACTGTATAGAGCAGAGGGCCATAAAATCTATACTGTATAGAGCAGAGGGCCATAAAATCTATACTGTATAGAGCAGAGGGCCATAAGAGGACATACGTAAACACTGCCACAATATGTTTCCCCCTTAACCTACCCTCCCTCCCTTCTTCCTTCCCTCCCTTCTTCCTACCCTCCCTTCTTCTTACCCTCCCTTCTTCTTACCCTCCCTACCTACCCTCCCTTCTTCCTTCCCTCCCTTCTTCCTACCCTCCCTCCCTTCTTCCTACCCTCCTTCTCTCCCTTCTTCCTACCCTCCTTCTCTCCCTTCTTCCTACCCTCCTTCTCTCCCTTCTTCCTACCCTCCTTCTCTCCCTTCTTCCTACCCTCCCTTCTTCCTTCCCTCCCATCTTCTTTCCCTCCCTACCTACCCTCCCTTCTTCCTTCCCTCCCTACCTTCTTCCTACCCTCCCTACCTTCTTCCTACCCTCCCTCCCTTCTTCCTACCCTCCTTCCCTCCCTTCTTCCTACCCTCCTTCCCTCCCTTCTTCCTTCCTTCCCTCCCTACCTACCCTCCCTCCCTTCCCAACACTCCTCGGTGCAGACAAGACTCACCTCCATCAAAAAACTTTCCCTCGATGAACTCCTCCACGCCCAGAGCCTCCAGGCCTATGCCGATAAGGCGCACGTTGGCACTGGCCAGGTGGGGCGCCAGGGCACTCAGCTCCTTGGCGGCCACCCGGCAGAACATTCACCCAAAGCGCCGCATGAAGAACAGCACACACCCGCCCTCAGCCCAGAAGCTGCTCAGCGGTACCTCCTGCGACAGAACAACAAAATAATACGTCATATACCTGTAGAAGTATACGGGACAGAACAAGAAAATAATACGTCATATACCTGTAGAAGTATACGGGACAGAACAAGAAAATAATACGTCATATACCTGTAGAAGTATACGGGACAGAACAAGAAAATAATACGTCATATACCTGTAGAAGAAGTATACGGGACAGAACAACAAAATAATACCTACGTCATATACCTATAGAAAAAGTACCTATAGCAAAACCTCCTGGGACAAAATAATACGTCATATAACTATAGAAAAATGAGTATAGCAAAACCTCCTGGGACAGAACAACAAAATAATAGGTCATATACAGGGAGGTCCCGAAGATACGAGCAGTTAGGTTCCACCTGGCATACTCGTAAAGCGAAATCTGGTATAACGAAACACATAACTAATGGTAAAATATAGGTTTGGTTCCAGGACCATCAATTTATTAAAAAAAAAAAACAACAACAACAACAACGTGTTTTTCAAGCTAAAATAAACTATAGCAAACACAACAAACACACAGCGTCTATATTACCCACACTGTACTACCTATTCTGTAGAAAAAGCATTCTGAAAAAGAAAATAGCACACAAAATAACATAACTGCACATTAATTAAACATAAAACATGCATAACAAGCAAAAAAGACGTTGTACTGTAGGGGACGCCGCGTGATACAAAAGAGGGTAGTGTAGAGGTCCTAAGATTGGGGCAGCACACCTGGCTAATTACCCCTAAGGATCAGGCCGCGCCATATGCTTAATTACCCTTCAGGTCATTGATTGCAGTCCCAAGGTTGGAGCCGCACACCTGGCTAATTACCACTAAGGATCAGGCCGCGCCATATGCTTAATTACCCTTCAGATCACTTGACTGCAGTCCCAAGGTTGGAGCCGCACACCTGGCTAATTACCACTAAATGTCAGGCCGCGCCATATGCTTAATTACCCTTCAGGTCACGGCTTGCTAGGGGTGACCTGACTGGGGTCAACCAAATCCCCCTTTGTCCAAACTGGGAGTGGTAGGTAGAGTATTTTGAACTTGATAATTTTACTCACCCCAGTTTGAATGTCTTAGCATTGGATTTTCGATCTCGTATATTGAAAATAGACCCTAATTTACACATCTCGTATCATAAGATTCTCGTATACCGAATGCTCGTATAACGGGACCTCCCTGTACCTATGCTAGAATAGGCTGGCATAGGCTAGGGAGCTAGAATAGGCTGGCATAGGTCTAAACACGGGGTAGGCCTAGTGCCTGGGTCACTAACACATAGATGTAGAAATAATGGAAGGTGGTTGCTCGGCAGCTGGTCTGTCTGGCCTCTCATGGTATAAAGGTGTTTTACCCTTAAATACCCTATTACTGGCATTTTAGTGATAAATGAGAGGACTGTTCGTGAATCCCTGTGGGAATGTCTCCAAGGCTGAATGATTAGTGGCTGTGGCAATGACTCCAGGCCGAATACATGACCTTTCGAGCAAATTAAACTACCTTGGAACAGGAACTACCTCGTGTAGGTCTCGCGGCCTCTTGTAGCTTCCTTATTTTCTTATGTTCTTATGTAATTACTTTATGAGCGGAAGACGATTCGAGTGAATGACTTTTCGAGCGGAGGACGATTCGAGCAAACGACTTTTCGAGCGGAGGACCATTAGAGTGAACGACTTTTCGAGCAGAGGACCATTCGGAGGACCCAATTGTTTGTGTGTGTGTGTGTGTGTGTTGCGTATGCGTGCAGGTGTGTGTGTTGCGTGTATACTTGCGTGTGTGTGTGTGTGTGCGCGTGCAGAGGAAGCTACACGAGGCCGTGAGACCTAGGGAAGGGGTGGTGGTGGAAGGGGATAACACCTGGGTAACCTGACCTGACCTCACTCCCCTCTACCTGGAATGTCCTGACGGTAGTATATATAGAAACAGGACGCCTAGCTGTTACGCCCTTGTGTGTGTGTGTGTGTGTGTGTGTGTGTGTGTGTGTGTGTGTGTGTGTGTGTGTGTGTGTGTGTGTGTGTGTGTGTTTGTGTGAACGTTGATTAAAATAAAAAGTGAGTGCCTTATAAGGTAAAATGCCGAGGCAGCTGCAGCATCCTCCTCACTCACAGACATCCTGAGAACAACAGCTACTTAAGTCTGGACAGGAAACATTTAGGAAACATTGTTTCCAACCTTTGGAAACAGTTGGGAAACATTGTTTCCGAACAAAGTTTCCATCAATACTACGGGAATGAGAAGCAGAGCAGGGTTTGCAGGGCGGGGATCCCCACACACGTCAACAATAATTTATTTCCGACAAAAACGAGTGCCAGATTCATTCAATACACTTCAAAGCTATTCAGGAAAACTAAGTTTGAAATAGTTGAAAGCCCACTACCGAAATTTTACCGAAATTTATTCGCTCAATGGTCCTCCACTCGAAAAAGTATTTGCTCGAATCGTCGGTAAATTTTTACGATGGCACCAAACTTCCCTACACAATTGGGAGCATGGTTTTTGTTTACCTTATTGTATTCTAAGAGACATTTTCTCTTTGAGCTTTCCGTCGCAAATCAATAGTTTCGGAGATATAGAACATTTTAGGTGGGGGGAGGAATATGTCTCCTTGTTTACAAAATGCCTCCCTCTTCCTCTTCTTGTGACCTATCGCTTTTGTTTCGGAGGCGCACCCGTGGCTACCTTACCTAACCTTACCTAACCTGAACCTTACTTAACCTAACCTAACCTTACCTTTAACCTCCTAACTGGGTCCAATAATAAAAAAAAAAAAAAAAAATACCAAAGAAAAGCGATGTAGGTCACATTAAGAGGAAGAGGGAGGCATTTTGTAAGCAAGGAGACATATTCCTCCCCCGACCTAAAATGTTCTATATCTCCGAAACTATTGATTTGCGACGGAAAGCTCAAGGAGAAAAAGACTCTTAGAATACAATAAGGTAAACAAAAACCATGCTCCCAATTGTGTAGGGAAGTTTGGTGCCATTGTAAAATAATACCGAATCGTCCAGACACCGTAGTGACAGGTGTGGTATATGTGGTAAAGCGAGAGGCTAAGAGTGAGTGGTTAGCCCCCCAGTGTGTGTGTCTGACCTAAAGAGCGAACGCACAGTTCTCGTCCACTATAACGGCGTCAGCCCCGTAACGCCGCGGCCACGGGTACGGCGCGGGCCACAGTGGTCCATAGAAGCTAATCTCGGGCACGCGGGACACGAACCTAGCATCAGCGCATCAAGGTATACCCTGGGTACGTCTCTGTAGTATTCAGCGGGAGACACTTAGCGAAAACACGTCAAAATATTCCACTTACCATCATCAAAATAGGAAGTCATTTATTTCAGGGAGAATATTACGCTGAAAGGCTAATATGGCGGCAATGTATTATCGTCCCGGCTATATTTATCACTAAGAATACTCCTATTGTCACTAATATGCCATAAATAAGGCTACATCTCTCAGCCAATCAGCGTTCAGAAACTGGGCGGCCATGTTTATTTACTGTTTATTCTCGATATAGACTTATTTAATGGGAAATATGACGAGTTTTACCATTAGAATGGTAAAACCCGTCATATTTTCCATTAAATAAGTCTATATCGAGAATAAACAGTAAATAAACATGGCCGCCCAGTTTCTGAACGCTGATTGGCTGAGAGATGTAGCCAGGTGTCAACAGGTGTCTGATTGGCTGTTAAGGTAGTCAGGCTGCTGATTGGCTGTTGGCCTCGCCGCCATTTTACGAGGTGCCAATTACGCATTTCAAAACGAATAATCACTTTTTTATTCGTGCACCGATAATGGATTGCTTAGTCTTACTGAAATCCCCAGTTTGCTGTATGAATTTCCATATAAAGTTTCAGAGTTTTAAGGCCTTCGTAAAAGAAATATGACTCAATAAGTTAGTAAACCCGTACAAATTACCGATATTTTGTTGATAATTCTTTTTTTACACTGAATATAGGGGGATTCTAGTGTGTTTTAATATATTTCGATATTTCCGCATCGTTTTACGTATTAATCACGCGCCTGGTGGCTGTGTTTTGTTTTTTGGTATGAAGGGTTTTTTATTTACATTTTATTGTCTAAATTATTCTTCCTTCTCAATGAGCGGTGAGGTTATTTGAGTGTGATTAGCTGTGCCTACAGGCGCAGTGTGTTTGTGTGTGTTAATGGGACGTGTTTTTCACGTGTTTACTAAATGAATACATCTGACTCAGTGGTGTAAAGGGTCAAATTATCGAAGAAAAAACAACATGTTTTGCTTCTTCGTTGCAACACTAAACGAGGATCTGTTACTGTTTATAAGATACACACATCATATACTATTTGTCCATATTTTTTCACGAATTATAAGGGCTTCATCAAAAAGTCGATTTTTGTTGTGGTAATTTTTGTTTTTTTCGGCCATCTTTTAAAACACGATATCTAATTAATTTTTCGTTATTTCATTGTTTTTTTAGGCTTATTGTGTCCTATTTATCAATATTTTACTTTACCCGTGTTGATTTATTAATTATTTGATGTATTTGATTATGAAGGGAAAAGTTGTAGCCTCGAGTTGGATGTCAAGATCAAGAGGAGCTCTGATCAAATAAATCCTCATGATGACGTCACACGCAGCGGCCATATTGGATAATTATCCTTATTCTTACATTTATACCTCAATTTACGCCTCCCCGTGCAATATTCAAGGCTATGTAAGGGGTAAGAAAGGGTGTGGGGCTGTATTGCATGATATAATACCCAAGCATAGGCAATTTCTGCACGCTAAATGGGTAAAAATGGGGTATTTCTGGTTTCAAAACTTTCCGCTATTATCAAAACAAGCCTTTTATTTATATTCTAATAGATTTTGATGTGTTTGTGTCCTCACTAATAACTTCTTGGTCTAAATCACCCTGTTTTTCATGAGGGGGCGAGGCGTAGTGCAAAAAACAAAGGGGGGGAAGATATGATAAGATACTTTGATCCTATCTAGACACTTTGCAAGTACCACACAAGGGGGGGAAGGGGGGCTAAGAGAGTATGGAAGTATTATTAATGTTATACCCTATAAACTATGACTATGGTGACTATGATTTCATATAGACTACGAAATAACTTTTTAGTGTACGAATCTACTGGTGTACGAAACAACTACACCCCCGGGCCACGACACCGCTTACACGTTCACTCCGAAGCTTTGTCTGCCCTCTCCCTCACCAGCCACTGTTTTAACACACAACACACACTCACCGCCTTGGTATCAGCCTTCTTCACCATATTACCACCAATCTTGTCCAGTACCGTCATGATATATGTAATAATCACACACTCAGTACAGTCAGTCAAGTTCAACCAGTCACCGTGAGTCTTCTTCTTCTTCTATGACCTCTGCTGTTGTTCAATGTTCTCACCCTTTTAGTTGGGAATTGTCGTACTGGCTACTGACTGAGTGACTGACTGACTGAATGGGTGGATGGCTGAGTGTATGACTGACTAACTGGCTGGACGGCTGACTGACATGAGTGACAGGCAAATATTCCCTTTCTTACACTCGCAGCGGCTTATCATGCAGACATCTTTTTTCTTTATTTGTTTTGCTCTTATTGAATCATGGTTTACTTGTTTTGATTTTTACTGATGAATCTGTACAATTATCGTATAATATCGTACGATAGGGTTAAATTACCGTACAACACGTACGATAATGAAAAACACTCGTACATTGTACCAAGGGTAAAATATTCGTACATGTACGATAATTATTGTAGATTATGGCAACTCTGCATACGTCACTACACTTTACCTGCTGTTGTTGTTGTTTTTAGTACTTTTTACCTTGTAGGAATCCAATTTTCCACTGCCATCTTATTATATATATATGATTATAATGCTATGTATTGATATCCAGAGGGAAGGGACGCGATAGATGAGGCACAGAGAGGGAAAAGAGGGAATACAGCAGAGGAAAGTGGGAGGCTGAGGGGGCGGTAATGTTATTGTTTTGATCTGCCCAGCTGAACACAGGCCAATTTTTGTTCTAAATCCGTGTTTTATCATTAATAGAGCAACTCCCAGCCACATACACGGACCCTACTCATCAATAGTACTCCATGGTATAATTCAACGTTAGGATATAAGGAATGCGGTGTTATAAGAGCTTTTGAAGGCCTAAATGGGAGACAACGGGAAGGAGGAACTGCCTGAAGGAGGTGAGTTGGGATGGCTTACTTACTTACTTACTTACTTACTTATCCAGGTAATTATGGAGGACACTGACTCGTTTTGGTTAATATGGGGGAGAGTTTCACGTACGCTACAGACCTTACTACTCACGATTTCAATTTTTTTTTTGGCTCAGTATACTGTACACCACTACTCTACTTGCGCTCAATGAAAAAAAATTATGTATATATTGAAATGATCCTTTTGTTGGCTATAGGGCAGTGGAAAAAAAAATTGAAACCTAACCTAACCTTATGTTTTAACCTAACCTAACCTAGCCTAACCCAACCTAACCTAACCTTACAGGTTTTAAAGAAACCTAACCTAACCTTAACCACAAAATATTATTATTATTATTATTTTTTTTTTTCATTGATTGCAAGTAGAGTAGTGGTGTACAGTATACTGAGCCAAAAAAAAATTTGAATTCGTGAGTAGTAAGGTCTGTAGCGTACGTGAAACTCTCCTCCATATTAACCGTTTTAGGCCAGGAAAAACTAGGGTAATTATGGAGCAAATGGGGACACTCACTTTTTCCAGCCACGCTCCTTTCAGACGTGAGGCATAGAAATCGCATCTTATTTCACGTTTTGACTTGGGATGGTGGCGTAGGCACTTACTGCAGTGAAAACCACGTCCATTTTTGGTCAAAGAGAGCTCACGCCTGCAGTGATCACACTTTCTCTTAATTGGTATGACACCGTGTTCTTCAAACACTTTCAGAGCCTCTTGGTCTTTGTTAAGGTATAATTGCATGATAGTGACTTCACTTGCCTTACAACCTCTACACTCCATCATTTCAACAGACTAACTGAAGGGCGAAGGCCTGCGAAGGGTGATACGAATTTTAAAAGCCTTGTTTTAATTAAGAGCCCATGATTGGCTGGGGGGGAAATTATAATGGCCTTTGATTGGCTATTATATTAGTGTTCCTGAGTGGCTGAAGAAAAAAAATAGTGGCTTGTGATTGGCCTAACCATACGGCCTCTGATTGGCTTCCCACCAAAAAGGTGTGAAATCTGTGAGTAACACAAAGTTTTCCGTGTGTGGTTCCTTGGCCTGCATTGTTTGAGTCCCTCGCGTAGGTCACCTGCCTCCACAGCCAGTGTTGATAAAGAGTTTGATGGAGGAGGCTGTGTCTGGCTGCCCTATAGACAACAAAACGATAATTTCAATATATACATCATTTTTTTTTATTGAGTGCAAGTAGAGTAGTGGTGTACAGTATACTGAGCCATAAAAAAAATTGAAATCGTGAGTAGTAAGGTCTGTAGCGTACGTGAAACTCTCCTCCATTATAACCGCTTCTGTGTTTGCACCTTGCCTGGTCAAACTTTTCCGTCTTTGTCGATCTACGGAAATACTTTGGTATACTGCTTGTACTCATCCTTACGGCTTTGACTGAAATGAACTACCGTCCTATAGCTTTGACTTCCTGCCTTTCTAAAGTTTTTGAATCTATACTTAATAAGAAGATTCTTAAGCATCTATCTGCTCACAATCTTCTATCTGATCGTCAGTACGGTTTCCGTAAAGGGCGATCTACTGGCGATCTTCTAGCTTTCCTAACTGAATCTTGGTCATCCTCCTTTAGGGGTTTCGGTGAAACTTTTGTTGTTGCCCTTGACATATCAAAAGCTTTTGATAGAGTCTGGCACAAATCTTTAATTTCCAAACTACCCTCATTCAGTTTCTATCCTTCTCTCTGTACCTTCATCTTAAGTTTCCTTTCAAACCGTTCTATTGCTGCTTTGCAGCTACTGTAGACGGACATTGTTCTTCTCCTAAATCTATCAATAGTGGTGTTCCCCAGGGTTCTATCCTATCACCCACTCTCTTTCTATTATTCATTAATGATCTTCTTAGTCTAACTCAAAGCCCTATCCACTCCTACCCTGATGATTCTACCCTGCATTTTTCAACGTCGTTTATTAGACGTCCAACTCAACAGGAACTAAGTGATTCACGGAGAGATGCCACCGAGCGCCTAAATTCCGATCTTTCTATAATTTCTGATTGGGGCAAAGCAAACCTTGTTTTGTTCAATGCCTCAAAAACCCAATTTCTTCACCTATCTACTCGACAAAACCTTCCAGATAACTATCCCCTCTTCTTCAATGACACTCAACTGTCTCCTTCTTCTACAATGAACATTCTAGGACTATCCTTTACTAAAAATCTGAACTGGAAATCTCACATCTCATCTCTTGCTAAAACAGCTTCTAAGAAGTTAGGTGTCCTGTGGCATCTGCGTCCTTTTTTTTCTCCCTCCCAATTGCTTGCTCTCTACAGGGGCCTTATCTGCCCATGTATGGAGTATGTCTCACATGTTTGGGGAGGATCCACTCATACAGCTCTCCTAAACAGGGTTGAGTCAAAAGCTTTTCATCTCATCAACTCCCCTCCTCTGACTGACTGTCTTCAATCTTTAAATCACCGACGCAATGTTGCTTCTCTTGCTCTCTTCTACCGTTATTTTCATGCTCACTGCTCTTCTGAACTTGCTACCTGCATGCCTCCCCCCCCTCCCGCAGCCTCGCTGCACAAGACTTTCTACTCATTCTCATCCCTATTCTGTCCATCTTCCTAATGCAAGAGTTAATCAGTATCTTTACTCTTTCATCCCTTTCACTGGTAAACTCTGGAACTCTCTTCCTGTTTCTACTTTTCCACTTTCCTATGACTTAAATCTTTTCAAAAGAAGAGTAACAAGACACCTCCCGAACTAAATTGGCTCACCCCTCTTTTTTATTTTATTCTCTTACTGTCTTCTTTACAGGGACTGCCAACTAAGCGGGCTTTGTGTTACCCATTTTTGTTGTGCCCTTGGCCAGTCCTTTGTCATGTAAAAAAAAAAAAAAAAAAAAAACTTAGGGCTTACTTACTTGGCTCTCAGGGAAATTGTACCGTAGATAACACTATAGTCGCCAGTTACTTGCCACTGCACTAATGTCGCCAGGCACAATATTTTACGAATTTTAGCATCACTACAGACTTTTATGTGCCACTGAAGACATGCAGTGTGATGTATATAATTTATAAACTACTGTGCATGCCTGTTCAGTGGCACATAAAAGTCTGTAGTGATGCTAAAATTCGTAATATATTGTGCCTGGCAACATTAGTGCAGTGGCAAGTGACTGGCGACTATAGTGTTATCTACGGTAACCTTTTATTATTATTATTGTATTATTATTAATCTTATTTATTGTCTCAGGGAAGATGTGAGGCCGCCTGATGTGTCTGAGTGGTCGGAGGGAGAGCCAGGAGTAGGCCTACCATGTCGACAAGCAGTGAGCCTGGTAACTAGGCCTAACTAGGTCTATGTTGAAAGGACAAAGCTAGGATGGTCTATAGTGTTAACCCCTTCACGCCCAGATCTTTCCTATGCTATAAAAAAATTGTCTGTTGTTAGCCATAAAATTACGAAAAGGGACTGAATATACCAAATTAATTAGTGGACAAGGATACTAAACAGGTCATAGCTATAAAATATTGCTTATATTCACTAAAAATTGTCTCATGGTGGTTATATTACAATGGAAATTACGTTCTGGGTCTCAAGGGGTTAAGTTCACTTGTCGTATAGGAGTTATATACAGTGACTTGAGAGTTAGTAATGACAACTGTATATATGTTCTCAAACCCCCTCTTGGCCTATGTTTTTTTTTTGTTTTTTTTACATATTTGTGCCTATAGCGCCTGTAGGCAGTGGTGACCCAGGGCTCGGATGGCAGGCCCTGGAGGCACACTTGAGGGCTGTGATGGTTGGTCCTCACCCGTGGTGGCGCAGGCAGGATTTTTATAGTGACGCCTGTGATTAGAGGCTCATGCCGCCCCCCTGTGTCCTCCGATGCACTCGCAATCGAAGGTAGAGTTGATGGGCAGCATGTGGGTGTTCTTAGGCCACTCGACGGTGCAGAAAGGTTTTTGGGTTTCTTCGAGAATCGAACTCGGGTCACCGAGAACGCCAGTTGGAGACGCTAACCACTCCGCTACCGCCTCCCCCTATATAGTCCCCTCGCTACCTGTATAGTAGTAGTATGTAGGAAGGATAAAGCTATAATGGTATTTAGAGTTAACCCCTTGAGACCCAGAGCGTAATTTCCATTGTAATTTGGGTACCATTAGACGATTTTTAGTGAATATAAGCAATATTTTAGAGATATGTCCTGTTTAGTATCCTTGTCCACTAGTTAATTTGGTATATTCAGTGCGTCATTTTAGGGGTAACAACAGACCATTTTTTATAGCCAAGGAAAGATCTGGGCGTGAAGGGGTTGAGTAAGAGTTATATACAGAGGTAAGGGGTTAAGTAGGAGTTATATACAGGGGTAAGGGGTTGAGTAAGAGTTATATACAGAGGTAAGGGGTTAAGTAGGAGTTATATACAGGGGTAAGGGGTTGAGTAAGAGTTATATACAGGGGTAAGGGGTTAAGTAAGAGTTATATACAGGGGTAAGGGGTTAAGTAAGAGTTATATACAGGGGTAAGGGGTTGAGTAAGAGTTATATACAGGAGTAAGGGGTTGAGTAAGAGTTATATACAGGGGTAAGGGGTTGAGTAAGAGTTATATACAGGGGTAAGGGGTTGAGTAAGAGTTATATACAGGGGTAAGGGGTTGAGTAAGAGTTATATACAGGGGTAAGGGTTAAGTAAGAGTTATATACAGGGGTAAGGGGTTGAGTAAGAGTTATATACAGGGGTAAGGGGTTGAGTAAGAGTTATATACAGGGGTAAGGGGTTGAGTAAGAGTTATATACAGGGGTAAGGGGTTGAGTAAGAGTTATATACAGGGGTAAGGGGTTAAGTAAGAGTTATATACAGGGGTAAGGGGTTGAGTAAGAGTTATATACAGGGGTAAGGGGTTGAGTAAGAGTTATATACAGGGGTAAGGGGTTGAGTAGGAGTTATATACAGGGGTAAGGGGTTGAGTAAGAGTTATATACAGGGGTAAGGGGTTAAGTAGGAGTTATATACAGGGGTAAGGGGTTGAGTAAGAGTTATATACAGGGGTAAGGGGTTGAGTAAGAGTTATATACAGGGGTAAGGGGTTGAGTAAGAGTTATATACAGGGGTAAGGGGTTGAGTAAGAGTTATATACAGGGGTAAGGGGTTAAGTAAGAGTTATATACAGGGGTAAGGGGTTAAGTAGGAGTTATATACAGGGGTAAGGGGTTGAGTAAGAGTTATATACAGGGGTAAGGGGTTGAGTAAGAGTTATATACAGGGGTAAGGGGTTGAGTAGGAGTTATATACAGGGGTAAGGGGTTGAGTAGGAGTTATATACAGTGACTATAGATGCTAAGGTAGTAATGACAGCTGTGTGTGTGCCCTCAGACCCTCACACCGCTAAGAGACAGGAGCTGCTGGCGGCAATTCTGTCAGCAGTGCAAGGATGTCAGGTATGGTCCAAGCTCCTGTGTCTTTTTTCCACCGTCTAATTGTTCAGTTATATTATTACTACAAATAAGATTACTACAAATACCGAGAGAACGTTGTATGCTGAGGCTGTAATATATTGCACTACCATTATTATTATTATTATTATTACTATTATTATTATTATCATTGTTATCATTGCACAGGTGAGGTTTGGCGGCCGCACCGAGCTGGCCACGGAGTCGGACGAGCGGGTGGCCGTCCTGTGTGGCCAGTTGGAGGCCATTCTGTCCTACGGCCTCAAACCCCGGCCCCCAAACAGAGGCCTTTCTGCCATCAAGTTAGTGGCCCCCTTGCCTCTCTGTTTTCATGGCACTCTGGCACTCTGCTTTATCATCGCTAATATGTCATGTTATGTGAAAATCATTGCCCTTTCTCCCTGCGTCCTCTCTGTTTTCATCTCTGATATGTCATGATAGGCAACTGTTTTGATACAGGAAATACCACATGTAGGTCTCTCAGCCTCAGCCTCTTGTCTCTCTTCCTTATTTTCGTTGCACTGGCCAATTAGGGCGTCCTATTTTTGCCAACTTAACGTGCGGCGAGTAGAGTCATCTTTCTCATTCAGAGGCTGATCAAGTCATCCTCTGTGTCTTTGCAGGCAGGTGACCGGCATCGTGACTTCAGGACTGAGCCTCAACCTTGGCCTCCCGGGCGCTGAAAATGAGACTCCAGGTGTGTGTGTGTGTGTGTGTGTGTGTGTCCCAGCATTAGTAGCACCTGTATGTGTGTTATTTTTATTTTTTATTTTTTTACATTCACGCCTATAGCGCGTGTAGGCCGTGACCTCCAGGGGTGGGATGGTAGGCCCTGGAGGTTCCCTTGAGGGCTGTGATGGTTGGCCCTCGCCCGTGGTGGCACAGGCAGGATTGTTATAGTGACGCCTGTGATTAGAGGCTCATGCCACACCCTGTGTCCTCCCATGCACTCGCAATCCAAGGTAGAGTTAATGGGCAGCATGTGGGTGTTCATAGGCGACTCAACGGTGCTGAAAGATTTTAAGTGGATTTATGGGACTCACTCGGGATTGAACTCGAGTCTTCGAGAACGCCACTCGGTAACGTTAACCACTCTGCTACTGCCTCCCCTAATGCTGGCCTGATCGCTTCACTAGATAGGACAGAACCTTACTGATTTCCCTACATAAGGCTATGAGATTCTTTTTTCCTCTTTTAGACAGTCTGTTTACCTTATTGTGTCTTGCAGTGCTGTGGTGGTATGTACGCGAGTTGCTCACCCGCCATGAATATGAACGTTTTCTCCTGCTGAAGAATGTCACCACGGATGTCGGGAGAGGCCGAGCGTGGTTGAGGAGTCTGCTCAATGAACATTCCCTGGAGAGATACATGCATGTAAGTCTCATTGTAGGATTATATCTGTACTTTTTTGTATGAGTTAATGAGTTCAGGTGAATCCGTAGAGTAAATTGGCCAATGAATTCCCATGAGAAGTGATGAGTTTGTGGTGTTTGGAAAGATTTATGTTCAGGCTTTCTCTTGCTTCATTTTGCTTGTGATGATTCTTGCTTGGAATGATGTATATGTGTACCGTATATGGCTGCCTATAAGACCACTCGGTGTATAAGACGACCCCCAAAATTTCTAGTAAAAACGTAGGTTTAGGGCTATACACGCTGTATAAGACTACCCTCCAAGGTAGACCACTCGGCTTATACAAGGTTAGGTACAAACAGCACATATGGCACTCCTCAACACATAACTCTGGTTGTAACCCTACACATAGTTACATGACACGTCCTGATCAGCTTACTCATCTAGCTACACTTATTATTTTATTAAAATAATGTGAATTTCGGTAAGTGATTTCAGTAGAAAGTATCTGTGTTTTTACCAAGGCAGGGGTAAGCCTACCATCAATCATTGCCCGCGCTAACAACGTCCCGTAAACCACAGGATTTATGGTTCACATTTTATACTGGGCGTATAAGACCACCCCCAATTTTTGTGGCTATTTTTTAAGGTTAAAAGGTCATCTTATATGCAGCCATATACGGTAGTACCAATTTTTCCACTCTGAGACATTGACAGTGAATAGGGTAGAGTGAACGGTGGTCTGAGTAAAGTTCCTCATGTGGTAGTGTGGTGTGTGGTGAAGCAACAAGTAGCCGTGTGGTGACTGTGTGGTGATGGTGGTGTGTGTTGCAGATAGTGGTGTGTGATGAGGCCACGCTGACACAGTGGTATGAGCCGTGGGCGTTGCTGAGACACCAGGAGACGGCCGCCATGCTGCCTAACCTGGCCGCCGGTGGGTCCTGCCGCCTCTCGGGAACTTTTTAAGTTTAAGCATCACTACAGCCTTGTATGTGCCACTGAAGAGGCATGCACAGTAGTTTATATTATGTACCTGTCTTCAGTAGCACATACAAGTCTGTAGTGATGCTAAAATTCATAATATCTGGTGCCTGGTGACATTAGTGCAGTGGCGACTATAGTGTTATTGACGGTACAAAGAATCTACATCATTACCCTATCATCACGTTTATCAGAAGCATGTTTAATGATAACATTGTTGTATGTAACCCTGCCTTATCTCTGCCCAGGCTTGGATTCCATACTGTTTGCTATCAACATTGACAATGGGGAGCTGAACGGCCCATGCCAGAGTGAGGGGGAGGCCAGAGCTGAGCCGGGGGCCGCTGTCACCAGGGAACCCGAGGCCGTCGTGGCCCCGCCCTCTACGGCCATACCCACAGGTGAGGCCACGCCCACTTATCACTGGCATGGGTTATAAAAGTCTATTCATTTACCCTTGAACTACGAACATAATATCATTGTAATTTTGTGTACCATAGTTATAGTAAGTTGTATGTCCTGTTTGTCATAATAGTTATGTCAGCTGTTGCAATGAATAGTTATGTCAGCTGGTTTGTCAATGAACGGTATGTCAGCTTGTCCAGTGAAAGTTGTCACCGCCTTCTGTCAATGAATAGTTGATGTCAGTTTGTCAATGATGTTATTCAGCTGTTTGTCATGATTTAGTCCCTTTTGTCAATGAATAGTTATGTACTGTTTGTCAATGATAGTTATGTCAGCTGTTTGTCAATGAATAGTTATGTCAGCTGTTTGTCAATGAATAGTTATGTCAGCTGTTTGTCAATGAATAGTTATGTCAGCTGTTTGTCAATGAATAGTTATGTCAGCTGTTTGTCAATGAATAGTTATGTCAGCTGTTTGTCAATGAATAGTTATGTACACTCACTTATCACTGGCATGGGGTGTATATAGTCTATTTTATTTAACCCCTTCACGTCTAGATCTTTCCTGTGCTATAAAAAATTGTATGTTGTCGAGCCATAAAATCACGAAGAGTCACTGAATATACCAAATTAGTTAGTAGACAAGGATACTAAACAGGTCATAGCTATAAAACATTACTTATATTCGCTAAAAATATCTAATGGTACGCAAATTACAATGGAAATTCCGTTATGGGTCTCAAGGGGTTAATGCATGCCGCCTTTCACCCTTCAGAAAGCACAGCTGCTGCCAAGAGGAGAGACATCAAGAAGAAGAAGAAGAAGATACCCTCACAGTTGATATCCTTTGACGAGGATTACTCTAGGCCGGAGGGGGGCGAGGCGCGCTCCCCCCTCTACCACAGTGCCCCCACCACCTGCCTCAGCTCCCCGGCCCCCTCCACCGCCCACGCCACGCCCTTCAGAGACCGCCTGGACAAGTATGCACGCCTGCAGGTAATTAGTGTGGAGTCATTAGGGAGTTTTGAAAGGAGGTTAGACAGCTTTATGGATTAAAGTTAGCGTGGGTTTTACGTAGATTTTAAAAAGAAATAGAGAGAAACTGGTTCACAAATAGGGTGGTCAATGATTGGAATGGACTCAGTCGTTAGGTAGTTAGTGCGGAGTTAATAGGGAGCTTTAAAAGGAGGCTAGACAGTATTATGGATGGGGATGAAAGGTGGATGTAGGTAGTGCTAAGTATCAGGAACTACCACATGTAGGTCTCCCAGCCTCTTGTAGCTTCCTTATGTTCTTATATTCTTATGTTACAGGAACTTGAGCAAGCCAAGCAGGCTCTTGACTCCTCCAGGGGTCCCGGGGAGGGTGTAGGGGCCTCCAGGGGCATGGGCAGTGTGGGTGGGAGGCCCCTGGGAGAGGCATCGAGCCCCCTGCAAGACTGCGACGTGTTTGAACGCACGAAACGACACGAAAAAGACGAAAGGTACACGTTTGACGATGACTCCTTGCATGAACCCAGCTATCAGCAACTCTTTGAGAACATTTTACCCAAGCAGACAGACGCCTCGCCTGAAGACAGTGGCGGCAACACTAGTGAGAACAACACAGGGACCAGTCAGGTTCCCGTCACAAGACCTCAGAGACCTAACAGTATCTACAACCAGGAGACCGGCTCCTACAAGTCCAATCTGTCCAATCTATCCGGTGACAGCTTTCCCTCGAGGTCCGTTGAAAGCTGTTTCTTTGTTATTATATTTTGTTATTATAGTATACTATTTTATTTTTATTATATTATATTTAGAAAGAGTAAGTTTAAGGGAGAGTTTAAAGGAATGGAATTTTTGCCTCGCTAAAAAAAATAGACTACAGGTTGAAGTTCCCAAACTCGGCATCCCAAAACTCGGCTATGGTTCCGGATTTTCCAAAACCCGGCAGAACACCCAAAACCCGGCGCGTAGTTGCCGGGTCGGCCGCTAGGTGCCACCACACTAGGCCACTTGGTTTCTCCCGCCGATTTGTTTGTTGTTATTGTTCAGTGGTGTTGTGACTGTAGAGTTGTGTACACTGTTATTTTGTGTACTTCTACAGGTCTGTTATTAGTATTATGGCTCCCAAACGACCCGGCGCGTAGTTGCCGGGTCGGCCGCTAGGTGCCACCACACTAGGCCGCTTGGTTTCTCCCGCCGATTTGTTTGTTGTTATTGTTCAGTGGTGTTGTGACTGTAGAGTTGTGTACACTGTTATTTTGTGTACTTCTACAGGTCTGTTATTGGTATTATGGCTCCCAAACGTCCAGGAACACCTACTGGTGGAAGTGAAAAGAAAAGGAAGAACAATGTGTTAACTATTTCTGAGAAAATTGACCTTTTGATTTTTTTCATGTGATTTTCATGCTTTTTTTCCCCTTAATATATCTACGTTCTAAAAGTCGGAAAATTCCATTACTCGGCTCGGCGCTGGTCCCGAGGTTGCCGAGTTTGGGAACTTCAACCTGTACTATATATAAAACTATAGACTATATATGCTTCTTATATAAAGTTGTCTGCTGTTAGCCATAAAATTACGAAAACTAACTATATGTATATACCAAATAAGCTAGTGGACAAGGATACTAAACAGGTCATAGCTATAAAATATTGCTTATAGTCACTAAAATCGTCTAATGGAACGCAAATTACAATGGAAATTACGTTCTGGGCCTCAAGGGGTTAAGATAGAATGGAATTTTCACCTCATTAACCCCTTGAGACCCAGAACGTAATTTTCATTGTAATTTGGGTACCATTAGACGATTTTAGTGAATATAAGCAATATTTTATAGCTATGACCTGTTTAGTATCCTTGTCCACTAACTAATTTTGTATATTCAGTTACTTTTCGTTATTTTATGGCTAACAACAGACCTTTTTTTTTTTAGCCAAGGAAAGATCTGGGCGTGAAGGGGTGAATACCTCTTTATTTATTATCATTATTTTTTTACAAGGCATTCATTGTTATTCATTGCTTCTTTAGTTATTACTGACTATAGTAAAGGAGTTGTGTGTTGATGGTGTTCCCTCCCTGGTGTGTGCAGTGATGGTGACGCGGGCACGGTGTTTACGCCGGTGGGTCGGAACAGTGCCTGCAGCCTCATCCCCGTCAGTCCCCGCGGCTTCACACCCTTCACTGGCTCTCGCTCTGACGACGAAAACTCCATCCACAGCTACACACAGGTGGGCCATAGCTACACACAGCTACACACAGGTGGGCCATAGCTACACACAGGTGGGCCATAGCTACACACAGGTGGGCCATAGCTATACACAGCTACACACAGGTGGGCCATAGCTATACACAGCTACACACAGGTGGGCCATAGCTACACACAGCTACACACAGGTGGGCCATAGCTACACACAGCTACACACAGGTGGGCCATAGCTACATACAGGTGGGCCATAGCTATACACAGCTACACACAGGTGGGCCATAGCTACACACAGGTGGGCCATAGCTATACACAGCTACACACAGGTGGGCCATAGCTATACACAGCTACACACAGGTGGGCCATAGCTATACACAGCTACACACAGGTGGGCCATAGCTACACACAGGTGGGCCATAGCTATACACAGCTACACACAGGTGGGCCATAGCTATACACAGCTACACACAGGTGGGCCATAGCTATACACAGCTACACACAGGTGGGCCATAGCTACACACAGCTACACACAGGTGGGCCATAGCTACACACAGGTGGGCCATAGCTACACACAGGTGGGCCATAGCTATACACAGCTACACACAGGTGGGCCATAGCTACACACAGGTGGGCCATAGCTATACACAGCTACACACAGGTGGGCCATAGCTACACACAGGTGGGCCATAGCTATACACAGCTACACACAGGTGGGCCATAGCTACACACAGGTGGGCCATAGCTATACACAGGTGGGCCATAGCTATACACAGCTATACACAGGTGGGCTTGTAAGGCACTACACAGGTGATGCTGGTCGTGTGTCTCTCTCTCTTGGATGCCGTGCCCATTCACTCAACAGGATCTTATTTCTTGATTCCTTTGAGCATTAGGATATATAAATACTTTCCATTAACTGTTGCCTCATAAAGCATGGTAGTAATTAGTAAATATGTGTTGTATCTGAAGCCATTTTAGATTATAGATATATGGCAGATAATAGTAATGGCAATGAGAATGTCATGATTAGTTTTTGCACGTAATGCCTCTGCTAATAACATTGTGGTCTTGGTGAATAGGATCAAAAAGCACCAAAAATGTCTTCAATCCACACTGTACTGCTAAGGATATTGTCAGGTTTGATTGATTGATTGATTGATTGATTGATTGATTGATTGATTGATTAGGCTTAACATAACATACATAAAGTTAATAATACATTACTTACATACAAGTCGTGGTCCATAGAGCTGAGACTTTTATGGACCTGATGCCTTAGATTTTTTAATTACAACAGTGGTGGAGCCCAAGAGGTGTGTTTTAGGTGCCAGTATTGAGTGCCAGGGTGGTGCCTTGCCTGACCTTGCTGTTTATCCACCCAGGAGGAGGTGGAGGAGGCGGCAGCAGCAGCAGTGGCAGCCGTGTTGGATGGGCGGGGTGGAAGCCGGGGTGGTGGAGTTATCAGTCCACCCTCTGTCTCCTCCACCTTGCCCAGCTCTTCCAGTGGAGACACAACACTCACACTTGGTATGTACTCTCTATCTCTATCTCTATCTCTCTACTCTTATACTCTTGAGGTGTTTATTTACCTTCTTATACTCTACTCTTATACTCTTGAGGTGTTTATTTACCTTCTTATACTCTACTTTATACTCTTGAGGTGTTTATTTACCTTCTTATACTCTACTCTTATACTCTTGAGGTGTTTATTTACCTTCTTATAACTCTACTCTTATACTCTTGAGGTGTTTATTTACCTTTTATACTCTACTCTTATACTCTTGAGGTGTTTATTTACCTTCTTATACTCTACTCTTATACTCTTGAGGTGTTTATTTACCTTCTTATACTCTACTCTTATACTCTTGAGGTGTTTATTTACCTTCTTATACTCTACTCTTATACTCTTGAGGTGTTTATTTACCTTCTTATACTCTACTCTTATACTCTTTTATAACACAGGCAGTTTTTATTAATGTCTTCTATTAGTACAGATTCTGCTTTAATTCCCATCCATGTTATCCAGTCTCCTTTCAACCCTTGAGACCCAGAACGTAATTTCCATTGTAATTTGGGTACCATTAGACAAGTTTTAGTGACTATAAGCAATGTTTTATAGCTATGACCTGTTTAGTATCCTTGTCCACTAGCTAATGTGGTATATTCAGTGACTTTTCGTAATTTTATGGCTAACAACAGACAATTTTGTATACCAAAGGAAAGATCTGGGTCTCAAGGGGTTAAGCTCCCTAATGACTCCGCTCTAACTACCTGACAACTGAGTCCATTCCAATTACCACCCTATTAGATGACCTCAAGTCTGCGGTGCTGGAGATCAGCCGGGCGAGGGATGCAGCGGAGGGGCGGAGGGCTGAGGTGGCTGCAGCCCTCACCCAGGAGATGGAGGCGTCGTCCATGCTGAGGGCAGAGATTGCACTCCTGCACACACACCAACAAGATGCTACGGACAAACTCACGGCCAGGCTCAATGCTCTTGCTAGGTCAGTCTTCCTCTTCAGGTTCCTTTATTACTACGGTTGTTATTGCATCTGACCATTTCATAAGACCATAAGAAGAATAGCCAACAGGCACTATAGGCTCCAACATAAAAAAAAAAAATCATCTGCATGCAAAAATCCTTCCTTCAAAACCATTCATGTCTTTTCTATTCTGTCTATTCCTTATTTTCTTATGCTCTTATGTTATGTCTGACCATTTCATAAGACCATAAGAAAAATAGCCAACAGGCGCTATAGGCTCCAACATAAATAAATCGCCTTCAAGCCTGCTGTTCACCCTAAATTAACTAAAGTGGCCATCCCCCCTTTTTTATATGCTCTTACTGTCTTCTTTATAGGGACTGACAACTAAGCAGGCTTTTTATTACTTTTATTTTTTATTTTTATGCCCTTGGCCAGTCCTTCGTGATGTAAAAAAAAAAAAAAACTGGGCTGTTTATTGCAGGAAAGAAACTCGGGTTGAAATGACAGACACTTTTATAGATCAATTAGCTTTTTGAGACTACGTACCACACTATTCCTATGTTTCTGAGAGAGAGAAAAGGTAGATAATAAAACAAATATATAATAACAATTACTAGGATTCCAAGAAAAATGTAGGAATCATTCTTCTTATGTAGTAATGTTCAAGGCTTAACAGAGTGACATTCTGCTTGTAGACGCTGAACAGTCCGTGAATAAAAAAATAAAAAAATGTCAGCTTCAATCCAGCTGTTTACACTCATGTTTCAGGGAGAATGAACTACTGAAGCACCAGCTGAAGAAGTACGTGGGCGCCGTGCAGCTGTTGCGGCGGCAGGAGACGCAGGAGGGGGGCGGGGGGCAGCTGAGCAGGACTACCCCGGACTACCGCGACTACCACCACGAGGCCACCGCTTACGAGAAGAAACTTATTCAGGTGTGTGTGTTTACCTAGTTGTGTTTACCTATACTCTATTTTTTCTTTTTTTTTTCTTTTTGCTATACAATAAACCCTTCATGCTCGCGGGGGTTAGGGAACAGAGACACCCGCGAGTATCGTAAATCCGCGAGCATCACATTACTCATTCATTTACCCATAGTTGTTGGTTTTTTTTTTTTTTTTTTTTTTTTTTTTTTTTTCACATCACAAGGAACTGGCCAAGGGCACAACAAAAGTGGGTAACACAAAGCCCGCTTAGTTGCCAGTCCCTATAAAGAAGACAGTAAGAGAATAAAATAAAAAAGAGGGGTGAGCCAATTTAGTTCGGGAGGTGTCTTGTTACTCTTCTTTTGAAAAGATGTAAGTCATAGGAAAGTGGAAAAATAGAAACAGGAAGAGAGTTCCAGAGTTTATCAGTGGGGAAAAAAAAAAAAAAAAAAAAAAAAAAAAAAAAAGCCTGGGTCGATTAGTGCCGTTGTTTTGAGGCTGCCGTTGTTTTAAATGCCGGTTAAACGAGGTTCTCCTGTACTAGGATTCCAAGAAAAATGTAGGAATCATTCTTCTTATGTAGTAATGTTCAAGGCTTAACAGAGTGACATTCTGCTTGTAGACGCTGAACAATCCGTGAATAAAAAAATAAAAAAATGTCAGCTTCAATCCAGCTGTTTACACTCATGTTTCAGGGAGAATGAACTACTGAAGCACCAGCTGAAGAAGTATGTGGGCGCCGTGCAGCTGTTGCGGCGGCAGGAGACGCAGGAGGGGGGCGGGGGGCAGCTGAGCAGGACTACCCCGGACTACCGCGACTACCACCACGAGGCCACCGCTTACGAGAAGAAACTTATTCAGGTGTGTGTGTTTACCTAGTTGTGTTTACCTATACTCTATTTTTTCTTTTTTTTTTCTTTTTGCTATACAATAAACCCTTCATGCTCGCGGGGGTTAGGGAACAGAGACACCCGCGAGTATCGTAAATCGTATCGTATCGTATCAGCCGCGAGCCTGAAACCCGCGAGTATGAAGGGTTTATTGTACATGCATGGGGCGGGGTGGACTGTGTTTCCTTTTGTCATAGAAGATTATCCGTGCAGTCATCCATGTAAACACACAGCCACTGTTCTCCCCAGGTGGCGGAGATGCACGGTGAGCTGATGGAGTTTAATGAGCGACTCCACAAGCTGCTGCGCCTGCGTGAGTCACAGGTGAGTCAGTGCGTGAGTCAGTGCCGTCCTCTGTGTCCTGCATTGCAACACTCCATGGTTGACAGGCTTACAAGAACTACCACGTGTAGGTCTCACGGCCTCTTGTAGCTTCCTTATTTTCTTATGTTCTTATGTTCTTATGTCAGGTACGAACTTTACGTCAACAACTAGTAGAGCTGCGCGGGCCCCTGCCGGACACCCCTGAGGAGGAGGAGGAGGCCCTGGGCAGTCCGAGGAGTCCCGCCCAGGAGGTGGAGGCGAGTGGCGGCCCTCGCACCCTCATCAACATCTGGATCCCAACGGCCTTCCTCACGGGATCCTCGGCCGACGCCCATCATGTGTACCAGGTGTGTATTTACCTAGTTGTATTTACCTAGTTGTGTTTTACAGGGCCTGAGCTACACTCGTATTGTCCCGTCTCCAAATCTACCATTATCCAGCTTGCCTTTGCTGAATATTTTGACCTGAATACTTCTTGCATTAATCACTTTTGCATCAAGGTTGTTCCAGGCTTCTATGCTTCTATACGGGAAGCCGTATTTTTTTATGTCCCTCTTGCATGTGGTCCTTTTCAATTTCTTCTCATGACCTCTTGTACTTCTATCGTCCCACACAAACAGATCTTCTTTATCAATTTCTCCACACCCATTGATGCTCTGTACACTGCTATAAAATCTCCCCTTGTGTGTGTGTGTGTGTGTGAGTGTGTGTGTGTCTCATGGGTCTTGTTTTACTGCCCTTACACTTCTATTGATGGTGGGGATGTGGTGTTATAATGCCTGTTTCCTCGCAGATCTACATTCGCATCAAGGACGACGAGTGGAACATCTACCGCCGCTTTGCTCAGTTCTATGAGCTCCACAGGCAGCTGAAGAAAAAGGATCCAATCTTAAAGTCTTTTGATTTCCCACAAAAGAAAACTTTCGGCTATAAGGTAAATATTTGTCCTGATCTGATTTTGTCTTGCAACTTATGTGTAGGTTGTTCTTTGATTAGTGTCAATACAGTGTTTTGTAGACAAGTGTTAGTATTATTGAGAACATAATAACATGAAATTAAGGAAGCTACAAGAGGCTGGGAGACCTACACGTGGTAGTTCCTGTTACTTGACACTGCCTACATCCACCTTTCATCCCCATTCATGAAATTATCTAGCCTCCTTTTAAAGCTCTGTAATGACTCTGCACTAACTACCCCATGACTGAGTCCATTCCAATCATTTACCACCCTATTTGTGAACCAGTTTCTCCCTATTTCCCTACCTTCCTTATATTCTTATATTCTTATGTGTGTGTCGTGGCTATGTTTTCTTGTGTTCTTATGTTCTTATGTCTCCCAGCCTCTTGTAGCTTCCTTATTTTCTTATGTTCTAATGTTCTAATGTTCTGATGTTGTTATGGCAGGACGAAGGAGTGGTTGAGGAGCGACGGGTGCGGTTACAACATTATCTGCGGCAGCTAGTGAACCTGCTCCTCACCTCACACCCCCAGCTCACCGCCTCACCCGACAAGGCCACCTTCACCACTGTGCTGCCATTCTTTGCGTAAGTCATAATACTTTAACCCCTTGAGACCCGGAACGTAATTTCCATTGTAATTTAGCTACCATTAGATGATTTTTAGTGAATATAAGCAATGTTTTATAGATATGACCTGTTTAGTATCTTTGTCCACTAGCTTATTTGGTCTAGTACTATATTTATTTCTAATTTTACGTGTATTTGTATTACCGCGGAGTTGGGAGGCCTCCTCAGGTGACGTCACCGAGCCGTGGTGCATCGTCTGCTTGTCGTGAGGAGCGTTTTGGAAGCTCGGGGAATTTACAGATTTTGATTGCGGATTATTTAAAAGCGGCTGATTGGATGCAAAAAGTGACAACCTATTGTTGATATACAGGAGAACCTCGTTTAACCGGCATTTAAAACAACGGCAGCCTCAAAACAACGGCACTAATCGACCCAGGCTTTCAAAATAAGAGTAACAAGACACCTCCCGAACTAAATTGGCTCACCCCACTTTTTTATTTTATTCTCTTACTGTCTTCTTTATAGGGACTGGCAACTAAGCGGCCTTTGTGTTACCCATTTTTGGCGATTCCATAAGAGTAACTCTCAAAACAACGGCAAAATGAGTTATCCGGCATGTGCTCCCCCCCGTGGGTGCCGGATAAACGAGGTTCTCCTGTACTCGATAATGGCTATATTTTAACTGCATTAAATCAGGAATGATGACATAGTCTGGACGATTACTTTAACCCCTTCACGCCCAGATCTTTCCTTAGCTATATATAATCATCTGTTGTTAGCCATAAAATTACAAAAAGTAACTTAATATACCACATTAGTTAGTGGACAAGAAATACTAAACAGGTCATAGCTATAAAACATTGCTTATACTATTCACTAAAAATTGTCTAATGGTACCCAAATTACAATGGAAAATACGTTCTGGGCCTCAAGGGGTGAAGTGTCTATATTTGACCTATCACATGACTGAATTATGACCTCCACTCTTGACCTCTGCTGCCCCCAGGGAGATGCAGCTGACCCAGGACGCCGGCAGCAGCAGCAGCGGGAGTGGAGGTCGTCACAGGTCGACGCGCAGGAGTGTTCTGTCACGACTGTCCGGCGCAGGACCCGTCATGGACCAAGCCGGCGTGCCACAGTACAACGGCCTCTGAACTACCATGGCCAGGGAACGACTCTGAACTACCCTCTGAACTACCAAGGCTCAGGGAACGACTCTGAACTACCATGGCCCAGGGAATGACTGAACTACCCAGGGTCCAGGGAATGACTCTGAACTACCATGGCCCAGGGAACGACTCAACTACCCATGGCCCAGGGAACGACTGAATTACCATGGCCCAGGGAACGACTCTGAACTACCATGGCCCAGGGAATGACTGAACTACCATGGCCCAGGGAATGACTGAACTACCCATGGCCCAGGGAACGACTGAACTACCATGGCCCAGGGAACGACTCACTACCCAGGGCCAGACACTGATACCATGGCCCAGGGAATGACTCTGAACTACCATGGCCCAGGGAATGACTGAACTACCCATGGCCCAGGGAAGACCTGAACTACCCATGGCCCAGGGAACAGACTGAACTACCCATGGCCCAGGGAACAACTGAACTACCCATGGCCCAGGGAATGACTCAGAACTACCCATGGCCCAGGGAACAACTGAACTACCCATGGCCCAGGGACAATGAACTACCATGGCCAGGGAAGACTGACTACCATGGCCCAGGGAAGACCTGAACTACCATGGCCCAGGGAATAACTGAACTACCCATGGCCCAGGGAACAACTGAACTACCCATGGCCCAGGGAACGACTAGAACTACCATGGCCCAGGGAATGACTCAGAACTACCATGGCCCAGGGAACAACTGAACTACCCATGGCCAGGGAACAACTGAACTACCCATGGCCCAGGGAACGACTGAACTACCCATGGCCCAGGGAACGACTCGAACTACCATGGCCCAGGGAACAACTGAACTACCCATGGCCCAGGGACAACAACCATCGAACACTGACCCATGGCCCAGGGAACGACTTGAACTACCATGGCCCAGGGAACAACTGAACTACCATGGCCCAGGGAACAACTGAACTACCCATGGCCCAGGGAACGACTCTGAACTACCCATGGCCCAGGGAACGACTGAACTACCATGGCCCAGGGAACACTGAACTACCATGGCCCAGGGAACGACTGAACTACCCATGGCCCAGGGAACAACTGAACTACCCATGGCCCAGGGAACAGCTGAACTACCATGGCCCAGGGAACGACTGAACTACCCATGGCCCAGGGAACAACTGAACTACCCATGGCCCAGGGACAACACAGCCATGAAACTGACTACCATGGCCCAGGGAACAACTGAACTACCCATGGCCCAGGGAACAACTGAACTACCATGGCCCAGGGAACAACTGAACTACCCATGGCCCAGGGAACAACAACTACCATGGCCCAGGGAACGACTGAACTACCATGGCCCAGGGAACGACTGAACTACCATGGCCCAGGGAACAACTGAACTACCATGGCCCAGGGAACTAACCCAGGCCCGGAACTGAACTACCCATGGCCCATGGGAACAACTGAACTACCATGGCCCAGGGAACGACTACCATGCCCAGGAACGCCTAAATACCCATGGCCCTGGGAATGACTCTGAACTACCCATGGCCCAGGGAAAAATTACTGAACTACCATGGCTCGGGAACGACTCTGAACTATCCATGGCCCAGGGAATGACTCTGAACTACCATGGCCCAGGGAATGACTCTTAACTACCCTCTGAACTACCCATGGCCCAGGGAACGACTGAACTACCCAGGGCCCAGGGAACGACTCTGAACTACCCATGGCCCAGGGAACGACTCTGAACTACCCAGGGCCCAGGGAACGACTCTGAACTACCCATGGCCCA
Organism: Chionoecetes opilio; assembly: GCA_016584305.1. NCBI lineage: Eukaryota > Metazoa > Arthropoda > Malacostraca > Decapoda > Majidae > Chionoecetes > Chionoecetes opilio. The sequence goes on along the minus strand of JACEEZ010003764.1, from coordinate 178,119 downwards.
GGGAACGACCATAGATCTGAACACTCATGTCTATACCTCAGCTGGTTGTATTTATATATAGACAGTATAGACATAAAAGTGTGATACATAATACACATGGTAAATATACATACACGTACATAATACATAATACACATAGTACATATACATAGACGTACATAAATACACATCATACATAAGAAAATAAGGAAGCTACAACATACAAACATCAGAAAATAAGGAAGCTACAACATAAGAACATCAGAAAATAAGGAAGCTACAACATAAGAACATCAGAAAATAAGGAAGCTACAACATAAGAACATCAGAAAATAAGGAAGCTACAACATAAGAACATCAGAAAATAAGGAAGCTACAACATAAGAACATCAGAAAATAAGGAAGCTACAACATAAGAACATCAGAAAATAAGGAAGCTACAACATACAAACATCAGAAAATAAGGAAGCTACAACATAAGAACATCAGAAAATAAGGAAGCTACAAGAGGCAGTCAGACCTACACTTGGTAGTTCCTCTATATATATATACGTATATATAATATGTATGGTCTTTGCCTCATCACGCGTGGTAGACAGGCAACGTATAAAAGACAGAATATATAGTACTGTATGTAGACTACTTAGAGTATATAAGAAGAAATGTTGTATATATCATATATTTTGAGTCCTCGGCGTATGTATTTTATGCAAGTGTTGCCTCTTTGTCTTCTGTGGATCTCAAGAGTCAGACTCATGTGTTTTATTAAGTTTTTAGCAGATGTAGCTGACTGTACAGACAGGGCTAGGGAAGGGAGGAAGTAGGGAGGGAGACATAAAAGGAAGGAAGGCAAGGAAGGAAGGAGGGAAGGCAAGGAAGGAAGGAGGGAAAGAAGGAAGGCAAGGAAGGCAAGGAGGGAAGGAAGGAAAGGCAAAGAAGGAAGTAGGGAGAGAGGGAAGGAAGGATGGGAGGGAGGCAAGGACTTCTCTGGTCATCCAAAAACTGTTGATTGTTCTTTTTGCTTCTTCCACATTCCCGTCTGCAAACAAATACTCCCCCACTGTAGCCTCTTCCTCCTCTAGGTAAAGTTGTTGTAGCCTCTCACTTTTCTTTCTTTCATTATTGTATGCTATATGCAGAGCTGGGCAGTATTTAATACTACATTGTATTTAAATGTATGTCATTTATTTAATAAATGTATGCAATGTATTTAAATACATTGTATTTAAATACATTGTATTTAATTAAATACATTGTATTTAAATACATTGTATTTAATTAAATACATTGTATTTAAATACATTTGTGTATTTAGAAATGTATTTATAAATACATTGGTTGTCATGTATTTAAATACAGTATTTAAATACTTTTATGAGTATTTAAATACAGTATTTAAATACTTTTATGAGTATTTAAATACATTGTATTTAAATACTCATAATATAAAAATGTAAATACTTTTTTATCAGTTAATTTGGCCATAAACCCGCCCCACTATCTGGCAGCCCCGATGTTACAGTGAACCAGGGTTTCCACTGCCAAGGAAATGTCCTGATTTCAAGGAAATTTAGGCCTGAGAAGGACATTTCTAAGGAAACCCAAAATCTAAGGAAATCCAATTTTTTTCGGACATGTTAAAATTTGTGTGTATTTAAAATGTATTTACAAATGTATTTAAATACAATTGATGTATTTAGTATTTAGTATTTAAATACATTCCATGTATTTAGTGCCCGGCTCTGGCCATGTGTCCTACCTATGTATATTATTGCTTCTTCCACATGCCCATCTGCATGTCTCATTGTTTTGTGTTGCATTTTAACTCGCAGGGAAAAATATACTCAGTGTGTTGATAGGGATAGGCTGACAGCTTTATCAGTGAAGCAAAAAATATTGTATATAATAGATCTATTGATGAGTGTGTGAATAGCAGAATGATAAACATATGTATGTACGTATGAACTCCAGTTGCTGTTGATTGCAGGACAGAATTATCATCCTTTCTCTTTCTCCTCATCCTTTCTCTTCCTTCTCCTCATCCTTTCTCCTCCTTTCTGCTCCTCATTTCTCCTCCTCCTCATCCTCCTTCTCATCCTCCTTCTCATCCTTCTCATCATTTCTCCTCCTCCTCATTCTTTCTCCTCCTCATCCTTCCTTCTTCTCTCCTTTGTTGACAAGCTGAGGACAATCTTTGTGGCTGCTCTTTGTATTTTTTCAACCCTCTTTACATCTTTCCTCTTGTGCGGAGACCAAACTACTGCGGCGTAAGTCAATCTGGACCACACTCGGCCCCTTCCAAGAGTCATGACGGTCGTCGCTGCTCTTTGTTCTGAAAAATATCCCTTTTATTGTACCCTTCCTTGGTCGTTCGTCGCTCGGCCTTCATCATGACCTGGTATGGGCCTGAGTTCTTTCAGCATGTCCTCGTCCAAGTAGACAGTGTATGTAGACAAAGTAACCATTGACCTAAGCTGTGTGAGGGAACGGCCACTGATATGAAGGGTCAAGTAAACCACTGGTACCCAGGAAGACATAAACGTGTTGGGTCATGTGTCAGACTTGATTTCACTTCCATTGAGTCAGGTGAGAGTAGGTCAATTATTATTTTTCTCCCTGTATGCCTTTTTTCCCCCCTGTATAGGCCTACCTTCTTTTTCCCTGTAGCCTATGCCTTTTTTCCCCCCTGTATAGGCCTACCTTCTTTTTCCCTGTAGCCTATGCCTTTTTTTTTTCCCTGTATAGGCCTACGTTCTTCTTTTTCCCTAGCCTATGCCTTCTTTTTTTCTCTGTGTGCCTTATTTTTTCCCATGTATAGGCCTACCTTCTTTTCCCCTGTATAGGCCTACCTTCTTTTTTTCCCTGTATAGGCCTACCTTCTTTTTCCCTGTATAGGCCTACCTTATCATTCCCCTGTATAGGCCTACCTTTTTTACTGTATAGGCCTACCTTATTATTCCCCTATATAGGCCTACCTTTTTTTACTGTATAGGCCTACCTTATTATTCCCCTGTATAGGCCTACTTTTTTACTGTATAGACCTACCTTGTTTTTCCCCTGTATAGGCCTACCTTCTTATTCCCCTGTATAGGCCTACATTCTTATTCCCTTGTATAGGCCTACCTTTTGTTACTGTATAGGCGTACATTCTTTTTTTTCATGTATAGGCCTACCTTATTGTTCCCCTGTATAGGCCTACCTTCTTATTCCCCTGTATAGGCCTACCTTCTTATTCCCCTGTATAGGCCTACCTTATATTTCCCCGTAGCCTATGCCTTCTTTTTCCCCTGTATAGGCCTACCTTATTATTCCCCTGTATAGGCCTACCTTATTATTATTCCCCTGTATAGGCCTACCTTATTATTCCCCTGTATAGGCCTACCTTATTATTCCCCTGTATAGGCCTACGTTCTTATTCCCCTGTATAGGCCTACGTTCTTATTCCCCTGTATAGGCCTACCTTCTTATTCCCTGTATAGGCCACCTTCTTATCCATGTATGGCTACCTTTATTCCCCTGTATAGGCCTACCTTCTTATTCCCCTGTATAGGCCTACCTTCTTATTCCCCTGTATAGGCCTACCTTATTATTCCCCTGTATAGGCCTACCTTATTATTCCCCTGTATAGGCCTACCTTATTATTCCCCTGTATAGGCCTACCTTATTATTCCCCTGTACAGGCCTACCTTCTTATTCCCCTGTATAGGCCTACCTTCTTATTCCCCTGTATAGGCCTACCTTCTTATTCCCCTGTATAGGCCTACCTTCTTATTCCCCTGTATAGGCCTACCTTCTTATTCCCCTGTATAGGCCTACCTTCTTATTCCCCTGTATAGGCCTACCTTCTTATTCCCCTGTATAGGCCTACCTTATTATTCCCCTGTATAGGCCTACCTTATTATTCCCCTAGCCTATGCCTTCTTTTCCCTGTATGCCTTCAGGTGAAAATACAACTATTATTATTACTCTCAGCCTAGGTATGTATCTGTTAACCCTGATATTATGAAATCCAAGTATTGATACCAAAGTTAGATGGCCTAGGAATATACTACTACCACCACCACCACCTCCTACCACCACTTCTATTATTACGACCTATGAGTGTACTACCACCTCCACCACCACCACCTTCTACCACCACTATTATTACTACCTATGAATGTACTACCACCACCTCCTACCACCACTACTATTATTACGACCTAGGAATGTACTACCACCACCACTACTATTAATACGACCTAGGAATGTAGCCTACTACCACCACCACCACCTCCTACCACCACTTCCTACCACCACTACTATTATTACGACCTAGGAATGTACTACCACCACCACCACCTCCTACCACCACTACTATTATTACGACTACTACTACTACCAAAACAACCACTTCTTTCATGCTATTAATTGCTTTGTTATTGTTTTTTGCTTATAGGAGGATGTCAGACTTTTGAGAGAAGATATTAAGGCTGTGAATGCATGAAGAAGAAGAGGAGGTGTTAGTGGTAGTGGTGGTGGTGGTGGTAGTAGTACAGGCAGACGGCAAGGTTAATATGCCCTGCAAGAGTAGTTTGATGTATAAATATATGGAGAATGTTTAATAAATGCAGTATTCACATCTTTCATAATGTTTTTTATTTATATTTCCAACACGGATTTCAATATACAGCATTTATAGTATTAGAGAGAGACAGAGACAGAGACAAACAGAGAGAGACAGACAGAGACAGAGACAAACAGAGAGAGAGAGAGAGAGGACAGACAGACAGAGACAGAGATAGAGAGAGAGAGAGAGACAGACAGACAGATAGACAGAGACAGAGAGAGAGACAGACAGACAGACAGACAGAGACATACAGAGAGACAGACAGACAGATCGACATAGACAGAGAGAGAGACAGACTGTCTGTCTGTCTGTCTCTCTCTCTCTCTCTCTCTCTCTCTCTCTCTGGGCTTATATATAATAGTGGCATTCATTGTTTAGTTATAATAGGAACTTCATCTTCTTATTTCTGTTTAAAGTCATTTTTTCTTATAATTGTTATGAGGTTAGACCAAGGATATTGTATGTACTATCCTTGGGTTAGACGGTCAATGATACGCTTCCAACTATCTCTATGCATTGCCTCAGCTTCATCAATGGCCAATGCTCAGTGCTGCCAGCTGTCTAGCCTCCCTTTAAAGCTCCCTATTGACTCTGCACTAACTACCCCATGACTGAGTCCATTCCAATCATCTACCACCCTATTTGTAAACCAGTTTCTCCCTATTAAGAGCTGAGAAATTTCTTCCACAAATCCTCAACTACTCTCTTCCTATTTACCACATGACTAATTCCCTTCCCTATAGACCTAATACCCTTATAGCTACCCTTACCTATAGACCTAAGACCCTTATACCCTTACCTATATATATACCTAATACCCTTACCTATATACCTAATACCCTTACCTATATACCTAATACCCTTATAGTACCCTTACCTATATACCTAATACCCTTATAGCTACCCTTACCTATAGACCTAATACCCTTATACTACCCTTACCTATATACCTAATACCCTTATACTACCCTTACCTATAGACCTAATACCCTTATAGTACCCTTACCTATAGACCTAATACCCTTATAGTACCCTTACCTATAGACCTAATACCCTTATACTACCCTTACCTATAGACCTAATACCCTTATAGTACCCTTAACTATAGACCTAATACCCTTATAGTACCCTTACCTATAGACCTAATACCCTTATAGTACCCTTACCTATAGACCTAATACCCTTATAGTACCCTTACCTATAGACCTAATACCCTTATAGCTACCCTTACCTATAGACCTAATACCCTTATAGTACCCTTACCTATAGACCTAATACCCTTATAGTACCCTTACCTATAGACCTAATACCCTTATAGTACCCTTACCTATAGACCTAATACCCTTATAGCTACCCTTACCTATAGACCTAATACCCTTATACTACCCTTAACTATAGACCTAATACCCTTATAGCTACCCTTAACTATAGACCTCATACCCTTATACTACCCTTACCTATAGACCTAATACCCTTATAGCTACCCTTACCTATAGACCTCATACCCTTATAGCTACCCTTACCTATAGACCTAATACCCTTATAGTACCCTTACCTATAGACCTAATACCCTTATAGTACCCTTACCTATAGACCTAATACCCTTATAGTACCCTTACCTATAGACCTAATACCCTTATAGCTACCCTTACCTATAGACCTAATACCCTTATAGTACCCTTAACTATAGACCTAATACCCTTATAGTACCCTTACCTATAGACCTAATACCCTTATAGCTACCCTTACCTATAGACCTAATACCCTTATAGCTACCCTTACCTATAGACCTAATACCCTTATAGTACCCTTACCTATAGACCTAATACCCTTATAGTACCCTTACCTATAGACCTAATACCCTTATAGTACCCTTACCTATAGACCTAATACCCTTATAGCTACCCTTACCTATAGACCTAATACCCTTATACTACCCTTAACTATAGACCTAATACCCTTATAGCTACCCTTAACTATAGACCTCATACCCTTATACTACCCTTACCTATAGACCTAATACCCTTATAGCTACCCTTACCTATAGACCTCATACCCTTATAGCTACCCTTACCTATAGACCTAATACCCTTATAGTACCCTTACCTATAGACCTAATACCCTTATAGTACCCTTACCTATAGACCTAATACCCTTATAGTACCCTTACCTATAGACCTAATACCCTTATAGCTACCCTTACCTATAGACCTAATACCCTTATACTACCCTTAACTATAGACCTAATACCCTTATAGCTACCCTTAACTATAGACCTCATACCCTTATACTACCCTTACCTATAGACCTAATACCCTTATAGCTACCCTTACCTATAGACCTCATACCCTTATAGCTACCCTTACCTATAGACCTAATACCCTTATAGTACCCTTACCTATAGACCTAATACCCTTATAGCTACCCTTACCTATATACCTAATACCCTTATACCCTTACCTATAGACCTAATACCCTTATACTACCCTTACCTATAGACCTAATACCCTTATACTACCCTTAACTATAGACCTAATACCCTTATACCCTTACCTATATAGTACCTAATACCCTTACCTATAATTCCTATATCTCTATATATACACCACATGACTAATTCCCTTATACAGTAACCACCGCTAAGGAAAATGCTCTCAGAATAATCCAAATCACAACAGAATTAGAACCAAGCGACTTAAATATTCTTCCCGCTGAGTTGTTTTCATGTTAAATCCCAATAGTTTAATTCCTGTAGTAGTCTTAAGACCTAACATAAGAACATAAGAAGATAAGGAAGCTACAAGAGGCTGGGAGACCTACACGTGGTAGTTCCTGTTACTTAACACTACCTACATCCACCTTTCATCCCATCCATGAAATTATCCAGCCTCCTTTTAAAACTCCCTATTGACTCTGCACTAACTACTCTACTAACTAATATGATATCCAAGGGGTACTACAATTTAATATACAGTAAATTAATAGGCCTTAATGGGTATAATGTACCAATATAAGGCTGAAACAGGACGCAAAGGTGCAGGTGTAATGTTTAAATTTGTACTATTTCCTTTTAAAACTCCCTATTGACTCTGCACTAACTACACTACTAACTAATATGATATCCAAGGGCTGCCAACAAATTTAATATACAGTAAATTAATAGGCCTAAATGGGTAGAATAGACCAATATAAGGCTGAAACAGGACGCAAAGGTGCAGGTGTAATGTTTAAATTTGGCGCCAAAAGTAACACGTGTTGGGCTGGGCAAGTTGTGTTTACATGTGAGGCAAATGTGCACACGGTCTTGCGGGAAGGGAAAAACTAACTAAATATGGTAATTATGCTGTATTTAAGGCATTTCTGTAATACTGTGTTGTCTATAGGAGTGTGGAGTGATCATTTAGAACGTTTAGTACGCTTGTAATAGAGAAGGAAGGTGACTTGATTGCGTAGTGGTTAGAAACGTTTGCTGAGTCACGGAAAATTGCCGAGGAAATGAGAGGGAATTATGAGTTTGTGTGTATTTAAGGGATATAGTAGGATTATTTTGTTCATGGGAGTATATAGTGATCGTTGAAGACAGTTATCTCTCTAGCAATAAAGAAGGAAGCTGTTGGATGACGTATTGTTAAGAAACGTTTGCTGAATTAGAGAAATGCCGAGGAAATTATGAGTGCGTGTATTTAAGGGATATTTAGCAGGATTATTTTATTCATAGGAGTGTAAAGTGATCGTAGAAGAGTATATAGTGATCGTTGAAGACATTTATCTCTATAGCAATGCAGAAGGAAGCGGAAATTAATGATTCTATACGTGCTTGAAATGTGAACGGAGCTGAAATTATACATATAACCGCAGCTCCACTCAGTTTAGTCAGGTTATGTAACTAATATCCATGTATTATCCTTTGTATTACACTGTATTTATTAGCCAGCCCCACACACTATCCACCACGACATCCACCTTTCATCCCCATCCATGAATTTATCCAGCCTGGTTAACCCCTTCACGTCCAGATTTTTCCTTTGCTATAAAAAATTGTATGTTGTCGAGCCATAAGATTAAGAAAAGTCACTTAATATACCAAATTAGTTACTGAACAAGGATACTAAACAGATCATATCTATAAAATATTGCTTAGATTCATTAAAAATCGTATAATGGTAGCCAAATTACAATGGAAATTACGTCCTGGGCCTCAAGGGGTTAAAGCTCCCTAATGACTCCGCACTAACTACCCCACGACTGAGTCCATTCCAATCATTTACCACCCTATTTGTGAACAACTTTTTATCATGATACTTATTATACATATATTAGCATAAATACAATTATTACTGGTACAATTATTTATTATCTGGCCGAGCGAAGGGCGGTGTCGGGCTACACACACCGGCCGCCTCTAGCCACGCCCCTTTTCGTCGACCGGACAGGCCCCGCCAGTGTGTGTGTGGCTGGCTTAAGAGTGAGGTGTTAGTCCCCCAGTGTGTGTGTCTGACCTAAAGAGCGAACGCGCAGTTCTCGTCCACTATAACGGCGTCAGCCCCGTATCACCGCGGCCACGGGTACGGCGCGGGCCACAGTGGTCCATGGAAGCTAATCTCGGGCACGCGGGACTCGAACCTAGGATCAGCGCATCAAGGTATACCCTGGGTACGTCTCTGTAGTATTCAGCGGGAGACACTTAGCGAAAACACGTCAAAATATTCACTTTACCGACATCAAACTATGCTGTCATATTTCAGAGAGAATATTACGCTGAAAGGCTAATATGGCGGCAATGTATTATCGTCCCGGCTATATTTATCACTAAAAATACTCCTATTGTCACTAATATGCCATAAATAAGGTATCTAATGGTAAAACTCGTCATATTTCCCATTAAATAAGTCTATATCGAGAATAAACAGTAAATAAACATGACCGCCCAGTTTCTGAACGCTGATTGGCTGAGAGATATAGCTAGGTGTCAACAGGTGTCTGATTGGCTGTCAAGGTAGCCAGGCTGCTGATTGGCTGTTGGCCTCGCCGCCATTTTACGAGGTGCCAATTACGTATTTCAAAATGAATAATCACTTTTTTATTCGTGCACCAATATAGGACTGCATAGTCTTATTGAAAACCCCAGTTTGCTGTATGAATTTCCATATAAAGTCTCAGAGTTTTAAGGCCTTCGTAAAAGAAATATGACTCAATCAGTTAGTAAACTCGTACAAATTACCGATTTTTTGTTGATAATTCTTTTTTTACACTGAATATAGGGGGATTCTAGTGTGTTTTAATATATTTCGATTTTTCCGCATCTTTTTATGTATTAGCCAAGCGCTTGGAGGCTATAATTTGTGTTATATGGATATTAGAAGGACTGTGTTTTGTTTACATATTTTAGTGTACCTTATTCTGCCTTCTAGTTTGAGCTGAAAGGTCGTGTGTGTGTGCATAACAGTTCCTACAGTCGCTGTGTGCTTGTGTGTGTCTGTGTGACGTGTTTTTCACGTGTTTAGTGAATAAATACGACTGGCTGAGTAGTGTAAAGGGTAAAATTATCGACAAAACAAAACATGATTTTCTCTTTGGTTTCAACGTCAAGCTACGATCTGTTACTGTTTATAAGATACACACGTCATGTACTATTTGCTCATATTTTTTCATGATTTATAAAGCCTTTATTAAAAAACTCGATTTTGTAGTGCAAAATATGGCCCTTTTTGGCCATATTTTGAAACACAATATTTCATTAATTTTTCGTTATTTCATTTAGTTTTTAGGCTCATTGTGTCCTATTTATCATTATCTTACTTTATCCGTGTTGATTTATGCCTTATTTGATGTGACTTAGAGTAATGATGGGAAAAGGAGCCAGACTGCCCAGCCGGCGGGCAGCCGCCTGGGCTGTGACGTCACAGCCGCGAGTCCCGTGACGTCATCACGGTGTTGACATGGGGAGGCCAGCCAGGGATCACGGCGATGGGGTCATTATATAGCCTTAAAATACGGGATTACCGGCTGTATGCAAGGCTGATCAAAGGTAGATAGGGAGAATATCAATGCAAAACCCGAAAATAGGCTCAAATAGGTGAAATGTCGTCTTTTATAGCTAGAGAGAGAGGAATGATGATTTCCTTACGTCCATTATCTGGTATTATATAGGCCATGTATGTGTCTTAGTGTCCCAGGAACTAGGCCTACCCCGTGTTTAGGCCTATGCCAGCCTATTCTAGCTCCCCTTATGGTCTGATGGTCTAAATAATGATATATACATCAGGCAATTCTGGTAAATATGCAGTTTCAACCAATTCTCCCTATTGACCAATACTCTCCTGACATAGCTTGGGGGGCCGCGCCCCCCCAGACCCCCGGCTAGTTAACTAACCTAACCTGGGCATTAATTACGTAAACTAACGTCACTGGGGGGTTTCGCCCCTCAGACAAGAAGGGTATTTTGGTACTTTCAACGTTCCCGTGCAATATTCAAGGCTATGTAAGGGGTAAGAAAGGGTGTGCGGCTGTATTGCATGATATAACGCCCAAGCAGAGGCAATATATGCACGCTAAAGGGGGTATTTTTGGGTTCAAAACTTTCCGCTATTATAAAAACATGGCTGACTGACTGACTGGTTGACTGACTGAGAGAGATATAGAGACTGACAGTCTGGCTGGCTGACTGACTGACTGACTGAGAGAGAGATAGAGACTGACAGTCTGGCTGGCTGACTGACTGGTTGACTGACTGACTGAGAGAGAGATAGAGACTGACAGTCTGGCTGGCTGACTGATTGGTTGACTGGTTGACTGACTGACTGTCTGAGTTAGTTAGAGAGAGAGAGAGAGACTGACTGACTGACTGAGAGAGAGAGAGATAGAGACTGACTGGCTGGCTGACTGACTGACTGACTGACTGAGTTTGAGAGCGAGAGAGAGGCAGCTTTTTTCCGCTGACATGACTGCTGAGGTGAAATGTGGGGAGGGAGGAAAGGGAGGAGACATGTGTTGTTTAGCAAAGTTAGCAGTCTTATGATCAGATCTGCTCTCACCAACACCCTACTCTCTCTCTCTCTCTCTCTCTCTAGTCGCTTCCGTGTTCACTGTTAGCTACCAACCAGAAGCGAATAGAAGGAGCAGTGATTTACTCCTGACATAAATAGTTACTTAAGTGCTACAGTGATTAGAGAGTTAGTGAAAAGATATACTTAGTGAATAGTGACTACTGTTAATTCTGTAGTTCATCTGAAAAAAGTTTATGAGTGGTTAATAGTAAATTTTCTTATTGGATACATCGGCACTTAGTAAAGGCTACATAGGTATACACAGGCACTTAGTAAAGGCTACATAGGTATACACAGGCACTTAGTAAAGGCTACATAGGTATACACAGGCACTTAGTAAAGGCTACATAGGTATACACAGGCACTTAGTAAAGGCTACATAGGTATACACAGGCTAAGGCTACATAGGTATACACAGGCACTTAGTAAAGGCTACATAGGTATACACAGGCACTTAGTAAAGGCTACATAGGTATACACAGGCACTTAGTAAAGGCTACATAGGTATACACAGGCACTTAGTAAAGGCTACATAGGTATACACAGGCACTTAGTAAAGGCTACATTGGCATACATAGGCTTCTACACAGGCTACCACAGTGGTGTTTGACAGTGAGTGTGGTGAATTGTGGTGGGAATTGAGACTTGGAAATGTTCTGAGTTTGAACTGAGCGTCTCTGAAGACTGAGTATCTGAACTGAGTTACTGAGTTGATACTGAACTGAGTTACTGAGTATGGAGTTACTGAGTATGGAGGCTGAAAGCAATGTTGTGGAGTGTTTTTGGGGACGGAGAGAGTTTAGCAGTTTTGGCCCGTTGCCCGACTGTCATTGCGATTTTGATTTTGACGGCTGGACTGAACATGAGGTACTGTGACCTATTCTGACTTGATTTTATTTTGATTATATACTTGATTATACATCCACCTTCCATCCCCATCCATGAAATTATCCAGCCTCCTTTTAAAACTCCCTATTGACTCAGCACTAACTACCGACGACTGAGTCCATTGCAATCATTCACCACCCTATTTGTGAACCAGTTTCTCCCTATTTCCTTTTTTAAATTACGCTTTTCCAGCTTGAATCCATTACTTCTTGTTCTACCCTGATTACTAGCCATTAGAACTTTAGGGTGGTAAAGATTGGAATGGACTCAGTCGTCGGTAGTTAGTGTGGAGTCAATAGAGAGCTTTAAAAGGAGGCTGGATAATTTCATGGATGGGGATGAAAGGTGGATGTAGGTAGTGTTAAGTAACAGGAACTACCACGTGTAGGTCTCGCGGCCTCTTGTAGCTTCCTTATTTTCTTATATTCTTCTTATGTGCCAGGCTGGGGACATCTTGCTGCCGCCGTCGCCCAACTGGTTCGTCATCAATGCCGTGCAATGCCGCGCCGAGGACCGTCTGCTAGTCAGTGCCACATTCAAGTCCCTCCTGGTACAACACCTGCCGCCCGGGAAGAACTACCAACCGTGCTGAAGGTATGTATTCCTGACAGTGATTTAAAAACATGAATACTTTTGGCATCTATAATTTCACTACCCAGGCTATTCCACTTATCAATGCAATGTGTGTGTGTGTGTATTTACCTAGTTGTATTTACCTAGTTGTAACATACAGGAAAAGAGTTATGCTCGTACTGTCCCGTCTCCAAATCTACTATTATCCAGCTTGCCTTTGAAGTCCTGAATACTTCTTGCATTAATCACTTTTGCATCAAGGTTGTTCCAGGCTTCTATGCTTCTATATGGGAAGCTGTAGTTTTTTATGTCCCTCTTGCATGTGGTCCTTTTCAATTTCTTCTCATGACCTCTTGTACTTCTATCGTCAATTATATGGTGTATATTCTATCGTGTGTGTGTGTGTAGAAAAGGTATTCAAACAATCACTAAACTTACTTTCAGATCATTCCCAACAACAATGAGAAGACGCTGTGCCTGTCCATCTGTCCCCGCGCCTCACACCCGGACTTTGGACACACTGCGGCCTGTGTGTGCGAGGGCGGGGTGGTGCGCCTCTTCAACCTCCACACCGGCGAGGTCGTCGGCGAACACTCACACCATGAGGTTAATGCCCCTTCATATTTTTTTATTTTTTTATTTATTATTGTTTTATTCTCATGTTCTTATGTTCTTATGTTCTTTTGTTTTTATGTTCTTATGTTCTTATGTTCTTATGTTTTTTTTTTATTTTCTTATTTTCTTATGTTTTTATGCTCTTATGTTCTTATGTTCTCATGTTCTTATGTTCTTATCTTACTAATCTACACTTCACTCATCACCTTTCCACAGACTATGGGTGAATGGCGTGTGTTGGGGCAGCTTATTATTACTACTACTAATAATCTACACTACTACTACTACTACTAATACTAATAATAATCTACACTAATACTAATAATACTAATAATACTAATAATAATCTACACTAATACTAATACTAATAATCTATATTTCTCTCATCGCCTTTCCAGAAACTGTCGGTGAATGACGTGTGTTGGGGGACCGTTGACGATGAGTTGGTGGTGGTGACGGTGGGTGGTGGCGGGCGTGTGGTGGTGTGGCAGCCCCAGCACAGTGTTTACCAGGTGCACACTCTACCACAGGCCTCGGAGCTGACTGTGGTGGAGGTGAACCCTAAGGACAGATCTCAGGCCCTGGTGGCGGCTACGAAGGATATTGCGCTGGTTAACCTGAAGAGTAAGTGTGGTTTTTAATTGGTTATTATCTCTAGTAGCATCTCTAGTATTATTATCTATCCCTAAGTAGTATTATCGGACCCTAAGTAGTAGTATCGTACCCTAAAGACAGATCTCAGGCCCTGGTGGTGGCTACGAAGGATATTGCGCTGGTTAACCTGAAGAGTAAGTGTGTCTTAAATGTGGTTATTATCTCTAGTAGTATCTCTAGTATTATCTCTAGTATTATTATCTATCCCTAAGTAGTATTATCGGACCCTAAGTAGTAGTATCAAACCCTAAGGACAGATCTCAGGCCCTGGTGGTGGCTACGAAAGATAGTGTGCTGGTTAACCTGAAGAGTAAGTGTGTCTTAAAAGTGGTTATTATCTCTAGTAGTATCTCTAGTATTATTATCTATCTCTAGTAGTAGTATCGAACCGTAAGGACAGATCTCAGGCCCTGGTGGTGGCTACGAAAGATATTGTGCTGGTTAACCTGAAGAGTAAGTGTGTTTTTTAAGTGGTCATAAAGGGATACCATAAAGAAGATGTAGGAAATGTAATATAGGTAAGTTGAGTAGGACAATTGATACGGGGGATGCGTAATTTTAGTTATGAGAAGAGATTGAAGTTGTTAAATTTACACTCACTCGAGAGGCGTAGAGTAAGGGGCAATCTGATAGAAGTTTTTAAGTTGTTATAACGGGATACAATAAAGGAGATGTAGGAAAAGTAATGTCGGTAAATTAGTAAATTAGGTAGTAGTAGGTAAAAGTAAGATGTAGCAACTAGTAATCAGGGTAGAACAAGAAGTAACGGATTCAAACGCAAGAGTGAATGGATTTTTTAACCCCTTCATGCCCAGATCTTTCCTTTCATATATTTACTTTCACTGTTTAGAAATTGGGAGTTAATTATCCATGGAGTGTATGGTTATCCTGTTTATTGCCTGCGTTATTGCCTGTGTTATTGCCTGTGTTATTTGCCTGTGTTATTAATCCCCTGTGTTATCCCCAGGTGGCAAGGTCCTGACGTGGCTCAAGGGACACGACCGCAACATCTACTGCCTGCGCTGGTACGAGGGGGAGAGAACCCCTTCGCCGACGACCTTCCCGTCAACAGCCGAGCCGAAGCCATGATGGAGGGCAGCAGCAAGACAAAGGACTGACAGGAAAAGTAAGGAGGGAAGTGACAAAACAAAGGACTACAGTGACAAAACAAAGGAGGGTAGTTACAAAATAAAGAAGGACTGACTAAACATAGGAGGACAGTGACAAAACAAAGGAGGTTAGTGACAAAACAAAGGAGGGTAGTGGCAAAACAAAGGAGGACAGTGACTAACCATAGGAGGACAGTGACAAAACAAAGGAGGGTAGTGACAAAATAAAGAAGGACAGTGACAAAACAAAGGAGGGTAGTGACAAAACAAAGGACTACAGTGACAAAACAAAGGACTACAGTGACTAAACAAAGGAGGACAGTGACAAAATAAAGGAGGGTAGTGACAAAACAGGACTACAGTGACAAAACAAAGGAGGACAGTGACAAAACAAAGGAGGGTAGTGACAAAACAAAGGAGGACAGTGACAAAACAAAGGACTACAGTGACTAAACAAAGGAGGACAGTGACAAAACAAAGGAGGACAGTGACAAAACAAAGGAGGGTAGTGACAAAACAAAGGACTACAGTGACTAAACAAAGGAGAGTACAAACAAAACAAAACAAAGGAGGGTAGTGACAAAACAAAGGAGGGTAGTGACAAAACAAAGGAGGACAGTGACAAAACAAAGGAGGGTAGTGACAAAACAAAGGAGGGTAGTGACAAAACAAAGGAGGACAGTGACAAAACAAAGGAGGGTAGTGACAAAACAAAGGAGGACAGTGACAAAACAAAGGAGGGTAGTGACAAAACAAAGGAGGGTAGTGACAAAACAAAGGAGGACAGTGACAAAACAAAGGAGGGTAGTGACAAAACAAAGGAGGACAGTGACAAAACAAAGGAGGACATTGACAAAACAAAGGAGGACAGTGACAAAACAAAGGAGGGTAGTGACAAAACAAAGGAGGACAGTGACAAAACAAAGGAGGGTAGTGACAAAACAAAGGAGGGTAGTGACAAAACAAAGGAGGACAGTGACAAAACAAAGGAGGGTAGTGACAAAACAAAGGAGGACAGTGACAAAACAAAGGAGGACATTGACAAAACAAAGGAGGACAGTGACAAAACAAAGGAGGGTAGTGACAAAACAAAGGAGGGGAGTGACAAAACAAAGGAGGTTAGTGACAAAACAAAGGACTACAGTGACTAAACATAGGAGGGCAGTGACAAAACAAAGGAGGACAATGACAAAACAAAGGAGGACAGTGACAAAACAAAGGAGGACAGTGACAAAACAAAGGAGGGTAGTGACAAAACAAAGGAGGACAGTGACAAAACAAAGGAGGGTAGTGACAAAACAAAGGAGGGTAGTGACAAAACAAAGGAGGACAGTGACAAAACAAAGGAGGGTAGTGACAAAACAAAGGAGGACAGTGACAAAACAAAGGAGGACATTGACAAAACAAAGGAGGACAGTGACAAAACAAAGGAGGACAGTGACAAAACAAAGGAGGACTGACAAAACAAAGGAGGGTAGTGACAAAACAAAGGAGGTTAGTGACAAAACAAAGGACTACAGCGACTAAACATAGGAGGGCAGTGACAAAACATAGGAGGACAGTGACAAAACATAGGACGACAGGAAAAGTAAGCACTCTTTATGGGAACATTAAAGTATAGATTTTTTTTAACACTAGATTTTAGGTTAGTTGTCTTGTAGAAAATAATGGGTTTTTTGACACTGCTATGCTACTGTCATTTTTCCCGCCCTCTTTACTGTCGAAAATGGGACCCCTTCACTCCCCCCTTCCGAACGCACGGGATTGGCTGAGGTGTTGGGTGTTGGTGGGTGTTGGGGCTTTAGGGCGGAACTTGGAGTAAGGCATTCTCACCCAACACCCAACACCTCAGCCAATCCCGTGGGTTCGGAAGGGGGGAGTGAAGGAGCCACATTTTCGCCAACTTAGCATGTAGCGATTATAGATGTGACATTATATAATAGTTAAGATCTCGCCATTAGACTCAGAATACTTATGTTAACCCCTTGAGGCCCAGAACGTAATTTCCATTGTAATTTGGGTACCATTAGACGATTTGTAGTGACTATAAGCAATGTTTTATAGATATGACCTGTTTAGTATCCTTGTCCACTAACTCATTTGGTATATTCAGTGACTTCGTAATTTTATGGCTAACAACAAACAATTATATATAGCAAAGGAAAGATCTGGGCGTGAAGGGATTAATGTACGAGTGAGCAATGAGTGAATCAATCTTCCTGTTTCTATTTTTCCACCTTCCTACGACTTCAATATTTACAAGAGAGGAGTAACTAGACACTTTCCGAAGTAAATTGGCCCACCCACCTTTTTATATTCTCTTACTGTCTTCTTTATAGGGACTGGCAAATAAACGGCCTTTTTATTACTTTGTTTTTTATTTATCTCCCATGGCCAGTCCTTTGTGATGTAAACAAAATAAATAATCTTGCCGTCACCCCAGGTTGGCGGCAGAGCAGTAGGAGTGACAGCCAGGGTCCGTTCTTTGCCTCTTCGGACCACGGACGCAACATTTACCTGTGGGACGTTTCGGCCAAAAGATACGTCACCAAGATGAACGTTCCGGTGTCTTCGGGCGGTTACAAAAGACACACAATGGTAAGGGTTAAGGTCACCATTACCATACTTATATATTCCTATGTATTCCTATGTATTCCTATGTATCCCTGACAATTTTTTTTCCCGAAACAGCAGAATAAGGACAAGGGAAAACCTCACCAGCACATTCCCCTGGCCTGGTACAAGAAGGGCCTCCTCTCCTCTACTGTCCAGGGAGAGCTGCTGCACTGGACAGCCCTCAGGGGAAAGTGGGCCTATAAAGTGAGTGGTTTTCATGTTTAGTAATAATAGGAACTTCATCTTCTTTCTGTTTAACGTCATATTTTCTTATAATTTTGATGATGTTAGATGGCCGATAACATGGCCTACATCCACCTTTCGTCCCCATCCATAACACTGTCCAGCCTCCTTTTAAAACTCCCTATTGACTCCACACTAACTACCTGACGACTGAGTCCATTCCAATCATTTACCACCCTATTTGTGAACCAGTTTCTCCCTATTTCTTTTTTAAATGTCCTCTCTGAGTGTAGGAAAAAAATACATTACCTATATCAATGAACATAAATTTCCATAACATTAACCCCTTGAGGCCCAGAACGTAATTTCCATTGTAATTTGGGTACCATTAGATAATTTTTAGTGACTATAAGCAATATTTTATAGATATGACCTATTTAGTATCCTTGCCCACTAACTAATTTGATATATTCAGTCACTTTTCGTAATTTTATGGCTGACAACAGACAATTTTTAGCTAGCCAAGGAAAGATCTGGACGTGATAAAGATTGGCTCAGAGATGAATTAAAGGGTAGATTTTCTAATTTTTCTATTTATCGATCTATTTTTTTTTTAGAATTCTAGATTTTCTTGACTTAACTACCTCACGACTGAGTCCATTCTTACTTACTGATGGCAACATTATTGTCAGAACATTCAATATATACTAATATGCATGTTCATCCCTTCAATACATAACACAGTTCAGTTCAGTTCAGTTCAGTTGTTGGTCGGGAGTCGGGCCTTTTTCAACGGCACTCCCTGACGTGTTTCTTCTTGCTGTCTGGGTCTTTAATTAGTTGTCTTCTCTTATTCTATCTTATTAGTTTCTTTCTTTTTCTTTCTTCTTATTTTCTCTGGTCATCCAAAAACTGTTGATTGTTCTTTTTGCTTCTTCCACATTCCCCTCTCCGAACAAATACTCCCCCACTATAGCCTCTTCCTCCTCTAGGTAAGGTTGTTGTAGCCTCTTCCTCCTCTAGGTAAGGTTGTTGTAGCCTCTTCCTCCTCTAAGTAAGGTTGTTGTAGCCTCTTCCTCCTCTAGGTAAGGTTGTTGTAGCCTCTTCCTCCTCTAGGTAAGGTTGTTGTAGCCTCTTCCTCCTCTAGGTAAGGTTGTTGTAGCCTCTTCCTCCTCTAGGTAAGGTTGTTGTAGCCTCTTCCTCCTCTAGGTAAGGTTGTTGTAGCCTCTTCCTCCTCTAGGTAAGGTTGTTGTAGCCTCTTCCTCCTCTAGGTAAGGTTGTTGTAGCCTCTTCCTCCTCTAGGTAAGGTTGTTGTAGCCTCTTCCTCCTCTAGGTAAGGTTGTTGTAGCCTCACACTTTTCTTTCTTTCATTACTGTAGGCTGGGCACCATAGCACAAAATGTTTAAAGTCCTCCTTTTCTGCCCCACACAAATCACAAACCAAGAGTAAGTTACAGCAGTTAGATCGTAAATTAAAGAGGAAATTAACGGAGGAATATAGGAACATCAGGAATATGGAGGCAGAAAAGCGTAGTTCTTTTTTAAATTCACGTTTTTACTGATGGAGAGTTTTGTTTTCTGTGTCCAGTTTGAATCCTTTACTTTTTGTTCTACCCTGATTATTAGCCATTAGAACTTTTCCTACATCACCTTTATTGTATCTCTTTAACCCCTTCACGCCCAGATCTTTCCTTGGCTATATAAAATTGTCTGTTGTTAGCCATAAAATTACGAAAAGTGACTGAATATACCAAATTGGTTAGTGGACAAGGATACTAAACAGGTCATATCTATAAAACATTGCTTATAGTCACTAAAAATCGTCTAATGGTACCCAAATTACAATGGAAATTACGTTCTGGGCCTCAAGGGGTTAATGTCTTACTGATGGAGTGTTGTGTGTTCTGTGTCCAGGCTCTTCACCACCTCCACAGCCGCGCCATCTACAACCTGCTGGTGATGGGTGACTGTGTGGTGACCAGTGGCCAGGACCGCATGCTGCACGGGTATGACGCAGCCTCACTCACCCATCTGTTCCAGCTGCCCACCCTCGGCAGCTTCACCACCACACTTGCCTTCTGTCCACAAGATGCCACCAGGTGAATACAACTCTCACAGCTGGAATACAGCCGTCATATCTCTGTAGAATATCATATCTCTGGAATATAGCTGTCATATCTCTGTAGAATATCATATCTCTGGAATATAGCTGTCATATCTCTGTAGAATATCATATCTCTGGGTAAGTATAGCGTGTCATATCTCTGTAGAATATCATATCTCTGGAATATAGCTGTCATATCTCTGTAGAATATCATATCTCTGGAATATAGCTGTCATATCTCTGTAGAATATCATATCTCTGGAATATAGCTGTCATATCTCTGTAGAATATCATATCTCTGGAATATAGCTGTCATATCTCTGTAGAATATCATATCTCTGGAATATAGCTGTCATATCTCTGTAGAATATCATATCTCTGGAATATAGCTGTCATATCTCTGTAGAATATCATATCTCTGGAATATAGCTGTCATATCTCTGTAGAATATCATATCTCTGGAATATAGCTGTCATATCTCTGTAGAATATCATATCTCTGGAATATAGCTGTCATATCTCTGTAGAATATCATATCTCTGGAATATAGCTGTCATATCTCTGTAGAATATCATATCTCTGGAATATAGCTGTCATATCTCTGTAAAATGTCATATCTCTGGAATATAGCTGTCATATCTCTGTAGAATATCATATCTCTGGAATATAGCTGTCATATCTCTGTAGAATATCATATCTCTGGAATATAGCTGTCATATCTCTGTAAAATATCATATCTCTGGAATATAGCTGTCATATCTCTGTAGAATATCATATCTCTGGAATATAGCTGTCATATCTCTGTAGAATATCATATCTCTGGAATATAGCTGTCATATCTCTGTAGAATATCATATCTCTGGAATATAGCTGTCATATCTCTGTAGAATATCATATCTCTGGAATATAGCTGTCATATCTCTGTAGAATTCATATCTCTGGAATATACTGTCATATCTTGTAGATTCATATCTCTGATATGACTGTCATATCTCTGTAATTCATATCTCTGGAATATAGCTGTCATATCTCTGTAGAATATCATATCTCTGGAATATAGCTGTCATATCTCTGTAGAATATCATATCTCTGGAATATAGCTGTCATATCTCTGTAGAATATCATATCTCTGGAATATAGCTGTCATATCTCTGTAGAATATCATATCTCTGGAATATAGCTGTCATATCTCTGTAGAATATCATATCTCTGGAATATAGCTGTCATATCTCTGTAGAATATCATATCTCTGGAATATAGCTGTCATATCTCTGTAGAATATCATATCTCTGGAATATAGCTGTCATATCTCTGTAAATTCATATCTCTGGAATATAGCTGTCATATCTCTGTAGAATATCATATCTCTGGAATATAGCTGTCATATCTCTGTAGAATATCATATCTCTGGAATATAGCTGTCATATCTCTGTAAATATCATATCTCTGGAATATAGCTGTCATATCTCTGTAGAATATCATATCTCTGGAATATAGCTGTCATATCTCTGTAAATATGTCATATCTCTGGATATCATATTCTGTAAAGTCATATTCTGAATATAGCTGTCATATCTCTGTAAAATGTCATATCTCTGGAATATAGCTGTCATATCTCTGTAGAATATCATATCTCTGGAATATAGCTGTCATATCTCTGTAAAATGTTCATATCTCTGGAATATAGCTGTCATATCTCTGAAAGAATTCATATCTTCTGGAATATAGCTGTCATATCTCTGTAGAATATCATATCTCTGGAATATAGCTGTCATATCTCTGTAGAATATCATATCTCTGGAATATAGCTGTCATATCTCTGTAGAATATCATATCTCTGGAATATAGCTGTCATATCTCTGGAAATATATTCATGCTGTCATATCTCTGTAAATGTCATATCTCTGGAGTATAGCTGTCATATCTCTGTAGAATGTCATATCTCTGGAGTATAGCTGTCATATCTCTCATATCTATAGAATGTCATATCTCTGGAATATAGCTGTCATATCTCTGTAGAATATCATATCTCTGGAATATAGCTGTCATATCTCTGGAATATAGCTGTCATATCTCTGTAAAATGTCATATCTCTGGAGTATAGCTGTCATATCTCTGTAGAATGTCATATCTCTGGAGTATAGCTGTCATATCTCTGATTCATCTCTGGAATATAGCTCATATCTCTGGACGAATATAGCTGTCATATCTCTGGAATATAGCTGTCATATCTCTGTAAAATGTCATATCTCTGGAGTATAGCTGTCATATCTCTGTAGAATGTCATATCTCTGGAGTATAGCTGTCATATCTCTCATATCTGTAGAATGTCATATCTCTGGAATATAGCTGTCATATCTCTGTAGAATGTCATATCTCTGGAATATAGCTGTCATATCTCTGTAGAATGTCATATCTCTGGAATATAGCTGTCATATCTCTGGAATATAGCTGTCATATCTCTGGAATATAGCTGTCATATCTGTCATATCTCTGTAGAATGTCATATCTCTGGAATATAGCTGTCATATCCCCAAGACGCACCAGGTGACTCATAAGAACATAAGAACATAAGAAAGGGTTGAACAGGGTAGGGTAGAACAAGAAGTAACAGATTCAAGCTGGAAAAGTATAGATTTAAAAAGGAAATAGGGAGAAATTGGTTCACAAATAGGGTGGTGAATGATTGGAATGGACTCAGTCGTCAGGTGGTCAATGCGGAGTCTATTGGGGTCTTTAAAAGGAGGCTGGATAATTTCATGGATGGGGATGAAAGGTGGATGTAGGTAGTGTTAAGTAACAGGAACTACCACGTGTAGGTCTCCCAGCCTCTTGTAGCTTCCTTATTTTCTTATGTTCTTATGTTGTAGCTTCCTTATCTCCTTATGTTGTGATGTTGTAGCTTCCTTATGTTCTTATGTTGTAGCTTCCTTATGTTCTTATGTTGTAGCTTCCTTATGTTCTTATGTTGTAGCTTCCTTATGTTCTTATGTTGTAGCTTCCTTATGTTATGTTGTAGCTTCCTTATGTTCTTATGTTGTAGCTTCCTTATGTTCTTATGTTGTAGCTTCCTTATGTTCTCATGTTGTAGCTTCCTTATGTTCTTATGTTGTAGCTTCCTTATGTTCTTATGTTGTAGCTTCCTTATGTTCTTATGTTCTTATGTTGTAGCTTCCTTATGTTCTTATGTTGTAGCTTCCTTATGTTCTTATGTTGTAGCTTCCCTATGTTCTTATGTTCTTATGTTGTAGCTTCCTTATGTTCTTATGTTCTTATGTTGTAGCTTCCTTATGTTCTTATGTTGTAGCTTCCTTATGTTCTTATGTTCCTATGTTCTTATGTTCTTATGTTGTTCTTATTTGACCCGCAGATTGGCTATTGGCTTAATGGAGAACGCAATAAGGATCCTCAAGTTTGACAGTCCCACCCCTCTACAGAGCCTCACTGTGACACACACCATTAAAGGAAAGATACTATCGGTGAGGCTAAGTGTCTTGTGTGGCATATAAACACTTGCTTCTTCTCTGACATAGGCATTTATTGTTTTGAAGGGAAAATAATAACCTTGTTTAGGAATATATTGACAGCATTTTGATAACTGTATAAATTAATAGTGAAAGATGATATTTACCCCTTGAGACCCAGAACGTAATTTCCATTGTAATTTGGGTACCATTAGACGATTTTGAGTGACTATAAGCAATATTTTATAGATATGACCTGTTTAGTAAACTTGTTGGCTAACTATTTTGGTATATTCAGTTAGTTTTCGTAATTTTAAGGCTCGACAACATACATTTTTTATAGCAAAGGAAAGATCTGGGCGTGAAGGGGTTAACAATGACTCTGAACAATAATGAAAATAATGATAATAATAATAATAATAATAATAATAATAATAATAATAATAATAATAATAATAATAATAATAATAATAATAATAATAATAATAAGGTCACTCCCTCCTTCCTCACAGCTGGCATGGCACCCGGAAAAAGAAGGTCGCCTGTTGTTCGGCACAGCGACAGGTCAGGTCGGGTGGGTGGATGCGTCGGGCCAGGTCACCAGCTTTGCCTACTTCCACCAAAAGTCCACCTACAAGGTCGAGTGGGCGCCCCCCGTCTGCCCCCAAACCTCAGGTCAGCTAAGGTCACTCATGCTGTTTGGCTGATTATTTGATGTGTTGGGTACCTTTGAGAACAAGAATATGAAGGAAAATAATACATATTGGATAGCCTTTAGAAAATGTCCCTTTAACTCATCTGTCATTTGTATTTGGATGCTTAACCCCTTGAGACCCAGAACGTAATTTCCATTGTAATTTGGGTACCATTAGACAATATTAATGACTACAAGCAATATTTGTATAGCTATGACCTGTTTAGTATCCTTGTCCACTAACTAATGTGGTATATTAAGTTACTTTTCGTTATTTTATGGCTAACAACAGACTATTTTATATAGCAAAGGAAAGATCTGGGCGTGAAGGGGTTAAATATCAGGCTAATTTTTTGGGGTCGTTGAAATAATGTAATGTTATTTTTTCTTACGCTTTTGTTTACATGCATGCTTGACGCCTTGTTTGTGTTGTGTCCTGCAGGGATAGAGGAGCCCTGGTGTGCCTACTCGTTTGGGGACCGCGAGATCATGATGCGCTCGCCCTCCCGCCCCATGAACGGTGAGTCACGGCAGCGCTATTATTGTTGTAGTGGGTAGTGTTATAGTTATGTTATAGTGGTAGGTAGTTGTTATAGTTATGTTATAGTGGGTAGTGGGGATAGGGAGTGTTCTGTTTCTTAGGGGTAGTGGGTAGTAGGGATAGATTGATTGATTGATTGACTTTATTTAGTAAGAGTTAGTCCAGTTTATATCATACATACCCAGGCATAGGAAGTGTTCTGTTTCTTAGTGCTAGCGGGTAGTAGGGATAGATTACATACCCATACATACATACCCAGGCATAGGAAGTGTTCTGTTTCTTAGTGCTAGTGGGTAGTAGGGATAGATTACATACCCATACATACATACCCAGGCATAGGAAGTGTTCTGTTTCTTAGGGCTAGCGGGTAGTAGGGATAGATTACATACCCATACATACATACCCAGGCATAGGAAGTGTTCTGTTTCTTAGTGCTAGTGGGTAGTAGGGATAGATTACATACCCAGGCATACATACCCAGGCACAGGAAGTGTTCTGTTTCTTAGGGCTAGTGGGTAGTAGGGATAGATTACATACCCATACATACATACCCAGGCATAGGAAGTGTTCTGTTTCTTAGGGCTAGTGGGTAGTAGGGATAGATTACATACCCAGGCATAGGAAGTGTTCTGTTGCTTAGTGCTAGTGGGTAGTAGGGATAGATTACATACCCAGGCATAGGAAGTGTTCTGTTGCTTAGTGTTGCCCCATGCACGGTGAGGCACGGCAGAAGATACACTGAAATGCCATTATGTTTTATTCAGTCTGAGAGATTATTTTTAAAGGTGAAATATTGCCATCTGACTGTATGTAATCTCTTATATTACTCATTAACTGTTATCTTGATCTTGCAAATACATCCATCATTAGGTTAGGTTACAACTAGGTAAACTAGGTCAATACATACAACCAGTAAGCATGCTAATTACAAGCTGGAATCGTGTCTTTCAGAGCCCATCAGCCTGAAGATTTGGTTCCTGATCCTGAGAAGAAAAAGTTTCCCAAGGACATCACAGAGTTCTCCTTCAGCCCTGACTACACCTTGCTGGCTGTGGGACTCAATGATGGGTAAGTTATGTCTCTATGGCAACACATAGATCAGTCTGCATAAGCTTATTTAGGCCTGGGCATTGGGGGATAAAGGTACCAATGTTTAATGAATAGTGGTAGGTAGTTAAATAAATAAATAGTTATGTTATAGTGGGTAGTGGGGATAGGGAGTGTTCTGTTTCTTAGGGGTAGTGGGTAGTAGGGATAGATTGATTGGAAAACTCTCAGACTCAGAATTGGATCTCAAAGACGTTTTTTTTTTACAACAATAATAAGAATAGCTGTGACTAGGGGCCAGCACAAAATTATACAGTAGTAAGAAATTAGAGCTTTGGTTAGATGTTGCTTGGCATATCTTGAAATAGGGAAAAACTGGTTCACAAATAGGGTGGTCAATGATTGGAATGGACTCAGTCATGGGGTAGTTAGTGCAGAGTCAATAGGGAGTTTTAAAAGGAGGTTAGACACTGTTATGGATGGGGATGAAAGGTGGATGTAGGTAGTGTTAAGTAATAGGAACTACCACGTGTAGGTCTCCCAGCCTCTTGTAGCTTCCTTATTTTCTTCTTATGTTCCGCAGGCAGGTGCTGGTGTACCGGCGGGAGGACCTGGAGCATGTGGCGACTGTGGTGGTGGTGAAGAAATCTGTGCAACACCTGCTGTGGCGGCCTGAGGCAGGACCCAACCACAGCGACAACCACAGCGAGACAGAACCCAACCACAGTGAGACAGAACCCAACCACAGTGAGACAGGACCCAACCACAGTGAGACAGGACCCAACCACAGTGTGACAGGACCCAACCACAGTGTGACAGGACCCAATCACAGTGAGACAGGACCCAACCACAGCGAGACAGAACCCAACCACAGTGAGGCAGAACCCAACCACAGCGAGACAGAACCCAGCCACAGTGAAACAGAACCCAACCACAGTGAGGCAGAACCCAACCACAGCGAGACAGCACCCAACCACAGTGAAACAGAACCCAGCCACAGTGAAACAGAACCCAACCACAGCGAGACAGGACCCAAGCACAGTGAAACAGAACCCAGCCACAGTGAAACAGAACCCAACCACAGCGAGACAGGACCCAAGCACAGTGAAACAGAACCCAGCCACAGTGAAACAGAACCCAGCCACAGCGAGACAGAACCCAACCACAGCGAGACAGAACCCAACCACAGCGAGACAGGACCCAGCCACAGCGAGACAGGACCCAACCACAGCGAGACAGAACCCAACTACAGCGAGACAGAACCCAACCACAGTGAGACAGAACCCAACCACAGCGAGACAAAACCCAACCCCAGTGAGACAGCACTCAACCACAGCGAGACAGCACCCAACCACAGTGAGACAGGACCCAACCACAGTGAGACAGCACCCAACCACAGCGAGACAGGACTCAACCACAGTGAGACAGGACCCAACCACAGCGAGACAGCACCCAACCACAGCGAGACAGCACCCAACCACAGCGAGACAGCACCCAACCACAGCGAGACAGCACCCAACCACAGCAAGACAGGACCCAACCACAGTGAGACAGAACCCAAACACAGCAAGACAGGACCCAACCACAGTGAGACAGAACCCAAACACAGCGAGACGGGACCCAACCACAGCGAGACAGGACCCAAACACAGCGAGACGGGACCCAACCAAAGCGAGACAGAACTTAACCACAGCGAAACAAGACCCAACCACAGCGAGACAGGACCCAACCACAGCCACATCTACACTCTGGCGGTTGGCTCCAATGAAAACAAGGTCTACATATTCTGCCTCGATCGCGTCATCAAAGGACTGAAAGGTGGGTCACTTACTCGTGTATTTAATTAATATACAAAGACTCAAGGGTGGGTCACTTATTTATGTAGCTAATTAGTATTCAAATCCAGGAAATATACTGAAAAAGAGTGAAAAAAACCACTCCGAAAGAAGCTAAATAGAAGTGTTAAGTTAGGTTAGGTTAGGTTAGGTTAGGTTAGGTTAGGTTAGGTTAGGTTAGTGAACTACACACACAGATTGAATGTTTGAAAAGCTGCACTATAAATTGTCTCTATAGTGTTATGAGACTTCAACTCTAGTGATACGATACACATCCAGGAAATAGATCGTTAAGAAACACTTGATAGACATGGCAACATTTCATCCAAACTATTTCATGCATTTTTATGTATCAATTCACAACTATTTTCTTTTTATGTATCAATTCAACTCAACTGAATTCACAACAGCTTCATAAGAGTAGTGTTTGTGAAGGTGTCTTTGTGTCTGTGTGTGTGTGTGGCTCCAGGGGTTTAAGGTGCCAGCCAGGGTAAGACAAGGGATAATTTCTCCTGTGTTCCTCTCTTAACACAGCCAGGGGCCCAGAAGACAGCGAGGGGGCTGAGGTGTTGGTGACGCAGGCCACACGCACGCTGCACGGACACGAGGCGCGGGTGGTGTGGCTGTCCTGGTCCCCACACAACCCTGCCATCCTGGCCTCTGCCTCCTACGACAACACTGTGCAGCTCTGGGACACTGACAATGGTATGTAAATAGCTGGGTAAAGTACAGCGCCATGGCGGTCAAGAATTGTAGTGCACGTGATGGTAAAATGATGACGGCTCTAATTATTACTATTATTATTATTATTATTATATATTTTTAAAATTATTATTATGTGAGGGGTCAGATTTTTTTGTTTTTTTTGAGAGAGATATGGCAAGGGAGAACCTATAGTCTATTTTTTTTATTATGGTCAAAATGCAGTAAGGAAGCCACGCCCCCTGCCTCCCCTTCTATTCTACAAGGCAGCTGATTGGTGCATTCCTCGTATCATCACCACCAATCACAATATCTTCACTACTTCACAGCACGTGACCACTGGACAGAGCAATCTTCGCTACAGAGGGATTTTTGATTTTGTCACCCTCTGTAGTGAAGATTGCTGTCCAGTGGTCACGCCGCTGTTAAGTAGTGAAGATATTGTGATTGGTAGTGATGATACGAGGAATGCACCAATCAGCTGCCCCGTAGAATAGAAGGGGAGGCAGGGGGCGTGGCTTCCTTACTGCATTTTGACCATAATAAAAAAAATTGACTATAGGTAAAGCCGATTACTTTCTGCTAGTAAGCCCTAAAAGGATATAGGTATATATATTTGTACACATAAACAGGTGTTCCAAGTCAAGTGGATAATAATAATAATAATAATGATGATTTTATTCACACCCGAAGGCATGCAGGAAAAACAACAAAATAATATACAGACCTCTGAGGCCCCCTACACAGGACTACAGTGTCAGGTGCTGCAAGGGCCTTATTAGGGCCCATCAGATATCTCCTAGCTTTCTTATTCTCTTATGTTCTTGTGTTCTTAAGCTTTATGTTCTTAGGTTCTTAAACTTTATGTTCTTATGTTCTTAAGCTTTATGTTCTTATGTTCTTAAGCTTTATGCTCTTAAACTTTAAGTTCTTATGTTCTTAAGCTTTATGTTCTTAAGCTTTATGTTCTTATGTTCTTAAGCTTTATGTTCTTGTGTTCTTAAGCTTTATGTTCTTATGTTCTTAAGCTTTATGTTCTTATGTTCTTAAGCTTTATGTTCTTGTGTTCTTAAGCTTTATGTTCTTATGTTCTTAAGCTTTATGTTCTTGTGTTCTTAAGCTTTATGTTCTTATGTTCTTAAGCTTTATGTTCTTGTGTTCTTAAGCTTTATGTTCTTATGTTCTTAAGCTTTATGTTCTTATGTTCTTAAGCTTTATGTTCTTGTGTTCTTAAGCTTTATGTTCTTATGTTCTTAAGCTTTATGTTCTTATGTTCTTAAACTTTATGCTCTTAAACTTTAAGTTCTTATGTTCTTAAGCTTTATGTTCTTAATCTTTATGTTCTTATGTTCTTAAGTTTTATGTTCTTATGTTCTTAAGCTTTATGTTCTTATGTTCTTAAACTTTATGTTCTTAAACTTTAAGTTCTTATGTTCTTAAGCTTTATGTTCTTAAGCTTTATGTTCTTATGTTCTTAAGCTTTATGTTCTTATGTTCTTAAGCTTTATGTTCTTATGTTCTTAAGCTGTATGTTCTTATGTTCTGTGTCTGTTGTAGCTTCCTTATGTTCCCATGTTCTGATGTGTTGGTGTTCTGTGTGGTGCAGGAACCATGCTGGGCAACTATGGGGGCCACTGTGCCCGGGTGTTCCGCGTGGAGTTCAGCCTGTGTGACGCGGACCTGCTGTACAGCTGTGCCGAGGAGAACCTGCTGCACTGCTGGCGCCCTTCACAGCTGTCCTGCAAGACTCCCGCACAGAGCAATGGTGAGAGGACACATGCTCCTTCTTTTACTTGTATTTTAACTATTTTATTTGCCCAGAGTAAGGGTGAGAGGCTTCATTTTAGACATTTTATTTTAGATATTTATTTTATTTTAGACATTTTATTTTATTTTAGACATTTATTTTATTTTAGACATTTATTTTATTGTAGAAATTTAATTTATTTTAGACATTTATTTTATTTTAGAATTTTAGTTTATTTTAGACATTTTATTTTAGATATTTGTTTTATTTTAGACATTTATTTTATTTTAGACATTTTATTTTATTTCAGAGATTTTATTTTATGTTAGACATTTGATTTTAGACATTTTATTTTGTTTAAGACATTTATTTTATTTTAGACATTTTATTTTATTTTAGACATTTTATTTTATTTTAGACATTTTATTTTAGACATTTTATTTTGTTTAAGACATTTTATTTTATTTTAGACATTTATTTTATTTTAGACATTTTATTTTATTTCAGACAATTTATTTTATTTCAGACATTTTATTTTATTTTAGACATTTTATTTGAGACATTTATTTTATTTTAGACATTTCATTTCAAGACGCCCGCCTCCAGCAATGGTGAGAGGGCGCATGCTCCTTATTTAACCCATATTTAAGTATTTCATTTGCCGAGAGTATTGGTGAGAGGGTTGATTTCCTTCCTTCACTCATATTCTAAATAATTAAGTTTTGATGGCAAGCCTTATAAGGGACTTCTGTACCCTAATGGCCTAGGCTTGAGGCTGTGAGATAATAGCCCTGATGTTGTTTCAGCGGTGCTCAAAGACTACCGGCCCAAGTTCAAGAAGGGTCAACAAGGGTCAGGGTCGGCGGAGGACACACCGGCCTCCCAGACTTCCAAAGAAAGTAGGTTGATACTATACACTGTTTTGTTAGGCAAAGAAAGTATTTAAGTATGAATGTAATTTGACCCTTCACGCCCAGATCATTCTTTTGCTGCATAAAATTGTCTGTTGTTAGCCATAAAATTACAAAAAAGTTACTTAATATACCAAATTAGTTAGTGGATAAGGATATTAAACAGGTCATATCTACACAAAAATTGCTGGCATGCATTAAAATAGTCTAATAGTAGCCAAAATACTAAGGAAATTACGTTCTGGGCCTCAAGGGGTTAATGGGGGAAGGGAAAATGCCTGAAATGGCTTTCTTCTATCTGACATCTTAACTCTTCACGCCGCATGGGATGATTACGTGTCAAACCAGCAATTGCACCGTGAGACTGAATCAAGGCCTATTACCTGCATAGTCTGTCAGCGCTAACTTCGGCTATCTGGGCATGTGGCACGCTACCCTGAAACCGATCCTTCCCATCGGGTTATATCTGTAAGAGACAATCCGGCGTGGAGGAGGCCAAGGGGGCGCCCACAAGGCTCGTGGCTGGGGCAAGTTGATGCTTCTTGTCGAGAGCTGCTTGGTGTGGGAAGGGAGCCTGCATGGGGACTCGCGTGTGGTGACCCCCGGGAGTTGCTTGGTATGGGAAGGGAGCCTGCATGGGGACTCGCGTTTGGTGACCCCCCGGGAGTTGCTTGGTATGGGAAGGGAGCCTGCATGGGGACTCGCGTTTGGTGACCCCCCGGGAGTTGCTTGGTATGGGAAGGGAGCCTGCATGGGGACTCGCGCGTGGTGACCCCCGGGAGTTGCTTGGTATGGGAAGGGAGCCTGCATGGGGACTCGCGCGTGGTGACCCCCCGGGAGTTGCTTGGTATGGGAAAGGAGCCTGCATGGGGACTCGCACGTGGTGACCCCGGGAGTGGCGTCGTAGGGTGGGCGAGGCGACGCTTGCTTTATCCCCCAGCGTATTCCCCTTTATATCCCCCTTTATGCCCCCAATGATTGATTTAATGATCCTCCGCAGAGCAACCACTGGAGGAGAAGGAGAAGGGTGACGTTCCACCTCCCTCCACCACCAAGATCTCCACTCTGACTGACGGAACAAAGAAGAGCGCCAGTGACGGGTGGAAGAAGCCAGTCTTTAAATCGTTCTTCCCCAAGCTTCACGCTACATCCTCCCGTAAGAAGGGCTTCCATCACCTTGTGCTTCTGTCTTTGCTAGCCGTGAATGAAGCCAAGCGAGATTCTAACACCCCACCCAAGGCAACCGGTATAGAAGATAGTCTGGAGGATGACTTAGAGGATGTAGAAGGCAGCACACAGGAGGAGGAGGGGCAAGAAATTGATGCGTTACCTATCGTCGTCAGCACCAGGGAGAAATATGGTTTCCTAGGGGACAAGGACTGCAACATGGCTTCTGCGGAGGATTTTGTGTACATGATGCAGATGTACGGAGAGCCACACCAAGTTAACGACCTCTTGGCATCAGAGATTGAAGTGCATGAGTCTAGGGGCACTCCAGATCAGGCTAACCTTATGCATTGCTGGCATGGGTCGCTTGGCACTCACATCCGCGCGGCAGCCAGGCAGAAGAAGCTCACCCCCTTCCTTGTGGCTTCAGCTCCCCAGGTCTCCATGAAGCTGTGGGAGACGGCCTGTGAAGCTTATGCAGAACAGCTGCTTGTGGAAGGGGATGCGGTCACAGCTGCATCCTATCTCCTCAATATTCATAAAGTGGAGGAGGCGATTGACGTGTTAGTGCAGCGTAAATACTACCGCGAGGCCATGGCCATAGTGAAAAGTCGCCTCGGATACCAGGGCCAGGAACAAGTTGACACGGTGGCGAGTTCATGGGTCACCTCGGCTATCTATGAGGGTAACATGGACCTTGCCGCCACATTACAGGTCAGCACAGGTCAAGTGGAGGCTGCCGCGCGTACCCTCTCCCGCCGCACTGATCCCGGATCGCTCTTCGTGGCGGCTAAAGTGTACGAAACAGCTGGGAACGCTGATCTCGCCGCCTGTACGGGCCTGGCGGCACTCCGGGAGGCGTCTGTCAGGCAGGAACTAGAGAAGGTGGAGGCGTTTCTGTGTCACCTGCCGGAGGTGTCGTGGTTTGGCGTCCTTGCCTCTGTCCACAGTGTTCTCCTGAAGGTGATCACGCAGGAGGACACAGGCTGCTTTAGCTACTTTATAGATGCCCATGGGAGTGGTGAGGCAGCAGCAGCAGCAGCATCAGCAGGAGGAGGCAGTTCATGTCTGTTGGAGGAAGTGAAGAGGCAATGGGATGCCTTCACCCCCGACCACTATGAGGACCTCTACCAACACATCCACACCCACTTCTCCACCCAGCAGAGTCCCTCCTCCGTGAAGCAGCTCTGGTTCCTGGTGGCTGTGTCGCTGTGTGAGTGTCTGTTGGCGCCCACCAATCAGCTGTGGGACCAGCACCTCACAGCTGCCCTGAGGCACGCTGTCACCTGGGGCAAAGCTGATCAGCTGCTGCACCTGACCCACGCACTGCTGCCCAGGGGGAAGGAGGACATGCAAGGCCTCAGCAACACAACACCAGAGCCGGGCACAGACACAGCTGCACCCCCCAGCCTGCAGCTTCTGTGGCAGCTGTACCAGCAGGCTGAGGTGGCTCTGCTGCACGCACACCTCACCGATGAACACTGCCTGGCTAAGTTCCAAGAGGCTAAACTGGTCATCGATAAAGGCCTTGAAGTATTGAGTCTGGAGAAGGCAGAGATCTCAGACCCTGTGTGCCCTGCCAGCCCTGCCAGCCCTGCCATGACAGCCGGCCATGACAGCCCCCTGTGTGTGGCGAGGGAGGAGGGTGACAAGGCAGCCTTTCGCTTCCCTCGCTCCCTGGAAGGCTTGAAGACTTCACTGTTCTATTACCTGGAAAACATTGACCCAGAGCCTGGAACCCTTCCAGACCAGCTGGGCGTGGCTCCCAGCGGCTTGGCCAGTCCCTGTGCCCTGCTGCAGGAGATCATGACTCTCCTCATTGAGAACAACATTTTTGATTCCGCAGACTTTTGCAGTATTTCTTTTCAAGGGAATGTAATGGCAAGGCCTTCTGCATAGTGAGGCCCTTGTCAAGGCCTTCTGCATAGTGAGGCCCTTGTCAAGGCCTTCTGTATAGTAGGCCCTTGTCAAGGCCTTCTGCATAGTGAGGCCCTTGTCAAGGCCTTCTGCATAGTGAGGCCCTTGTCAAGGCCTTCTGCATAGTGAGGCCCTTGTCAAGGCCTTCTGCATAGTGAGGCCCTTGTCAAGGCCTTCTGCATAGTGAGGCCCTTGTCAAGGCCTTCTGCATAGTGAGGCCCTTGTCAAGGCCTTCTGCATAGTGAGGCCCTTGTCAAGGCCTGCATAGTGAGGCCCTTGTCAAGGCCTGCATAGTGAGGCCCTTGTCAAGGCCTTCTGCATAGTGAGGCCCTTGTCAAGGCCTTCTGCATAGTGAGGCCCTTGTCAAGGCCTGCATAGTGAGGCCCTTGTCAAGGCCTTCTGCATAGTGAGGCCCTTGTCAAGGCCTTCTGTATAGTAAGGCCCTTGTCAAGGCCTGCATAGTGAGGCCCTTGTCAAGGCCTTCTGCATAGTGAGGCCCTTGTCAAGGCCTTCTGCATAGTGAGGCCCTTGTCAAGGCCTTCTGCATAGTAAGGCCCTTGTCAAGGCCTTCTGTATAGTGAGGCCCTTGTCAAGGCCTTCTGTATAGTAAGGCCCTTGTCAAGGCCTTCTGTATAGTAAGGCCCTTGTCAAGGCCTTCTGTATTGTAAGGCCCTTGCCAAGGCTGTCTGTACAGTGAGGCCCTTGCCAAGGCTGTCCGCATAGTAAGGCCCTTGTCAAGGCCTTCTGTATAGTAAGGCCCTTGTCAAGGCCTTCTGTATAGTAAGGCCCTTGTCAAGGCCTTCTGTATAGTAAGGCCCTTGTCAAGACCTTCTGTATAGTAAGGCCCTTGTCAAGGCCTTCTGCATAGTGAGGCCCTTGTCAAGGCCTTCTGCATAGTGAGGCCCTTGTCAAGGCCTGCATAGTAAGGCCCTTGTCAAGGCCTTCTGTATAGTAAGGCCCTTGTCAAGGCCTTCTGTATAGTAAGGCCCTTGTCAAGGCCTGCATAGTGAGGCCCTTGTCAAGGCCTTCTGTATAGTAGGCCCTTGTCAAGGCCTCTGCATAGTGAGGCCCTTGTCAAGGCCTTCTGTATAGTAAGGCCCTTGTCAAGGCCTTCTGTATAGTGAGGCCCTTGTCAAGGCTTCTGTATAGTAAGGCCCTTGTCAAGGCCTGCATAGTGAGGCCCTTGTCAAGGCCTCATAGTAAGGCCCTTGTCAAGGCCTTCTGTATAGTAGGCCCTTGTCAAGGCCTTCTGTATAGTAAGGCCCTTGTCAAGGCCTGCATAGTGAGGCCCTTGTCAAGGCCTTCTGCATAGTAAGGCCCTTGTCAAGGCCTTCTGTATAGTAAGGCCCTTGTCAAGGCCTTCTGTATAGTAAGGCCCTTGTCAAGGCCTGCATAGTGAGGCCCTTGTCAAGGCCTTCTGTATAGTAAGGCCCTTGTCAAGGCCTGCATAGTGAGGCCCTTGTCAAGGCCTTCTGTATAGTAAGGCCCTTGTCAAGGCCTTCTGTATAGTAAGGCCCTTGTCAAGGCCTGCATAGTGAGGCCCTTGTCAAGGCCTTCTGTATAGTAAGGCCCTTGTCAAGGCCTTCTGCATAGTAAGGCCCTTGCCAAGGCTTTCTGCATAGTAAGGCCCTTGTCAAGGCCTTCTGCATAGTAAGGCCCTTGTCAAGGCTTTCTGCATAATGTATTTTAGTAGTAATAGTGTTATTTACAGGAAAACTGTGATTTACTTTTGATTAAGTTGTGATTGACAGGCCAAGAACTGAGCTGGTAATGTCCCGTCTCACGAATGACTCTTATCCAGCCTGGCCTTGATCAGGGGCGGGACAGGAGCTCAAGTGAATATGGCTTATAATTAATTTTAATTTTCTTCATAATTTTCATATATATAAATGTATTTGCTATTTTTTCTCAGCATGTTAGCAATGATTCAAAGGGGAACATCGCCCTGTGATGGGGGGAAAAGTGGCCTGCAGCCCCGCCAAGGCTTTGAAGGCGTGAATATTCCTGTCATGTACTGTCTCCTTATTCCTAAGTCATTGCACCACTCAATAAACCTTTACGGGAAGCAATAGTTCTTGTCATCCATCATGCAAGCAGGAAAACAATGATCAGAGAGAGAGGCTGATAAAGGTATTTTTCACCGTATTTTTTTTACCGTAGTCAATCAGTCAGTCTGTTAGTAGTCAATCAGTTGGTCAGTCAGTCAGTTAGTTAGTCAGTCAATCAGTCAGTTTGCCAGTCAGTCAGTCAATACAGTTGTGTGGCCGTAAGATAAGAGCAAAAGGAGGAATTAAATAACTAAAGTGTTCTTAAGAGGCTTATATTTGTGCCATAATAAGGAAAGTTACCGCTCAAAAGTTCGAAAAAGAAAAAAATGGTTTGAATTTGGCGCTTAAAACGTCAGAAGAATCAAAACATTGGCGTCAGTGTTGCCAAATATAGGGAAATTTACATATTTGATAGAAATTTTGGATTCGAGAGGGAAAAAAGGCAAAAATGGGGAAATAAAAACCCCATTTACATTTATATGTGAGTGTGTTTGTATATGACCGGGAAAATCTGAGTTAAAAAGAGTAGTTATTATTACCAAACAAGGGTATTTTGTCAGGTTGATCTGGCATCACTGCGTCGCCTACACGTGACGGGCGACCACGTGTGTGTGTTGACGTTCTTGTGTTTGAAGTTTAAAATTTGACCGATCAGCGGCCACGCGTGTGATAGAACCCTAGGGCAGCCATCACCAGGGTTCATAGGGCTCCATAGGACATACTAGATAGGCTGAAAGGAACAGTGAAGAGATAGGAACGGTATAAAGGAGCCCTGATTTACAGTGACAACAGATTGCTGCAGTACTAAATATTATCGCAAGAAGTGTTGTCTGTATATAGTGTGCGCGCGTCACTGTAGGACACTGTAGCCTCCCTGCCGCGGCCTGTACAGTGTGTGCGTCACTGTAGGACACTGTAGCCTCCCTGCCGCGGCCTGTACAGTGTGTTGCGTCACTGTAGGACACTGTAGCCTCCCTGCCGCGGCCTGTACAGTGTGTTGCGTCACTGTAGGACTAGTCTCCCTGCCGCGGCTTGTATAGTGTGTGTGCGTCACTGTAGGACTGTAGCCTGTCTACCGCGGCCTGTACAGTGTGTGCGTCGCTGTAGGACACTGTAGCCTGCCTGCTGCGGCCTGTACAGTGTGCTGCGTCACTGTAGGACACTGTAGCCTCCCTGCCGCGGCCTGTACAGTGTGTGCGTCACTGTAGGACACTGTAGCCTCCCTGCCGCGGCCTGTACAGTCTGCGCGTCACTGTAGGACACTGTAGCCTGTCTGCCTGTCTCTCCTGAACGGCCATGTAAGTACAGTCATGTTTTTTTGTAATTATTTCCCTGTTTTGGTATCATTCTATATTAGTGTTACTTTCTATGCAGCTTTATGTTATCATTTCCATTTTTCTGAGGATTTCTGGTTTGTCATAATTTCTGTTTTTATATTATTTTCATGTTTTGTTATTTGAATATTATTTCCATGTTTTTTTTTGGTCATTTCCAACACATTTCACCATAGAAGTCATTAAAATTCTCACCTATTTTAACATTTGATTAACTATTTAACACCTATTTCAACATTTCGTTTACATTTGCTCAAGCGTTATTATATACTAGCCGAAAAGCCGCCCTCCGGGCGGACTTTTTGGCTAGCTCCTGCGGAGGGCTATTGGTGGGCCCCACCAAACACACAGACTCTCCAGATAGCCCCTTCTAACTTTCCTGAAATCATGGATGTAGAAATGTATGTATTAACGCCTTACCCATCACCACACACCCATTCACTCACCCATTACCCATCACCCTATATCAAGGTTTCCTCAATTCTCGCAACCCACTTTTTTTTCTTCACAATTCTCGCTAATAGGCTATTAAAAAAAAAAAGAAAAAAAGTGATCGGATCATCCCCAAAGTGGCCTTAAAATGTTTCCCTCGTCGACCTGGTTCCAAAACTGTGCCATATGATGGGATTGCGCCACTGGGGGTGGCACCTATCGCGGACACACAGACACACACACTTTCGCTTATATTATTATAAATATTTTTTATTTTTTATGCTTATGTTTATATTTGCATTTTTCTTATGATTTCTGGTTTGTCATAATTATTATATATTTTTGTAATATACCTAATGTTCATGTTTGGCATTTGAATAGCGACTATATGTAGTTATAGACAGGTCAGGTCAGGTCAGGTCAGCAAGTGTTATATGACATGCCAACAGCTATGACAAAACAAGATCAAACCACAAACTTTGATTTAGATAAGATACAGGAACTACCACGTGTAGGTCTCGCGGCCTCTTGTAGCTTCCTTATTTTCTTATGTTCTTATGATACAGGGTAATAATCAACACAGGCCAGTACTTAGGTGGGGGTAAATACATGTATATTCTTAACACGGACAGGTCATTCAAATATCAATGAAGAAGTATTCAATCGAGGTGCAGATATGTGGTAAGAAAAATATAGTTCTTGGTACTATAAAGTGGTTGACTGTGGTGTGTGTGTGTGTGTGTGGCAAAGTGATATGAGATGGAGGGAAGAGATGAAGAGATGGAATAGGAGATGAGAGAAGTGGAGAGATGAGATAGAGAGAAGTGGATGAGATAGAGAGATATGGAGAGAGGAGAGGAGAAGTGGAATAGGAGATGGAGAGATGAGAGAGATGGATAGGAGATGAGAGATAGAGAGAGAGAGAGGAGATGAGAGAGATGGAATAGGAGATGAGAGAGAGAGAGAGAGAGAGGAGATGAGAGAGATGGAATAGGAGATGAGAGAGATAGAGAGAGGAGATGAGAGAGATGGAATAGGAGATGAGAGAGATAGAGAGAGAGGAGATGAGAGAGATGGAATAGGAGATGAGAGATAGAGAGAGAGGAGATGAGAGAGATGGAATAGGAATTAGAGAGATAGAGAAGTGGAGAGAAGAGAGAAGAGATGGACGAGGTGATTGAGAGAAGTGAAGAGAACAGATAGAGAGAGGGATAGAAGTGGAGAAGAAGAAGAAAAAACATGAGAGTGGGTGTCAGAAATAGTAGGGTTTTGTCAGGCATAAAAACACTAATGCTTTCCATATGAAGGTTAGAACACGATATAAATAACATAAGAGTGCAGTCAGGGCTTTTATTGAAGGTGACTCCTGCACTTTCAGACACAGGTAGACAGATAGATAGATAGACATACAGATAGACAGTCTCCTTTGAGTCATTGATCAATAAAGGAGAAGCAGATCCTCTCAATTCCTTAACCTGACCTTAGAAAGAGGGGTCAGGTGTCAGCAGAGGTCAGTTAAGGTCAGCAGCATAGAAGCACCAGTCTTCATGCTGCTGCTGTAGGGAGTAAGGTATGCCAGCTACCACACTTCCTACCACACGACACAACCTGACATTCACCACACTAAAGCGAGACACATCGTAATGACAGCATCGCGGTATTTTCTTGCTTTAATGTCTCCTGAGGCGGTGTGGTATGGACTTCCTACCACACGACATTCACCACACTAAAGCGAGAGACATCGTAATTATAGCGTCGCGGTATTTTCTTGGTTTTAATGTCTCCTGAGGTGGTGTGGTATGGACATCCTACCACACTTCCTACCACACCTGACATCCACCACAGTAAACCGAGAGACATCGCAGTGGTTTAAATGTCTCCATAGGCCGGTATGGTTAATATTAAACCAATCTCCAGGTCTCGTCACACGGTTGAAAGCCCGCCTGGATATGTCATGGCACATTTACGTAACTTATAAACTAGATAGATAGCTGGAGGGAATGACACGCCAACCCATGCACCATTAGGACACGTATAGACATGGTTTAACACATGTCCTAACCATGTCTTGTGTTCTACTGAGAGACAATATGAAGCTTCTCTTAGCATCAGTAAATATAAACAGGAACTACCACGTGTAGGTCTCGCGGCCTCTTGTAGCTTCCTTATTTTCTTATGTTCTTATGTTCTTATCAGGTGGGCTCAAATCTTTCCCATTATAAGGAAAGGTTAATATTTATACCCATTAAAAGGTGGTACGTTCACTTATCACAAGGTGGGCCTCACATAGGGATGGCCGCACACACACACACACCACACACACACACACACACACACACACACACACACACACACACACACACACACTACACAACA
Organism: Chionoecetes opilio; assembly: GCA_016584305.1. Classification (NCBI taxonomy): domain Eukaryota; kingdom Metazoa; phylum Arthropoda; class Malacostraca; order Decapoda; family Majidae; genus Chionoecetes; species Chionoecetes opilio. The sequence goes on along the minus strand of JACEEZ010003764.1, from coordinate 137,529 downwards.
CATACACACACACACACACACACACACACACACACACATATAGTCACACACAGTCAACACTCACACATCACCCCACCACTCACTAAAAATATATTAATATCTCATTCTAATTCTATTATTCTCTATCAATTCTCTCCTCCTCTTCCTACTACTACTACTACTACTACTACTACTACTACTACTACTACTACTACTACTGGGTGAGGTATTAAGTGTTTATTCTGCTAACTGAAACAAGCGTGGATTGCATTAATATCACTGCAAAGATACCAAGCTATCACCCACTGTATATTTATCAGCCATTGAACAGACATCTCCCTCGGGCATTATATCATCACACCCTTGTTCTCACTCACTGGGACGACATTTATATAGTTCCATGCCACAATTATGCTCTCACGGCCTCTTGTAGCTTCCTTATTTTCTTATGTTCTTATGTTATGCCTTGTAAGTCAGTCCACAATCTGGGTCTCACACTATTCACTACATCTGCTTACTGAAAATGCTTTGTCAGTAGCTAGTCAGTCAATCCGTCCCGTGTATGATCAGGTTCAGTAGCATTTCTGGAACACATTATTCCAGTTTGTTTCAGTCACTAGGTAATGTTTTTCCAGTTTCATTCTAATCAACACTGCAACTTACTCAACAGAACATCTCTTACGTGAGAGGATTTTGTGGCACGAAGATGAACATTTTAGTAACTTTTCCGTGACTCTGTTATTGTTGACGTAAATAAACATTCGTAGTCACATGACATAATATAGTCACTGCGTTTAGGCACTGAAACTGTCACTGGCACTCCCTTGATGCTAACACGGCAGTAGTAGCAGCAACAGGAACTACCACGTGTAGGTGTCGCGGCCTCTTGTAGTTTCCTTATTTTCTTATGTTCTTATGTTCTTAAGTAACAGGAACTACCACGTGTATGTCTCACGGCCTCTTGTAGCTTCCTTATGTTCTTATGTTTTAATTAAGTAACAGGAACTACCACGTGTAGGTCTCGCGGCCTCTTGTAGCTTCCTTATGCTCTGATGTTCTTAAGTAACAGGAACTACCGCGTGTAGGTCTCGCGGCCTCTTATAGCTTCCTTATGTTCTTATAAAGTGTAGGACAAGATAGAGACAAGCTTCTCTAGGTGACGTTTTCTAGTATCCACGGCACGAACATGGAGATTCGGGTACACACGCCGGGCAGGTTGGCCTCAGCGCACCCGATGCCCCACGATATGATGCCCGCCAGAAAGTAGCGCCCGTCCGCCCCTCGTACCTGCAGAGGCCCTCCGGAGTCACCCTGTAGAGGCAGAAATATGAATTAGTTAGTGCGGAGTCAATAGGGAGTTTTAACCCCTTGAGACCCACATGGTACAAAAGCCTCTTTGAAATTTATTCCGAAGGGGAGCAACCTGGTTTTGGTGATGCGCTTTGTGGTGATGCTGCAACCACCATCACCATCATCACATCATCACCACCACCACACCACCACCACCACCACCACCACCACCACCACTCACCACCATCACTATCACCACCACAAACCACCACCATCACTACCACCCATCACTTCACTATACACCACCCACCATAACTATCACCACCATCACCAACACCATCACCACCAACATCACGACACATCACTACACCTCACTATCACTATCACAGCACATCCACCACCACACCACCACCACACCACCCTCACACATCACCACCACACCACCACCACCACACACCATCACCACCACCCCAACCACCACCACCACCACTTCCAATTTCTTACCATATACATCCTCGTTTGAGTAAATGTGTAAAGTTCCTCATGTTCAAATCATTTTTCACAAACCATTTAATCAGGACACATACTATACGTAATATTGAGGTAGCTTCTGAATCACATACCAAGCACACCACCACATCAGCTCCTCCCTACTCTAATTACAACAACGGGTTTATGAGGGAAATTTCAAAGTTCCCAGCAAACAATACACAACTCTTGTTACTCGCTCTGTTACGCGTCATTCACTGCGTTGTGTGTGTGTCTATTGATCTCTAAGCAGGCTCTGATCCCTTGCATGTTCTCCAAATACTATAATATTGGGGGTCAATACTATCCAAGTCTTCGTATTTTGTTAGTTTTTACGTATTAATGTTTTAAATAATACATCTCCCGTGCTATATATTTTGTATGGTATCTTGAATCATGATATACTCGTAAATATGAGCTTATAGAGATATGAATGAGGCAACAGAATGATTAAAAGTAGGTATTATCATCACCTATGGAAATACTGAACAATATAACTACAGGGAACAACGCTGCCCATTGATGAGTCGTAATTATAATGAATACGAACACCATCTAAGAACCAGAAAGCACTACAGAGAACTTCACCGCCATCTATGAACCAGAATTGTCACTACAGAGGCACCAACGCCATCTATGAGCCAGAATCGTCACTACAGAGGCACCACACCATCTATGAACCAGAATCGTCACTACAGAGGTACCACCGCCATCTATGAACCAGAAGTCACTACAGAAGGCACCAACGCCATCTATGAACCAGAATCGTCACTACAGAGGTACCAACGCCATCTATGAACCAGAATTGTCACTACAGAGGTACCAACGCCATCTATGAGCCAGAATCGTCACTACAGAGGCACAAACGCCATCTATGAACCAGAATCGTCACTACAGAGGCACAAACGCCATCTATGAACCAGAATCGTCACTACAGAGGTACCAACGCCATCTATGAACCAGAATCATCACTACAGAGGTACCAACGCCATCTATGAACCAGAATCATCACTACAGAGGTACCAACGCCATCTATGAGCCAGAATCGTCACTACAGAGGCACAAACGCCATCTATGAACCAGAATCGTCACTACAGAGGTACCAACGCCATCTATGAACCAGAATCGTCACTACAGAGGCACAAACGCCATCTATGAACCAGAATCGTCACTACAGAGGTACCAACGCCATCTATGAACCAGAATCATCACTACAGAGGTACCAACGCCATCTATGAACCAGAATCATCACTACAGAGGTACCAACGCCATCTATGAGCCAGAATCGTCACTACAGAGGCACAAACGCCATCTATGAACCAGAATCGTCACTACAGAGGCACCAACGCCATCTATGAGCCAGAATCATCACTACAGAGGCACCAACGCCATCTATGAACCAGAAGTCACTACAGAGGTACCAACGCCATCTATGAACCAGAAGTCACTACAGAGGCACCACCGCCATCTATGAACCAGAAGTCACTACAGAGGCACCACCGCCATCTATGAACCACAAGTCACTACAGAGGTACCAACGCCATCTATGAGCCAGAATCGTCACTACAGAGGTACCACCGCCATCTATGAACCAGAAGTCACTACAGAGGCACCACCGCCATCTATGAACCAGAAGTCACTACAGAGGTACCAACGCCATCTATGAACCAGAAGTCACTACAGAGGTACCAACGCCATCTATGAACCAGAAGTCACTACAGAGGCACCACCGCCATCTATGAACCAGAAGTCACTACAGAGGTACCAACGCCATCTATGAACCAGAAGTCACTACAGAGGTACCACCGCCATCTATGAACCAGAAGTCACTACAGAGGTACCACCGCCATCTATGAACCAGAAGTCACTACAGAGGCACCAACGCCATCTATGAGCCAGAATCGTCACTACAGAGGCACCACCGCCATCTATGAACCAGAATCGTCACTACAGAGGTACCAACGCCATCTATGAGCCAGAATCGTCACTACAGAGGCACCACCGCCATCTATGAACCAGAATCGTCACTACAGAGGTACCACCGCCATCTATGAACCAGAATCGTCACTACAGAGGTACCAACGCCATCTATGAGCCAGAATCGTCACTACAGAGGCACCAACGCCATCTATGAACCAGAATCGTCACTATAGAGGCACAAACGCCATCTATGAACCAGCATTGTCACTACAGAGGTACCAAAACCATCTATGAACCAAAATCGTCACTACAGAGGGCACCACCGGCACCAGAGCCCCATCCCTCACACAGTATGGTTTCACGCCCCCACCACCACCACCACCACCTCATCGCCTCCCTCTCTGCCGAGCCGTGAATGAATGGGTGGGGAACAGCGGCCCGGGGTTATAACGTGATAGCCAGCAATAACCTTTTCATATGTGACATTAGTTTTGATGTGACGAAATAAAGGGCTACCGTTGTACTATGAACTCCGGTAACCCGCCAACCCTTCCGCCTCGACGCCCCTTCTGCTGTCACGACCATTATGAAATACAGAGGGACAAAAAATGACAGTGCCAGTAACGTTATTGGCACTGTCAGATCAGGATAGATAGATGGAAGCCCTTTATCGACTATAGGGACTGAGTTTTCCAGACTGAACTTGAGACTGAACGTAATTTCCATTGTAATATGACTACCATTAGAAGACTTTTAGCCCGTCAGGGTGGCAAGGTTGGTAGAGACGTGAGCTCGCAATGTGCAGCGTCCCTGTGCATTCGGTCAGCGGTTCGAGTCCGCCTAGTTCGTGCTGACGTGGCGGCGCTTTGTATAGTCAATAACCTTGTAGTTTGGTACTTGCAAAGTGTCTAGATAGGATGAAAATCTTATCTTATCTTAGAAGACTTTTAGTGAATATAAACAATATTTTATAGATATGACCCGTTTAGTATCCTTGTCCACTAACTAATGTGATATATTCAGTTACTTTTCGTAATTTTCTGGCTCGACAAGACGATTTCTTTTAAAGCAAAGAAAATATCTGGGTGTGAAGGGGTTAAAAAGAGGCTGGATAAATTCATGGATGGGGATGAAAGGTGGATGTAGGTAGTGTTTAGTAACAGGAACTACCACGTGTAGGTCTCACAGCCTCTTGTAGCTTCCTTATGTTCTTATGTTGTTATGTTCTTAGATATGAGTGAGCTACATTAAGACTTGTGAAGTCAGTCAGGGCATTGAAGGAGCTGAGGACAGTGTTGATGAAAATGTTGATGCTCATAATCTGCGTTTAATGAGATGTTAAAAATATGAAAGAAAATAAAGCAAAAAAAAGGGCCTTTAGAATTGAACTCAAATTTCTGCATTGAACAAAATATAACAAAAAAAGTAAAAAGAAAATTAGGAAGCAAGGAATAGGTGTGGTTAAGACGGAAGAAAAAAAATGTATTAAAAAGTACACATTAACCCGTTGAGGCCCAGAACGTAATTTCCATTGTAATTTGGGTACCATTAGACGATTTTTAGTGACTATAAGCAATGTTTTAATAGCTATGACCTGTTTAGTATTCTTGTCCACTAGTTAATTTGGTATATTCAGTCACTTTTCGTAATTTAGTGGCTAACAACAGCCGATTTTATATAGCAAAGGAAAGATCTGGGCGTGAAGGGGTTATATTAACTTACCCAATAGAAAAAAGTACCGTACATTAAAAATTATGTATAAACCAAATCTAAATAAAGGGAAAGGAAGGGAAATCAAGGAAAGGAAAGGGAAGAAAAGACTGAAAAAAAAGAAAAAAAAAAAAAAGAATGATTAACTTTTCCATGCCAATTTATTTCGCAACATGTCAATTCATGTTTTTTTTGTTTTGTTTTTGTTTTGTTTTTTTACCCATTCTCTCGACATTTTTTTCCCGAGAGAGAGAGAGAGAGAGAGAAGAGAGAGAGAGAGAGAGAGAGAGAGAGAGAGAGAGAGAGAGAGAGAGAGAGAGAGAGAGAGAGAGAAAAAAAAGAAAAAAAAAGATAATATGAATTTTTTTTTTTATAATAATGTGGATGATTGAAGTGAAGAATGCCAAAGGAGAAAAGAAGGAAGACTTAAAGAGGAGGAGGAGGAGGAGGAGGAGGAGGTACCGTAGTCGTGCACCTTAGCTTCAGGATTACAGGATTGGAGGGTCAACAACCGAGCCTCCTCCTCCTCTCCTCCTCCTCCTCGGACCCTCCATTCTCTCCTTCCTTCCTTCCTTCCTTCCTTCCTTCCCTAGTAGTAGTAATAGTAGTGCCATCATTCTTTTTCTATATAATTTTTTTATATAAACTCAGAAATAAGTCACTTTAACCCCTTGAGACCCAGAACGTAATTTCCATTGTAATTTGACCCCCATTAGATGATTTGTAGTGACCATAAGCAATATTTTATAGATATGACCTGTTTAGTATCCTTGTCCACTAACTAATTTGGTATATTCAGTGACTTTTTCGTAGTTTCATGGCTAATAACAGACGATTTCATATAGCAAAGGAAAGATCTGGGCGTGAAGGGGTTAACCTAGACATTGGTTACATAACTTAACCTTACTGGGCTATCAAACCACTCACCCACATGAAGATCGGCCACCACAAAAATAACAGGGGTGGCGGATCTTCACGTGATCCGAAAAAAATCAACAAGGTATTTAAATCCTGAAGGAGGAAGAGTAGGAGGTATAACACTCACTTGGCAGGAGGAGGAGGAGGAGGAGGAGGAGGAGGAGGAGGAGGAGGAGGAGTAGGGTGAACAAGAGGAGGAGGAGTAAAAATCAACCAGCTCCTTTAAAATCCCGAAGGAGGAGGAACAGTAGAAGACTTTAATTAATACTCACTTGGCAGGAGGAGGAGGAGGAGGAGGAGGAGGAGAAGAAGGGTGAACAAGAGGAGGAGGAGTAAAAATCAACCAGCTCCTTTAAAATCCCGAAGGAGGAGGAACAGTAGAAGACTTTAATTAATACTCACTTGGCAGGAGGAGGAGGAGGAGGAGGAGGAGGAGGAGGAGGAGGAGGAGAAGAAGGGTGAACAAGAGGAGGAGGAGTAAAAATCAACCAGCTCCTTTAAAATCCCGAAGGAGGAGGAACAGTAGAAGACTTTAATTAATACTCACTTGGCAGGAGGAGGAGGAGGAGAAGGGTGAACAGGAGGAGGAGGAGTAAAAATCAACCAGCTCCTTTAAAATCCCGAAGGAGGAGGAGCAGTAGGAGACTTAATTAATACTCACCTGGCATGAATCGACGCCGCCCTTCTCGAAGCCCGCGCAGAGGAAGATCTCGGGTATGTGTTCCCGCCTGCCGCCCTTCAGAAACATGTCCTTGCACTGGTGGTTGCTGACGATGGGCACCGATCCCTGGGGCACACACAAGGGGGGGGGGTCAGTATAGGACAGTGTTAAGGATAAAGGGAGTAAGAATATAATGTTAACTCCTTGAGACCCAGAGCGTAATTTCCATTGTAATATGACTACCATTAGACGATTTTTAGTGACTATAAGCAATATTTTATAGATATGACCTGTTTAGTATCCTTGTCCACTAACTAATTTGGTATATTCAGTTACTTTTTGTAATTTTATGGCTAACAACTGACGATTTTTAGTGAATATAAGCAATATTTATAGATATGACCTGTTTAGTATCCTTGTCCACTAACTAATTTGGTATATTCAGTCACTTTTCGTTATTTCATGGCTAACAACAGACGATTTTATATAGCAAAGGAAAGATCTGGGCGTGAAGGGGTTAAGGGGATGAGAGCGCGAATGATAGGCCATAATGGGACAAAGAGCAACTAGGCAACAACGAACTGTATCAAGAAATGCGTGACAGTTATCATTATACGAAATGTCATCAAATTTCGGTTCAGTTGATTAATGGTATACTTTTATTTATGTATCAATATTTTCGGCAGTATTACAGTGCCATATGACCTCTGATGTCTGGCACATTTCCCCCTTTTTGGCATTAAATCAATTCAATCTGCCCGTCGCATCGCCTCGCTTGCTGCGTCTTACCTCGGCCATGGCAAAAACTAGTCTATTTTTTTTATTATGGTCAAAATGCAGTAAGGGAAGCCACGCCCCCTGCCTCCCCTTCTATTCTACGGGGCAGCTGATTGGTGCATTCCTCGTATCATCACTACCAATCACAATATCTTCACTACTTAACAGCGGCGTAGAATAGAAGGGGAGGCAGGGGGCGTGGCTTCCTTACTGCATTTTGACCATAATAAAAATAATAAACTATACTGTCTAGCCGCTAGCGTCCTACTGAGCGTGTCTTATGCTGTGTCCTGCGTCGCTTACCTTCTGCAGGACGGAGGGGAGTCGGCCATGCTCTGAGAGGCGCCCCCAGCCCGTCACAGTACCCGTCTCGCCGATGAGAAGGTCGTTGTTCCCTGGGAGACAAATCGGCAAGATGTGCGGAAGAAACTTGAGCGGTTTTTCCATCTGCACGAGCGCCAAGTCGTGCTCGTACGTGAAGAAGTTGTACTTGGGGTGCACGGCCTTGCGACTCACGCCCCGCTCTATGTACGGGTACGGCTCCGATACGGATGAGAAGTCGAATTCGCCCACGCGGATCCGGATTTGTGACGTGAGGAGGCTGTGACGGAGAGAGCGGGCTTGAGTGTGTGTGTGTGTGTGTGTGTGTGTGTGTGTGTGTGTGTGTGTGTGTGTATGTGTGTGTGTGTGTATGCGGGTGGTTTGTGTGTGTGTGTGTGTGTGTGTGTGTGTGTGTGTGTGTGTGAGAGAGAGAGAGTGGGGGCCTGTGTGTGTGTGTTAGGGGGGGCTGTGAGTGTGTGTGTGTGTGTGTGTGTGTGTGTGCGTGTGGTGGTGTATTTAAGAACATAAGAAAATAAGGAAGCTACAAGAGGCCGTGAGACCTACACGTGGTAGTTCCTGTGTGTGTGTGTGTGTGTGTGTGTGTGTGTGTGTGTGTCGGGATGGGGGGGGCTGTGTGTGTGTGTGTGTGTGTGTGTGTGTGTGTGTGTGTGTGTGTGTGTGTGTGTGTGTGTGTGTGTGTGTGTGTGTGAAAGTGACGGCAGTGTGTCAGGCCAGTACAGTGAGATGCAATGATACGCATCACTTCAGTTGAAAGAAAGAAAGAAGAAAAAAGAAGTCTTGAAACTCTGCACTAAGGAAAAAAAAATTGTAAAAAAAACCTTGACTTTCTGTAACGAAAATTCAGCTTCACATCAATATTTTTTTTTTCCTGGAAACAAATTCACGTCATAACATTTTAATGAATCAAGCACGTTTTAGTTATGGATTTTGATTATTAACCCCTTGAGGCCCAGAACGTAATTTCCATTGTAATTTGGGTACCATTAGACGATTTTTAATGAATATAAGCAATATTTTAGAGATGTGACTGGTTTAGTATCCTTGTCCACTAGTTAATTTGGTATATTCAGTTACTTTTCGTAATTTTATGGCTAACAACAGACATTTTTTTTATAGCAAAGGAAAGATCTGGGCGTGAAGGGGTTAAGATACCTACTTGGACTGACGAAGTATATGGCAATGGCTACATACTGCATTACGAAACTATACCATATATAGTTATAGGATCTGTATTGAAACTCAGCCATGGGGTAGTTAGTGCAGAGTCAATAAGGAGCTTTAAAAGGAGGCTAGACAGTGTTATGGATGGGGATGCAAGGTGGATGTAGGTAGTGTTAAGTAACAGGAACTACCACGTGTAGGTCTCACTGCCTCTTGTAGCTTCCCTATTTTCTTATGTTCTTATGGTGACATTATTATTATTATATTATTATTATTATTATTATTATTATTATTATTATATTAATATTATGATGATGTAACTTTTCACTCAATGTCTAGTAGGTCCTGTACATTCTCCAGATAGTTAGGAGGGGGAGGAGGGGCTATACTAGAAGGCTAAGAGTAGGAAATAGAAGAAATAGAAAATACTAGAATTATATATAGTAAGAAATCAACCCCGCCAAGACTCCCCAGAGGTGAAGCGAGAAAGCGGGCAGGAGGCAAGGCACATGGTCTTAACATGCTACTGCAGGAGTGACAACAACCATCGAGAAAGTCTGACCACAGGCTGGCCACTCTGCAGGCTTCCCAGAACACGCGTCTAGTCTGCCAACAATGAGGCTTTCTTTTTTATGATAATGTCTATCGTGGCAGACAGAGCCTTAGATAACAGGAGGGACTGTGTATTCATCTAGTTGTATTTTACAGGGCCTGAGCAACGCTCGTGTGGCCCCGTCTCCATA
>JACEEZ010003764.1:117500-122500 GCA_016584305.1 Chionoecetes opilio | reverse complement strand
TAGGGGGGCGTGGATAATTACCTAGGGGGCGTGGGTAATTACCTAGGGGGGCGTGGGTAATTACCTAGGGGGGCGTGGGTAATTACCTAGGGGGGGCGTGGATAATTACCTAGGGGGGCGTGGGTAACTACCTAGGGGCGCGGGGTTAATTACCTGGGGGGGCGTGGGTAATTACCTAGGGGGGCGTGGATAATTACCTAGGGGGGCGTGGGTAACTACCTAGGGGCGCGGGGTTAATTACCTGGGGGGGCGGGGTAATTACCTAGGGGGGCGTGGGTAATTACCTAGGGGGCGTGGGTAATTACGTAATGGGGCGTGGGTAATTACCTAGAGGGCGTGGGTAATTACCTAGGGGTGCGTGGATAATTACCTAGGGGGCGTGGGTAATTACCTAGGGGGGGCGTGGGTAATTACCTAGGGGGGCGTGGATAATTACCTAGGGGGGGCGTGGGTAATTACCTAGGGAGAGGCGTGGGTAATTACCTAGGGGGGCGTGGTAATTACCTAGGGTGTGTGGATAATTACCTAGGGGGGCATGGTAATTACCTAGGGGGCGTGGGTAATTACCTAGGGGGGCGTGGGTAATTACGTAATGGGGCGTGGGTAATTACCTAGGGGGCGTGGGTAATTACCTAGGGGTGCGTGGATAATTACCTAGGGGGGCGTGGGTAATTACGTAATGGGGCGTGGATAATTACCTAGGGGGCGTGGGTAATTACCTAGGGGTGCGTGGATAATTACCTAAGGGGGCGTGGGTAATTACCTAGGGGGGCGTGGATAATTACCTAGGGGGGGGCGTGGGTAATTACTTAGGGGGGGGCGTGGGTAATTACCTAGGGGGGCGTGAGCCAAGAGAGAACACGGAAGAACTGTCAAGTATTAACATGAAGCTCGGCCTTCGCTTTAACATGAAGCGCAAATTAATACATAAAAAAAAACGTTGTCCTGGCGACTTTAGTGTTATCTACGGTAGGGACTTCTTATGGTTTTCCCCAGAGTAACTAAGATATACAGATCTATATGTATATAATAGACAAACTTGTAAACTAATGAGAAGTCCAGTAGAATTTAGCACCATAGACGCTGATCAATTTATGAATGCATTGTCACCGTGTGGTCAGCCCCTGCTTGGAAGTGACACTGACGCGGAAGTGGAGGAGTTTTGTAATACGATATACGCGTGTGCCCGTAATAGTAAGTCGCGAAATCGTGCCCCTGAAGATGATCCGATTGAAGGGTGGGAGTGCTTGTTAAAGGAAAATGATCAGGCGCAGTTATGGCCGGCAGTTAATTGGCGAGGTGAGGTGGAGAAACGTGGCTTCACCTCCTACTGATGAAGACTTTAAAGATTATTTTGAACACCTATATAACCCTCCCGGTGTGTCTGTACCTAACATCGACACTTTGTACAGTGATGTATATATGCCGGTGTTGGACGAGCCAATAATGCCGCAGGAAGTATTGGAGCAGGTGAAGAGGCTGAAATGTAAGGCGTGTGGTCCCGATGGCACACCGCCGGGTGTCTTTAAGTTGTTACCACCGGCATGGATTCTAACTTTAGCAATGTTGTTTAATAATATTTTCATGGCCGCTGCGTATCCATCGTCATGGGTCACGGCCAAACTATTGACACTGTTTAAGCGAGGTTCTCGTTCAGTAGTATCCAATTATAGAGGAATCAATGTCATCAACAGCTTTGCTAAACTCTATGACATGGTGCTGAGTAGTAGATTGAACGAGTGGTTTACCCCTTACCGTGAACAAGCAGGCAGCCAGGCAGGGAGAGGATGCCTTGAGCATATAGTGACTTTGCGTTTGCTTTGTGACGTGGCAAGAAGGAAGAAATTCAAACTATACGTTACGTTTGTCGATTTTTCACAGGCGTATGATAAGGTGCCACGCGATGTTTTGCTTTGTGTTTTAAAGCGTATAGGATGCGGTGCCACCATGCTGTTGGCCTTAGCTGCTGTATACAGGCTGACGCACTCTGTTATTGGCTCCGCAATTGTCTCAGCTACTGTAGGCGTGCGTCAGGGATCTCCGACATCATGTTTATTGTTCATAATATTTGTGAATGATTTGATTGGATGAATCCAGCAAAACTGTGACATGGATGGCTTCCTGGCAGGGTTGCATGTACTCGTCCTCATGGATGATACTGTGCTCTTATCCACAAGTAGAGGAAATATGATGCATAAAATTAGACTTCTGAATCAGTTTTGTACGTCACATAGGATGAAAATTAACGAGATCAAGACTAAATGTTTGGCGGTCAATGGGAATGATGCAGACAGGGAAGCCATGCACGTCGATGATTTAAGTGTGAGTGCGTGCGAGCATTATATATATTTAGGCAGGCCCTTTGCTGCCGATGGCTCAACAAGTACAGCCATTAAGCTGCACACACAGAGTAAGATGTGTCACACAGTTAAGTTTGTATCTTTTATTAGTAAAAATAATGATATTCCTTTCTTTGTCAAGTGTCAAGTGCTTCAAGCGGCCTTCATGTCGACTATTTTATACGGGTGTGAATCTTGGCTGAATGGCGATATGAAACCTGTCAACAAATTATACATGTGGTGTATCAAGCAGATGTTGGGTGTTAGGAAGACAACATGTAACGAGCTGTGTTTAGCGCAGCTCGGCTATCCCCCTTGACGTGCTCTCATCCTGCCTAAACAGCGCAAGTTTTTCAGTGAAATGTGGAGAGAGAGAAGGGAATGGCTGATGATCCTCTGGTTCATGCCATGCGTATATACCATATTCTCAGTCACGCCTGTCATACCTCACGCTATATTAGAGACATCCTCAACAACGAAAGGGACGATGTGCATATTGCCATGGAAGAAATGAAAGCAAAAATATTAACATCACAGTCGAATAGAGTGCAAGTCTATTCATCGATTAATCCTGACCGTTCTGTACATGGAATATATAGATCAAAAGTAAAAGTTAATGAAACAGAAAGAATCTCATGGACTCGATTTAGAGTCACTAGAATTAATCTAATGGTACCCAAATTACAATTGAAATTACTTTCTGGGCCTCGAGGGGTTAAAAAAAAGTGTAATATCTGCATCGTCATGACTGAGTGACCCCCTTGGCTATCCCTGACCCTCTGCCTTGCTATCCCGCCGGCATATTCCCGTTTCCTAGAAGAATATGTGGCGTTTACTCTTGAACACGTCAGGTTAGGTTACATTAGGTTACAGTTAGGGTAGGTTAGGTTCTCATGGGCAGTTTCTGGAAACTTTGCGTGGGAATCACAATGAGGGTATTTTCGAGAAGTTGTTATGGTTAGTTTCTGAGCTACAGCCAAGCGTCTTCACTCGGAAACCATAGACTTCCATAGAGAACGGGAATATTCATCCCGCCGCAACGCTCCCGTAGGCGGCGGTGCAGAGGGCGTGAGGGCGTGTGGGTGTGAGGGCGTGAGGGTGTGAGGGGGTGGGCAGACGGTGACAAGACGCGACAACTGGGCCGTAGAAAGTGTGCGGCGAGACGCGTGCATTTTGGCTAAAGGCCTGACGGGACGGTGTGACGGTGTTTCTCCCGTCACGACTGCGGCAGGAGAGAGAGAGAGAGAGAGAGAGAGAGAGAGAGGAGAGAGAGAGAGAGAGAGAGAGAGAGAGAGACCCTCCAAAAAATATATAGCGTGTGTCTAAAATGAAGACAGGAAGAATAACAGAACTGGACGTATGAAAATGGAGGGAGGAGGAGGAGGAGGAGGAGGAAGAAGAAGAAAGAAGAAGAAGAAGATGTAAGGACCTCCCTGGCTTTTCATTAAACGGTACTAGCACCTCCTCCTCCTCCTCTTCTTCTTCTTCTTCTCCTCCTCCTCCTCCTCCTCCTCCTCCTCTTCTTCTTCTCCTCCTCCTCCTCCTCCTCCTCCTCCTCCTCTTCTTCTCCTCCTCCTCCACCTCCTTCTCCTCCTCCTCCTCCTCCTCCTCCTCCTCCTCCTCCTCCTCCTCCTCCTCTATTCATTTCCTTCGCGTCTGTACTACCTCCTCTTCAGCTTTATTTTTATTTCATCATAAATCTCTTCCATTATTTTTGGGGAGTGATATTCTCTCTCCTCTCTCTCTCTCTCTCTCTCTCTCTCTCTCTCTCTCTCTCTCTCTCTCTCTCTCTCTCTCTCTAATGGGCGGAAGTGAGAGAGGCGTGCGGATATATTCTTAGCTGACCTCTTTGTAGATAATGGAACAGAGAAACTCGCTACTATTTATTTGTGTGTGTGTGTGTGTGTGTGTGTGTGTGTGTGTGTGTGTGTGTGTGTGTGTGTGTGTGTGTGTGTGTGTGTGTGTGTGTGTGTGTGTGTGCGTTCCCCCCTGCATCTGCTTTTCCTTCCGCCTTTCCTTTCATTTTAAGATAACTAAATTTTTCTCCTCGTCCTCCTCCTTTTCTCTTTCTCTCTCTCTCTCTCTCTCTCTCTCTCTCTCCTCTCTCTCTCTCTCTCTCTCTCTCTCTCTCTCTCTCTCTCTCTCTCTCTCTCTTGAATTACAGTTTCTTCACGATTCCTTCTTGTGATTTTAGTTTAGTCAAGGGTAAACTTGTGTGTGTGTCTGTGTGTGTGTCTGTGTCTGTGTGTGTGTGTGTGTATGTGTGTGTGTGTGTGTGTGTGTGTGTGTGTGTGTGTGTGTGTGTGTGTGTGTGTGTGTGTGTGTTGACTTAGCTGTAAAGAAATACATACAATAGTCAAAGGCCTCTCGAATTTTTTTTTTACTGTTGCAATAGGAATTAATGAGAGAGAGAGAGAGAGAGAGAGAGAGAGAGAGAGAGAGAGAGAGAGAGAGAGAGAGAGAGGAGAGAGAGAGAGAGAGAGAGAGAGAGAGAGAGAGTTGCCCTGAAAGAAAGGGAAGGGAAACACGTCTCCAATCTTTGTACATGTTCAATCTTTAACCCAAATTGTCACGATATCGAGGCCAATATATTCTCTCTCTCTCTCTCTCTCTCTCTCTCTCTCTCTCTCTGCATAGCCAATAAAAGATATAAATTTTTGG
>JACEEZ010003764.1:105000-112500 GCA_016584305.1 Chionoecetes opilio | reverse complement strand
TGCTTTATGTCCAGGTAGAGTGCGTGACTGTGCAGCCTGTTCGTACCCTGAATTTGTTTTTCCTCTAAAAAAATAACATGTTTTTCACGCAATAATTTTTAGGACATCGAGTTTGAAGAGACAAGTCAACGTTTTTTTGACAATGAAGTGAGTTATGAAAGCGAATTTAACGTTTTTAGGACATTGACAAAGCGAATAGAGGCAATATAAACGTTTTCTCTAACAATGAATGGAGTTATGAAAGCGAATTAAACGTTTTTTAGGACATTGGCAAGCTTAAGAGCAAAATAAACGTTTTCTCTAACAATGAAGGGGGTTATGAAAGCGAATTAAACGTTTTTTTAGGACATTGGCAAGCTTAAAGTGGCAAAATAAACGTTTTTTAGGACATTGACAAACTTAAAGAGGCAAAATAAACGTTTTCTCTAACAATGAATGGGGTTATGAAAGCGAATCAAACGTTTTTCTAGGACATCGAGCATAACTTGTCCGTGTGACGAAAGTGGAACGTTTGCTGACATGGGTCTTGCCTCGAACGTTTTTTTTTTTTATTTTTTTATTAATTTTTTATTTGCCAGACTTAAAATGAAGGGAGGGGAAAGTTAACTCCCTCACTCACTGAAACTAACGAACCATATACAATGACTCTTGACAATGACTATTACTATTATTACTACTATTATGACTATCATTCAGTACGGTCGAGTGAGTGAGTGAGTTTAAGGCGAGTTTCCTATGTCAATAACCTCTGCTTTTCGCCTTTGTTGACATAGGGTTTTCACTTCCCAGCTCGCACCAAGCGAATGTTTTTCTGGCGGGAGTTTTTTCATGATTCAGTTTTATTATTTTATAGCCATTAACTTTAACAGAGAGAGAGAGAGAGAGAGAGGAGAGATAGAGAGAGAGAGAGAGAAGAGAGATAGAAGAGACGAGAGAGAGAAAGAGTAGATTGATTCAGAGATTGAGAAAGATACAGAAGTACATATTCTCTCTCTCTCTCTCTCTCTCTCTCTCTCTCTCTCTCTCTCTCTCTCTCTCTCTCTCTCTCTCTCTCTCTCTTTCTTTTATTTAAACATAGAAATACAATAAGCCCAAAGGTGCACTGACGTCTCTCTCTCTCTCTCCTCTCTCCCCTCTCTCTCTCTCTCTCTCTCTCTCTCTCTCTCTCTCTCTCTCTCTCTCTCTCTCTCTCTCCTCTCTCTCTCTCTCTCTCTCTCTCTCTCTCTCTCTCCTCACACACACACACACACACTACATTCCCTTTTGTCTGAATATGTATTATTTATCATTATTGTTATTATTATTATTTATTATTATTATTATTATTATTATTATTATTATTATTATTATTATTATTATTATTACTACTCACAATAAGAATGGGACTCTATCGCCCTGCCCTGAGGCGTGAGGGCGGTGAGGTGAGGCGGCAGGTCGGCGGCCGCCCACCCCGCCCACCACAGCACCACGCCCACCACGGCCCACACTGCACGCCCGGAACCTGGAGAAGAACAGGAGGATGAGCGAATGTTTTTTTTTGTAGTGTGTATGTGAATGTGTGTGTGTGTGTGTGTGTGTGTGTGTGTGTGTGTGTGTGTGTGTGTGTGTGTGTGGTGTGTGTGTGAGTGTGTGTGTGTGTGTGTGTGTGATGCCATGTGAATGAGTGCCATAAAACAAAGGGGCGTATAAGTGCCATACAACAAAAGAGCGTATAAGTGCCATAAAACAGAGCGGCGTATAAGTGCCATACAACAAAAGAGCGTATAAGTGCCATAAAACAGAGCGGCGTATAAGTGCCATACAACAAAAGAGCGTATAAGTGCCATAAAACAGAGCGGCGTATAAGTGCCATAAAACAGAGGGGCGTATAAGTGCCATACAACAAAAGAGCGTATAAGTGCCATAATACAGAGCGGCGTATAAGTGCCATAAAACAGAGGGGCGTATAAGTGCCATAAAACAAAGGGGCGTATAAATGCCATAAAACAAAGCGGCGTATAAGTGCCATAAAACAAAGCGGCGTATAAGTGCCATAAAACAAAGGGGCGTATAAGTGCCATAAAACAAAGGGGCGTATAAGTGCCATAAAACAAAGGGGCGTATAAGTGCCATAAAACAGAGGGGCGTATAAGTGCCATAAAACAGAGCGGCGTATAAGTGCCATAAAACAGAGCGGCGTATAAGTGCCATAAAACAAAGGGGCGTATAAGTGCCATAACAAAGGACGTATATGCCATACAAAGGGGGCTATGTGCCATAAACACGCTATCAAGTCCATTAACAAGGCGTTTCCTACAAGGCGGCGTATAAGTGCTTCGAGGGGCGTATAGTGCATTCAAGTTCCGTATAATGATTTAACCATAACAAAGGGTAAATAGTGCAATAAAGAGAGAGGATGTGATAAAGAGAGGATAGTGATAAGAGGGGAAAGGTTGCCATAAAACATAGGAGTACAGGCCATAAAGAGGGCTATTCGTCCATACAGCGTCTTAGTGCTCTCTCTCTAAGTCCTCACGCTCTACTCCTAACAGGGCTTTATCCTCAAGCTCTCAATCTATAAACATTAAAGCATAGTAGCCATAACACAGAGGGCTTAATGCTCATACGCGTCTACTCCATAAAATCCGTTCATCCTCAACGGGTCGTATAAGTGCTCTACGATCGTATCGTCCTCATCTCATCGTTAATCCTCGGTCATCTACGTCGCCTAACCAGCCTTAAGCTCCATAACTCAGGCTTATCCAACAACAAAAGCATAACCATACAACATACATGCCTTTAGTCTGTATATATTAAGGTTATTATAATATCATAATTATTAGTTATATTATTATATAATTAGGTATATTGCATAATACATTATGATATTATTAGTCATTATTACTATTAGGGTATTATTACTGCCACAAAAAGATGGGCCTATACGCTGCCATGAGGACGTGAGGGCGTTGAGGTGGCGCAGGTCGGGGCCGCCCAAGCCGCCACACACAGCACACGGCCCGACCACGGCCCAAAACAGCCGGCGACGAACCTGAGAAGACAGAGGGATGAGTGCCAAAAACATGTTTTTTGTAGGGCGTATTAAGTGTTAATGTAAGTATGGTGTGTAGTGTGCTGTAAGGTGGTGGTGTAGTGGCATGCACATTGATATAGTGCCATAAAACAAAGGGGCGTATAAGTGCCATACAACAAAAGAGCGTATAAGTGCCATAAAACAGAGTGCGTATAAGTGCCATAAAACAGAGGGGCGTATAAGTGCCATAAAAACAGGGGCGTATAAATGCCATAAAACAAAGGGGCGTATAAGTGCCATAAAACAAAGGGGCGTATAAGTGCCATAAAACAAGGGGCGTATAAGTGCCATAAAACAGAGGGCGTATAAGTGCCATAAAACAGAGCGGCGTATAAGTGCCATAAAACAGAAGCGGCGTATAAGTGCCATAAAACAAAGGGGCGTATAAGTGCCATAAAACAAAAGGACGTATAAGTGCCATAAAACAAGGGGCGTATAAGTGCCATAAAACAAGCGGCGTATAAGTGCCATAAAACAAAGTGGCGTATAAGTGCCATAAAACAGAGAGGCGTATAAGTGCCATAAAACAGAGGGGCGTATAAGTGCCATAAAACAAAGGGGCGTATAAGTGCCATAAAACAAAGTGACGTATAAGTGCCATAAAACAGAGGGGCGTATAAGTGCCATAAAACAAAGCGGCGTATAAGTGCCATAAAACAAAGGGGCGTATAAGTGCCATAAAACAAAGGGGCGTATAAGTGCCATAAAACAAAGAGCGGTATAAGTGCCATAAAACAGAGGGGCGTATAAGTGCCATAACACAGAGGGGCGTATAAGTGCCATAAAACAAGGGCGTATAGGCATAATCAAGGCGAGTGCCATAAAACAGAGAGGGCGTATAAGTGCCATAAAACAGAGGGGCGTATAAGTGCCATAAAACAGAGGGCGTATAAGTGCCATAAAACAGAGGGCGATATAAGTGCCATAAAACAGAGCGGCGTATAAGTGCCATAAAACAAAGGGGCGTATAAGTGCCATAAAACAAGCGCGTATAAGTGCATAAAACAAAGGGGCGTATAAGTGCCATAAAACAAAGCGGCGTATAAGTGCCATAAAACAAAGGGGCGTATAAGTGCCATAAAACAAAGGGGCGTATAAGTGCCATAAAACAAAAGAGCGTATAAGTGCCATAAAACAAAGGGGCGTTTAAGTGCCATAAAACAGAGGGGCGTATAAGTGCCATAAAACAAAGGGGCGTATAAGTGCCATAAAACAGAGGGGCGTATAAGTGCCATAAAACAAGGGCGTATAAGTGCCATAAAACAAGGGGCGTATAAGTGCCATAAAACAAGGGCGTATAAGTGCCATAAAACAGAGGGGCGTATAAGTGCCAAAAACAAAAGAGCGTATAAGTGCCATAAAACAAAGGGGCGTATAAGTGCCATAAAACAGAGGGCGTATAAGTGCCATAAAACAAGGGCGTATAAGTGCCATAAAACAAAGGGGCGTATAAGTGCCATAAAACAAAGAGCCGTATAAGTGCCATAAAACAGAGGGGCGTATAAGTGCCATAAAACAGAGGGGCGTATAAGTGCCATAAAACAGAGGGGCATATAAGTGCCATAAAACAGAGCGGCGTATAAGTGCCATAAAACAAAGGGGCGTATAAGTTCCATAAAACAAAGAGGCGTATAAGTGCCATAAAACAAGGGGCGTATAAGTGCCATAAAACAAAGGGCGTATAAGTGCCATAAAACAAAGGGGCATATAAGTGCCATACAACAAAAGAGCGTATAAGTGCCATAAAACAGAGCGGCGTATAAGTGCCATAAAACAGAGGGGCGTATAAGTGCCATAAAACAGAGGGGCGTATAAGTGCCATAAAACAGAGGGGCGTATAAGTGCCATAAAACAGAGGGGCGTATAAGTGCCATAAAACAGAGGGGCGTATAAGTGCCATAAAACAAAAGAGCGTATAAGTGCCATAAAACAGAGGGGCGTATAAGTGCCATAAAACAGAGGGGCGTATAGTGCCATAAAACAAGGGGCGTATAAGTGCCATAAAACAGAGGGCGTATAAGTGCCATAAAACAAAAGAGGCGTATAAGTGCCATAAAACAGAGGGGCGTATAAGTGCCATAAAACAAAAGAGCGTATAAGTGCCATAAAACAGAGGGGCGTATGAGTGCCATAAAACTGAGGGGCGTATAAGTGCCATAAAACAGAGGGGCGTATAAGTGCCATAAAACAGAGGGGCGTATAAGTGCCATAAAACAGAGGGGCGTATAAGTGCCATAAAACAGAGGGGCGTATAAGTGCCATAAAACAGAGGGGCGTATAAGTGCCATAAAACAGAGGGGCGTATAAGTGCCATAAAACAAAGGGACGTATAAGTGCCATAAAACAGAGGGGCGTATAAGTGCCATAAAACAAAGAGCGTATAAGTGCCATAAAACAGAGCGGCGTATAAGTGCCATAAAACAAAGGGGCGTATAAGTGCCATAAAACAGAGGGGCGTATAAGTGCCATAAAACAGAGGGGCGTATAAGTGCCATAAAACAAAGGGGCGTATAAGTGCCATAAAACAAAAGAGCGTATAAGTGCCATAAAACAGAGGGGCGTATAAGTGCCATACAACAAGGGCGTATAAGTGCCATAAAACAAAGGGGCGATATAAGTGCCATACAACAAGGGCGTATAAGTGCCATAAAACAGAGGCGGCGTATAAGCGCCTATGAAAACAAAGTGGCGTATAAGTGCCATTAAACAAGGCGTAAAGCTAACAGAGGGCGTATAAGTGCCATAAAACAAGGGGCGTATAAGTGCCATAAAACAAAGGGGCGTATAAGTGCCATAAAAAAAGCGGCGTATAAGTGCCATAAAACAAAGGGGCGTATAAGTGCCATAAAACAGAGCGGCGTATAAGTGCCAAAAACAAGAGGGCGTATAAGTGCCATAAACAAAGGGGCGTATAAGTGCTATAAAACAGAGGGGCGTATAAGTGCCATAAACAAGTGGGCGTATAAGTGCCATAAAACAGAAGCGTATAAGTGCCATAAAACAAAGAGGGCGTATGAGTGCCATAAAACAGAGCGGCGTATAAGTGCCTAAAACAAAGCGGCGTATAAGTGCCATAAAACAAGGGGCGTATAAGTGCCATACAACAAGGGGCGTATAAGTGCCATAAAACAGGGGCGTATAAGTGCCGATAAAACAGAGGGGCGTATAAGTGCCATAAAACAAGTGGCGTATAAGTGCCATAAAACAAAGAGGGCGTATAAGTGCCATAAAACAAGGGGGTATAAGTGCCATAAAACAAAGGGGCGTATAAGTGCCATAAAACAAAGGGGCGTATAAGTCCAAAAACAGAGCGGCGTATAAGTGCCATAAAAACAAAGCGGCGTATAAGTGTCATAAAACAAAGGGGCATATAAGTGCCATAAAACAAAGCGGCGTATAAGTGCCATAAAACAGAGGGCGTATAAGTGCCATAAAACAGAGGACGTATAAGTGCCATAAAACAGAGTGGCGTATAAGTGCCATAAAACAAAGCGGCGTATAAGTGCCATACAAAACAAAGGTGGCGCGTATAAGTGCCATAAAACAGCGGGGCGTATAAGTGCCATAAAACAGAGGGGCGTATAAGTTGCCGATACAACACAAAGCGGCGTATAAGTGCCATAAAACAAAGGGCGTATAAGTGCCATAAACACAGAGGGGCGTATAAGTGCCATAAAACAGAGGGGCGTATAAGTGCCATAAAACAAAGGGGCGTATAAGTGCCATAAAACAGAGGGGCGTATAAGTGCCATAAAACAGAGGGGCGTATAAGTGCCATAAAACAAAGGGGCGTATAAGTGCCATAAAACAAAGCGGCGTATAAGTGCCATAAAACAGAGGGGCGTATAAGTGCCATAAAACAGAGGGGCGTATAAGTGCCATAAAACAGGGGCGTATAAGTGCCATAAAACAAGGGGCGTATAAGTGCCATAAAACAGAGGGGCGTATAAGTGCCATAAAACAAGGGGCGTATAAGTGCCATAAAACAGAGGGGCGTATAAGTGCCATAAAACAAAGCGGCGTATAAGTGCCATAAAACAAAGCGGCGTATAAGTGCCATAAAACAGAGGGGCGTATAAGTGCCATAAACAGAGGGGTGTATAAGTGCCATAAAACAAGGGGCGTATAAGTGCCATAAAACAGAGGGGCGTATAAGTGCCATAAAACAGAGGGGCGTATAAGTGCCATAAAACAGAGGGGCGTATAAGTGCCATACAACAAGAGGGGTATAAGTGCCATAAAACAAGGGGCGTATAAGTGCCATAAAACAAAGGGGCGTATAAGTGCCATAAACAAAGGGGCGTATATGTGCCATAAAACAAGGGGCGTATAAGTGCCATAAAACAGAGCGGCGTATAAGTGCCATTAAACAAAGCGGCGTATAAGTGCCATAAAACAGAGGGGCGTATAAGTGCCATACAACAAAG
>JACEEZ010003764.1:85000-90000 GCA_016584305.1 Chionoecetes opilio | reverse complement strand
TGTGTGTGTGTGTGTGTGTGTGTGTGTGTGTGTGTGTGTGTATGTGTGTGTGTGTGTGTGTGTGTGTGTGTGTGTGTGTGCTTGTTTGACTGTCACGGGCGAAGGGAACTAGGCCAGGCTTGTGTCTCACCGCTCACTGGCCACCCACACACACCCACACACACACACACACACACACACACACACACACACACACACACACACACACATACACACACACTTCTACAGGCAGGTGGCGCCCCGGACACACTGACGAATGTAGGGAGTAAAGTAGCAAGGAAGGAATATACGTAAGAAAGTAGCAAGGAAAACTGATGATTGTATAGGAGAGAAAGTAGCAAGGAAAACTGATGATTGTAGGAGTAAAGTAGCAAGGAATAAATATACGTAAGAAAGTAGCAAGGAAAACTGATGATTGTATAGGAGAGAAAGTAGCAAGGAAAACTGATGGCTGTATAGGAGAGAAAGTATCAAGGAAAACTGATGATTGTATAGGAGAGAAAGTAGCAAGGAAAACTGATGATTGTATAGGAGAGAAAGTAGCAAGGACAACTGATGGCTGAATAGGAGAGAAAGTATCAAGGAAAACTGATGATTGTAGAAAAGAAAGTAACAAGGAAAACTAATGATTGTATAGGAGAGAAAGTAACAAGGAAAACTGATGATTGTAGAAAAGAAAGTAACAAGGAAAACTGATGATTGTATAGGAGAGAAAGTAACAAGGAAAACTAATGATTGTAGAAAAGAAAGTAACAAGGAAAACTGATGATTGTATAGGAGAGAAAGTAACAAGGAAAACTGATGATTGTAGAAAAGAAAGTAACAAGGAAAACTGATGATTGTATAGGAGAGAAAGTAACAAGGAAAACTAATGATTGTAGAAAAGAAAGTAACAAGGAAAACTGATGATTGTATAGGAGAGAAAGTAACAAGGAAAACTAATGATTGTAGAAAAGAAAGTAACAAGGAAAACTGATGATTGTATAGGAGAGAAAGTAACAAGGAAAACTAATGATTGTAGAAAAGAAAGTAACAAGGAAAACGGATGATAGTATAGGAGAGAAAGTAACAAGGAAAACTAATGATTGTAGAAAAGAAAGTAGCAAGGAAAACTAATGATTGTAGAAAAGAAAGTAGCAAGGAAAACTAATGATTGTAGAAAAGAAAGTAGCAAGGAAAACTAATGATTGTAGAAAAGAAAGTAGCAAGGAAAACTAATGATTGTAGAAAAGAAAGTAGCAAGGAAAACTAATGATTGTAGAAAAGAAAGTAGCAAGGAAAACTAATGATTGTAGAAAAGAAAGTAGCAAGGAAAACTAATGATTGTAGAAAAGAAAGTAGCAAGGAAGGAATAAAGGGAAGAAAGTAGCAAGGAAAACTTAATTCACCTGACGTAACTTTAACTTTTTCTCCGTTACTGTTTTTCTTAATAATTTTTTTACTTTACATTAAACTGCACTGACTTACGGTAGGTTATTATTAGCTCAAGCAATAGCAAAGTCACGGAAACAAAGTATTCAAAGGAAGGTGACAGCTTAACTTCGTCCTATCAAGTCGTAACTAACAATTTCTTAGTTACTTTTTTTAACCCCTTGAGACCCAGAACGTAATTTCCATTGTAATTTGGCTACTATTAGACGATTTTTAGTGACTATAAAGCAATGTTTTATAGATATGACCTGTTTAGTATCCTTGTCCACTAGCTAATTTGATATATTAAGTTACTTTTCGTAATTTTATGGCTAACAACAGACAATTTTATATAGCAAAGGAAAGATCTGGGCGTCCCCTTCAAACCCAGATCTTTCCTTTGCTATAAAAAAAATGTCTATTGTTGTTAGCCATAAAATTAAGAAAAGTAACTGAATATACGAAATTAGTTAGTGGCCAAGGATACTAAACAGGTCATATCTATAAAATATTGCTTATATTTACTAAATATCGTCTAATGGCACCCAAATTACAATGGAAATTACGTTCTGGGTCTCAAGGGGTTAAGACTTTAAACTGAACTGACATACGGTAGGTATAATTAGGTTATCTTAGGTTATTATTATGGCTCGGGCCGTGTAATACGATAAATGATAGGATGTTTTTATAGAAGATGAAAATTATACAAAAAATACACGAAAATATAGTTACGGTTTGATAGGCCGGAGTGAGCGCGCATGAGAGACATTTTGGCGGGAAACTTAGCTCAAACACTACTACTTGATTACAATTATGCGTTACGGAGACGGGTAAATACACACCTTGGCTGATCATGCTGGTGTGTGTGTGTGTGTGTGTGTGTGTGTGTGTGTGTGTGTGTGTGTGTGTGTGTGTGTGTGTGTGTGTGTGTGTGTTAAAGCGCTCAGCAGGGAGTGAAAGTTCGCTGATGCGGATTGAATATTTCTCGAGAGTGAAGGTGATGGAGAGAGAGAGAGAGAGAGAGAGAGAGAGAGAGAGAGAGAGAGAGAGAGAGAGAGAGAGAGAAGAGAGAGAGGAGAGAGAGAGAAAAAAAAAAAGTGAGGGTTTGAAAGCATTTGGAAAGGAAAAATAACTATCAAAAGGTAAAAAAACATTAATATAAGAACATAAGGAAGCTACAAGAGGCTGTGAGACCTACACGTGGTAGTTCCTTAAGGGTGTGAGCATAGACCACTGTATACCTGGACTGCACACGGAATATCGGCCTGTCGCACAAGGGCCTGAAGTCGGAGGGCCGCTCGGATTCATATTATATATATATATATATATATATATATATATACGGATCATATAGACTGGTTTATCAGTATATATGATATACTGTAATCTTCGTAAATATTTGTTTGTTCTATAATATTATCAAATAAAAAACAGTAAAACACGCTAAAGAAATGCCATTACGAGACTGAAGAAATATGCATGAACTTAATATCCACTTCAATTCTTCGCCATTTAAAACTTTGCGAGTCAACTTTTATCATGAAGGGTATCAATAGACGCGCACTTCTATTGATACCCTTCATGATAAAAGTTGACTCGCAAAGTTTTAAATGGCGAAGAGTTAAGTGAATATTAAGTTCATGCATATTTCTTCATAGTCTCGTAATGGGATTTCTTTAGCGTGTTTTACTGTTTTTTATTTGATAATATTATAGAACAAACATTTACGAATATTACAGTATATCATATATACTGATAAACCAGTCTATATGATAGTCCATAGACCACTATATCTCTTTGTCGGGCGCCCCGCAGGCCCCTATGCAGCCCCGCAATTCAAAACATTGTCGCGTGTGCAGTCCAGGTATACAGTGGTCTATGGTGTGAGTAATGACCTCCGACCCGCCTACCGAGCCCTGAAGAAGCTCTGTTCCAAGTCTCCTTCTCGGGCGAGTGCTATTCGAACAGCAGATGGGCGCCTCGTGTCGGACATGGATGGGCAGATGGCTCGTTGGGCTGAGTACTTTGGGCAGTTGTTCACCGTGGACCCTCCAACTGAGCAGCTTCACACCACTGGGTTACAGGCAGTGGATGCCGATCCTCCCATTGACGAAACCGCACCCTCTCTTGACGAAGTCAGAGAGGCTGTAGCAAAGTTGAAGGGTGGAAAGGCAGCTGGTGTTTGTAATATCAGTGCGGAGCTCCTCAAAGCTGAGGGTGAGGCCATGATCCGCGGGTTGCATGCTGTCCTGACTGCCGTATGGCAATCAGGTACCATTCCTCCTGACTGGAAAAGGGGGCTGGTCGTCCCTATCTGGAAAGGGAAAGGGGACCGTCAGGACTGTAACAATTACCGCGGTATTACACTGCTCAGCGTACCAGGCAAGGTGCTTGCCCATCTATTGCTGACACGAATTCGCAGTCATCTGGTGAAGCATCAGAGACCTCAGCAGTCTGGGTTCACGCCTGGTAAGTCAACAACGGACCGTATCCTAGCGCTTCGTGTCCTGGTAGAACGCCGACGTGAGTTTCGACAGGGGATGCTTGCAGCCTATGTTGATCTCAAGAAGGCGTTTGACTCAGTGCATCGTGAGTCACTCTGGGATCTTCTGCGACTTCGAGGGATTCCTGCAAGGACTATTGGTTTGATAACTGGTCTGTATTCTGGGACTGAGAGTGCTGTGAAGTGTGGGGCAGGTGTATCCAGCTTCTTTCCTGTGAATACAGGAGTGAGGCAAGGGTGCGTCCTTGCCCCATCACTTTTCAACGCTTGTATGGACTGGGTATTGGACAAGGTTGTAGATCAAAGTGATTGTGGAGCATCCGTCGGCAACACCAAGATCACTGATCTTGTTTTTGCCGATGATGCAGTAATCTTTGCTGAGTCACTGGAGGTCCTAGTGATGGCTCTCGAGGCGCTGCACTAGGAGGCAAAGCCTTTGGGACTTGAGGTCTCCTGGCTCAAGACCAAGGTCCAGTGTTTGGAGACTTACTAGATGAAGCAGTACAGTCTGTTCATGCGTGTGGCGAAGACATTGAGATCTTGGAAAGTTTTACATACCTTGGTAGCGCAGTCCATAATGACGGCGGGTCAAGTCAAGAAGCCTTACGGTGGATTGGCATAGCCCACGGTGTTATGGACTCGCTCAGCGGGAGTATTTGGCGTTGTCGGTACCTGTGCAGGAGGACAAAGATCCGGATCTTCAAGTCGCTTGTGATCCCTGTCTTACTCTATGGTTGTGAGACATGGACACTAAATAGTGACTTGAAGAGACGAATCAATGCCTTTGGTAATAAGTGTCTTCGCAGAATCATGGGGTATCGCTGGGATGATTACGTGTCAAATCAGCGATTGCACCGTGAGACTGAATCGAGGCCTATTACCTGCATAGTCCGTCAGCGCCAACTTCGGCTATATGGGCATGTGGCACGCTACCCTGAAACCGATCCTTCCCATCGGGTTGTATCTGTAAGAGACAATCCGGCGTGGAGGAGGCCAAGGGGGCGCCCACAAGGCTCGTGGCTGGGGCAAGTTGATGTTTCTTGTCGAGAGCTGCTTGGTATGGGAAAGGAGCCTGCATGGGAGCTCG
>JACEEZ010003764.1:77500-80000 GCA_016584305.1 Chionoecetes opilio | reverse complement strand
AACAAACTGAAATGATTGATACTTATATGTGTAATTTAAGTTTATTAAAGGAACTTGGTGTTGCAGATAATATGATATAGTAATACAGTAAACCCTCTCTAAATCGAACCCGTATAATTCAAACTTCGGATAATTCGACCTGTTTCAGGCCAGTTCGAATTTTTCAATAACTTTTCATAATTTGAGGAAGTTTGAATTATCCTTAGCCTTACTAGTGGGAGTCCGAGCTCTCCCATGCGGTGCGTGCCTAAGGAGGTGGGACAAGGAAGGGAGGAGAGGAGGAGGAGAAGAAAGGGAGGAGAGGAAATGGGAGGAGGAAGAATTTTTTTTTTAAGTATCCTTCGCTTTGTATACGCTTCAGAGTCCTTCACGGGCCTCTTCGCTCCTTCACGCATCCTACAGGAGTCATGGGAGGGCATTATAAGTCCCACAGGATTGCTATAGTATTCCTAGGTTTTATAAGTACTTTGACAATCGCATGGGTGGCTCAAATAGGGATTAATAATACTAATACTAATACTGAAAATTCTAATACTGATCGTTGTATTGAAGTAATGATTAATCTAGCAATGTCTAGCATATTGTTATGTCTTGTAGTAAGTTTTGTCTAATTTGTGATTTTTAAGGAATATCTGGAAGTATAATGTCGTTGTGAATTGGCTGAAATAGGGACTTTTAATCATTGTAACTGAAAACTGACTCCAGATTCGTGTTCAGCATGCCCGAAAACTGCTAGGAACCAATTTTCAAGCAAATCTATTTTTCAAAAAATATTGGAAATTTTGCAAGGTTTCCTTGGTATGATGCCTTGAAAAATTTGCCATATAAAAAAAAAAATAGATTTGCTTGACAATTAGTGAAAATTAGATCCTTGCAGTTTTCGGGCATGCTGAACACGAATCTGGAATCAGTTTTTAGTTACAATGATTAGAAGTTCTTATTTCAGCCAATTTAAGCCTTGATTCTTTTTGAAAATAGGAAAATAGGGACTTCTAATCATTGTAACTGAAAACTGACTCCAGATTCGTGTTCAGCATGCCCGAAAATTGATAGGAACTAATCTTCAAGCAAATCTATTTTTCAATTTTTTTTGCAAATTTTGCAATATTTTTTGAAAAATAGATTTGCTTGAAAATTAGTGAAAATTTGTTCCTAGTAGTTTTTGGGCATGCTGAACACGAATCTGGAATCAGTTTTCAGTTACGATGATTAAAAGTCCCTATTTCAGATGTAAAATGTGTTATGTGTATATAATATTTTTTGAAAATCACGTTTTTTTCAATAACTAAAGAACTATGGTACGTGCATGATACGATACGATATGATACGTGCAAGAGGTAAAGAAAAGTAAATATGAAGTAGATCAAGGGCTATCACTTGGCGTAAAGCAAAAAAATTATTGATTGGTAAATATCCAAGAAAATAGCATATTCGTACATTTATACAAAATATAAATTTTCTCGACACACACACCCACACACACACACACACACACACACACACACACACACACACACACACACACACACACACACACACACAACTAGATATAATACAGTACACTAGCTACTACAGTAGCTACAGTAGTTAACACTAAACTAGATAAAATACAATTAGATGAATAAACACACACACACACACACACACACACACACACACACACACACACGCACACACGCACACCACACACACACACACACACACACACACACACACACACAGACACACACACCACACACAAACACCACACACACACACACACACACACACACACACACACACACACACACACACACACAACTAGATAGAATACAGTAAACTAGATACTAAAGTAGCTACAGTAGTTAACACTAAACTAGATGAATAACACACACAACCACACACACACACACACACACACACACACACACACACACACACACACCACACACACACACACACACACACACACACACACACAACTAGATAGAATACAGTACACTAGATACTACAGTAGTTAAACACTAAACTAGATAAAATACAACTAGATGAATAAACACACACACACACACACACACACACACACACACACACACACACACACACACACACACACACACAAACTGGAGCGGTCGTAACACACTGCCCTGGGGAACATATAATGCTTGAGGCGAAGGAAATGTTACGCAAATGGAGGAGGAGGAGGAGGAGGAGGAGGAGGAGGAGGAGGAGGAGGAGGAGGGGGAAAGGAGGAGGAGGGAGGGGGAAAGGGGGCAGTACCGGTGTCCGTGGTCGCTCTTCTATAAGTATTGGACGAACATCTGCCTTCAGCCCTGACGTGAACTTGGCCTGGCTTCGTCTTCGTATAAATTTGCCTCAATTTTCTTCTTATTGTTATTAATATATTTCTTGTATATCTGACTGACCAAGGGAACAACACGAATTAAAAAGTTATAACCGGTTCAGTTTTTATTATTGTTATCATTATATATATTTTTTTAGATCTCAAAGGACTGGCCAA
>JACEEZ010003764.1:65000-70000 GCA_016584305.1 Chionoecetes opilio | reverse complement strand
CTCCTCCCCCTCTCTCTCTCTCCTCTCTCTCTCTCTCTCTCTCTCTCTCTCTCTCTCTCCTCTCTCTCTCTCTCTCTCTCTCTCTCTCTACTTTCTCCTCTCAAGTTTTCACTCTCCCATTATCTCTTAATTACTTCATCTTACTCCCTTCCTTCTCTCTCTCTCTCTCTCTCCTCTCTCTCTCTCTCTCTCTCTCTCTCTCTCTCTCTCTCTCCATCTCTCCTCCTCCCCTCCCTCCTCCCTTCCCCTCCTTTTCTTCCATCCTCTCTCTCTCTCTCTCTCTCTCTCTATCTCTCTCCTCTCTCTCTCTTCTCTCTCTCTCTCTTCCTCTCTCTCTCTTCTCTCTCTCTCTCTCTCTCTCTCTCATCATCCTCTCCACCTTCCGCCCGTCAGGGTGGCAAGGTTGGTAGAGACGTGAGCTCGCAATGTGCAGCGTCCCTATGCATTCGGTCAGCGTTTCGAGTCCCCTAGTTCGTGCCTGACGTGGCGGCGCTTTGTATAGTCAATAACCTTGTAGTTGGTTACTTGCAAAGTGTCTAGATAGGATGAAAATCTTATCTTATCTCTCTCTCTCTCTCTCTCTCTCTCTCTCTCTCTCTCTCTCTCCTCTCTCTCTCTCTCTCTACTCTCTCTCTCTCTTCCTCCTTTTCCTTCTCTCTCTCTCTCTCTCTCTCTCTCTCTCTCTCTCTCTCTCTCTCTCTCTCTCTCTCTCCTCTCTCTCTCTCTCTCTCTCTCTCTCTCTCTCTCCTTCCTTTTCCTTCTCTCTCTCTCTCTCTCTCGTCTCTCGTCTCTCTCTCTCTCTGTGTTCTTCATCTTTAGTGCCTCTTAAGAGTTTAGGGTTTTTTTCTCTCTCTCTATCTGATAATTACTAAAGAGAAAGTAGGGATGTTGGTGTTTAATAATGATGATGATGATGATAAGGAGGAGGAAGGAGGAGGAATACATAGGATTACATAGGAATAACAGACACCAGGACACCTATTGGTCCATAACGAGGGTATCTGCTGAACTACATACTACTAACTATCAACTACATGTAAGAAAACAGTTGGAAAATGATACCATGTCCCTAAAGAAGATAGGAACATGGAAGTTTCGTAGTGAAGAATGATAGGATATGAAATATACTAACTACAACTACCACTATCACTAATCGATCCGGGGGACTATAATATGCATTCGCAGGGCACTATCAATACCCATTTACTTTACAGTGCGCGTCAAGCCTGTTTTTGAATGTAGTTATTGTGCTGGCTTCGACAACATTTGCTGGTAACTTGTTCCATCGCTCAACAACTCTAACATTGAAATAATTTTTACGTAGATCTGTGATGCAACGTTGACCGTTTAATTTTAAACCGTTATTTCTTGTTGTGAGGAGGAGGAGAGGAGGAGGAGGAGGAGGAGGAGGAGGAGGAGGGGAGGAGGAGGGAGGAGGAGGAGGAGGAGGAGGAGGAGATATTTTAGGCTGGAAGTACTATTCATAAAATCAGAAGAAAAAAAAATAATAGAAAGATTGACTTTTTCATACGTGGTTTAAGAATTTTTCCTGTGGGGGTGTTGTGTGTGTGTGTGTGTGGGGTGTGTGTGGTGTGGTGGGGGGGTGTGTTGGGTGTGTGTGTGTGTGGTGTGTGTGTGTGTGGTGTGTGTGGGTGTGTGTGGCGGAATGGCAAGCAGTTCTGTCCACAAACCCGGCGGGCCAAAATGACCTGAGTTCGAATCCCACGGTCAACCTAGAGAGAGAGAGAGAGAGAGAGAGAGAGAGAGAGAGAGAGAGAGAGAGAGAGAGAGAGAGAGAGAGAGGAGAGAGAGAGAGGTATATTTGAACCACGCTCTAGCTCTTTACAACCTAGATAACGTGTTTAGAACGTGTTGCAAAGTACACACACACACATACACAAACAGAACGCTAGACACACGGTAAACAAGCAAACACCTGGCAGACAACACGAGAGAGAGGGCAAGGTGTGTGTGTGTGTGTGTGTGTGTGTGTGTTTGTCAGTGAAAAATCCCCGGGAGCGCGAGGATTCGAACCGGCTACCCACAGAATGGTTGCCCAGCACGCTATCAACCTGACCATCGCGCCGTGTGTGTGTGTGGAGTATACAGTTGAATGGATTTGAGTCTTATTGTGATTTGTAGCTATTTAGGTCATTGTACGTAAGTAGTAGTAGTAGTAGTAGTAGTGGTAGTGGTAGTAGTAGTAGTAGTAGTGGTAGTGGTAGTAGTAGTAGTGCTAGTGGTAGTAGTAGTAGTGGTAGTGGTAGTAGTAGTAGTGGTAGTGGTAGTAGTAGTAGTGGTAGTGGTAGTAGTAGTAGTAGTAGTGGTAGTGGTAGTAGTAGTAGTGGTAGTAGTAGTAGTAGTAGTGGTAGTGGTAGTAGTAGTAGTGGTAGTGGTAGTAGTAGTAGTAGTAGTGGTAGTAGTAGTAGTAGTAGTGGTAGTGGTAGTAGTAGTAGTAGTAGTGGTAGTAGTAGTAGTAGTAGTAGTAGTAGTAGTAGTATAGTAGTAGTAGTAGTAGCAGTGGTAGTGGTAGTAGTAGTAGTAGTGCAGGTAAGATATAACGAGTGAAAGTATCTTCATGGGGAGTGAAAATTTTTGTTAATTATATAAACAAAGGCGAAGGAAGTTTTTCAAGAATATTTTTCATAAGAGAGATAGAGAGATAATTATATCAGGTCAAGATTAGTAAAGAGATGTAATAGATAGATAGAGATATAAAGTACATATAATAGAAAGAAATCAGAAAATAACGCGGGGAATTACACTAAATATTTACAAATTGAAAGGTATTGCTAAAAAGGTTCTCGCTCTGTTGCAATGTTGACAATTTCTATTATTCGTTTTTCTTACAAAGGAGAAAATGAGTCTCGGTGCTGAAAGCGACACACTGTGTGATTCTGCCATAGTGAAAGTCTGGCATTGTTCTATTACGCTGTGTGTGTGTGTGTGTGTGTGTGTGTGTGTGTGTGTGTGTGTGTGTGTGTGTGTGTGTGTGTGTGTGTATGTGTGTGTGTGTGTGTGTGTGTTTAAATAGTACTTTTGTATGGCCTATTTGTGTTTTCACTTAGACTAATTCGTGTGTGTGTGTGTGTGTGTATGAGTGTGTGTGTGTGTGTGTTTAAATAGTACTTTTGTATGGCCTGTGTGTGTGTGTGTGTGTGTGTGTGTGTGTGTGTGTGTGTGTGTGTGTGTGTGTGTGTGTGTGTGTGTGTGTGTGTGTGTGTGTGTGAAATTTTTTGGTGTGACTATCAGACTAGAAAGACTGTGCCCTTGTTCTCTAGATAAGCGGCCTTGGGAAGTGGCAGTCTCTTCTTCAGTAGCGAGGAGCCTTAGAGCGATAAAGGCAGAGAGAGAGAGAGAGAGAGAGAGAGAGAGAGAGAGAGAGAGAGAGAGAGAGAGAGAGAGAGAGAGAGAGAGAGAGAGAGAGAGAGAGAGGGTTAGGATAGGAAGCGAGACATACACATAGGTAGAGAGAAAGAAAGATAGATAGATAGATAGATAGATAGATAGATAGATAGATAGATAGATTGATTGATAGATAGATAGATAGATAGATAGATAGATATATAGATAGATAGATAGATAGATAGATAGATAGATAGATAGATAGATAGATAGATAGATAGATAGATAGATAGATAGATAGATCATAACGAGAAAAAAAATAGAAATCACAGAAAAAGTCAATAATTACGAAAAAATAAAAACAGAGAGAGAGAGAGAGAGAGAGAGAGAGAGAGAGAGAGAGAGAGAGAGAGAGAGAGAGAGAGAGAGAGAGAGAGAGAGAGAAGAAAAAAACGCTAGCCTGCCCATCATCCCGTGAGAAGAGAAATCAGAGTTGGCGGGAGTCGAACCCTAGTCGTTACGGTGTCTTAGCCAGCCAGCCAACTTTCCTCTCACACTCGCTCGCCAAACACAACTGGCGGAGACTTTCACAAATTGAACCAAAGGGAACGTAGCAGTGCATTTTTTAACATGCTAACTGGGCGACCAAAATGTCTCCCAGTGATGGACAACTGTCGCCCAGTAAGAATAATGTTAAGCTACTGGGCGACAAGATATTTGTTCATAAAATCCTTCCTGGATGCAATGGCTCATCATGTCTGTGTGTGTTAGATCCAGAAGTGCTTATTATTACTGCATAGGAT
This sequence comes from Chionoecetes opilio, assembly GCA_016584305.1. Lineage (NCBI taxonomy): Eukaryota > Metazoa > Arthropoda > Malacostraca > Decapoda > Majidae > Chionoecetes > Chionoecetes opilio. The sequence continues at coordinate 65,852 of JACEEZ010003764.1, read as the reverse complement.
CTTTATTTATACACAACATACAAAAGGGTGAAGTTGATGTATCCAAAAAGCTATATTTTAACAGGTAACCTTTCTGGATATCCAAAGAATGTCGCCCAGTAAGATTTGCTTAAAAAATGCTCTGGAACGTATTAGTGTGTAGCATTAACCCCTTGAGACTTTTTGTTATCGATCCATGCTATTTTTCCCTTGGCCAGTCCTTTGAAATGTAAACAAAAGGTTATATCGGTATTATACAAACTAAATATATCTTACTATTTGTTATATAAGGACTGGCAACTAGCGGGCTTTTTTTTACCTAGTAATGTTTTTTTTGCCCTTGGCCAGTCCTTTGAGATATAAAAAATTAAAAATTAAAATAATAACAACAATACAATATAGAACCGATTTATACGAAGACAAATAACTATACAAATACAAGTGCTATCAGTATTACATTAACCCCTTGAGGCCCAGAACGTCATTTCCATTGTAATTTGTGTACCATTAGACGATTGTAATGAATATAAGCAATATTTTATATATATGACCTGTTTAGTATCCTTGTCCACTAACTAATTGGGTATATTCAGTGACTTTTCGTAATTTTATGACTCGACAACATACAATTTTATATAGCCAAGGAAAGATCTGGGTTAAAACAGTGTCGTATTATATTTATTAAGACATAATTTCAACACTTTCTTAACTTATCAGGTCATATATTTAGTTATTTTCAATTATCTATAAGGATGAAGTCAATAGGAAACTATAAACACGTGCTTTATAAGGGTCACGATGTATAGGACAGTATAAATATAGTTCAGTATAAGTGACCGTATAATCACACTGTAGCTTTGCATAGGAAGATCT
>JACEEZ010003764.1:47500-60000 GCA_016584305.1 Chionoecetes opilio | reverse complement strand
GCAAATTTTGGGAAGGCATAGTGCCCCTTGTTACACTTTCCCAACTGTGGCGCACTGATTGTACTGGTGTGTCTGTAGTGTGGTGTGTGGGTTCCAGTCTGTGTGTATGTGGGCCTGTGTGTTTGTGTGTGTTGTTTGTGGGTTGTGTGTGCTGTGTGTGTGCTGTGTGTCTGTGTGTGTTGTGTGTGTGTGTGTTGATTCTGTGTCTTGTGTGTTTTGTTTCTGTGGTCTATGTTGTTGTGTCTGTGTGTGCTGTGTGTGTCTGTGTGTGTGTGTGTGTGTGTGTGTGTGTGTGTGTGTGTGTGTGTGTGTGTTATAGTGGGTCGGTGGGTCGCCGGAAGGAGTCTGGGTTTTGTGTCCGTCTAGGCGCGTGGGTGACCCTGACAGTGCCTGGCGCGCCGCGACACCACCACACTGGCACCACAGGTACCAAACACCACACAGGCACCACAGGCACCACAGGTACCACACACCACCACACAACACACACCACCACATAGCACCACACACACAGAGATACAAATACGGACGCAAATGTTCATTGCAATAAATTCAATTAATATCCGATCGCGTAATACAAGGACTGAAATCGTAGATCAAGATTGATGTGTTGAAAAGTGCAATAACACTAATCATGATTTCCCTGTAGACATTACTACACGAGCAAAATCTACATGCAATGTACCACTATCATTGACGTTCTGTAAGACATTACTACATCGAGCAATAATTATCATGCAATATACACTAATCATTGAGTTTCCTGTAAGACTATTACTACATCGAGCAATAACTATCATGCAATGTACACTAGTCATTGAGTTTCCTGTAAGAACATTACTAACTACTACATCGAGCAATAATTATCATGCAATATACACTAATCATTGAGTTTCCTGTAAGACTAATACTACATCGAGCAATAATTATCATGCAATATACACTAATCATTGAGTTTCCTGTAAGAACATTACTACATCGAGCAATCATTATCGAAGGGAAGGAGCGAGTAATGCTTCTGGAAATTTCAATGTTTTCTGTAGTGGAAATTGTGTTGAAATCTGAGTGTTTGATAATAATTCTACGAGGCATTAAACGCTACACGCTGTACTAAATGTTTATAAGCGTGTGATTCAGAACTTTTATTTTTTATTAATCTACAGAGGTTATGTAATACAGTTCCGATCTTCTTCTTCTTCTTTCTTCCTTCCGTCACCTGACCTACTTAACCTATGATTGGGATTCCCGCCTCTCTCTCTCTCTCTCTCTCTCTCTCTCTCTCTCTCTCTCTCTCTCTCTCTCTCTCTCTCTCTCTCTCTCTCTCTCTCTCTCTCTCTCTCTCTCTCTCTCTCTCTTGATGATGCTAATAATAACAATAATAACAAAGATACATACTTACATTTTCACACACACACACACACACACACACACACCACCACACACACACACACACACACACCACCACGCACACACACACACACACACACACACACACACACAACACACACACACACCACACACCGCACACACGCACACACACACACACACACACACACAACACACACACACACACACACCACACACACACACACAACACACACACACACACACAATCATCATCATCATTCCTTATCAGTGTTTCCTGCATGATCACCTCAGTACCTCCTATGAAGACCTCCCACAATGCACCGCGCCTCCTGCCTTCCTCCCTAACACTACTAAAGCCACTGAGTCTATAGGGAATTAGTGCCTTCTCTTCCCTTTCTTTGCCTCGGCACTCTTGTGGCACTTATACGCCGCTTTTTTGTAGGGCATTTAAACGCCCCTTTGTTTTTTTGCACTTATACCCCCCTTTTTATGGCATTATACCCCCCTTTTGTTTAGGCACTTATACCCCGCTTTTTGAGGGCACTTATAGCCCCTCTTTTTTAGGACTTATACGCCCTTTGTTTTATGGCATTTATGGGGCCGCTTTTTTTTATGGAAATTTTAACGCCCCTTTGTTTTAGGCACTTAACGCCGCTTTGTTGTATGGCATTTATACGCCGTTTGTTTTAGGACTTTACGCCGCTTTGTTTTATGGCATTTATACGCCGCTTTTTGTGGCACTTATACCCCCCTCTGTTTTATGGCATTAACGCCCTTTTTTTATGGCATTTTACGCCGCTTTTTTGTAGGGCCCACTATACGCCGCTTTGTTTTAGGCACTTTACCCCGCTTTGTTTTATGGATTTTTATACGCCGCTTGTTTTTATGGCATTTTATACGCCCTTTTTTTAGGGCATTTTATAGCCCTCTTTTTTATCACTATACCCCCGCTCTTTATGGCACTTATAGCCCTTGTTTTATGGCACTTATACGCGTTTTTGTTTTATGGAAATTATACGCCCCTTTTTTATGGACTTATACGCCCCCTGTTTTAGGCACTTATCGCCCTTTTTTTATGGCACTATACGCCCTCTGTTTATGGCACATTTACGCCCCTGTTTATGGCATTTTATACGCCCTCGTTTGATGGCACTATACCCGCTTGTTTTATGGCACTTATACGCCCCTTTTTTATGCACTTATACGCCCCTCTTTTATGCACTTATACGCCCCTCTGTTTTATGGCACTTATACGCCCCTCTGTTTTATGGCACTTATACGCCCCTCTGTTTTATGGCATTATACGCCGCTCTGTTTATGGCACTTATCCCGCCCTCTGTTTTATGGCCTTATACGCCCTCGTTTATGGGCACTATAGCGCCTCGTTTTATGGCATTATACGCCCCCTGTTTTATGGCACTATACGCCCTCGTTTTATGGCACTTATACGCCCCTCTGTTTTATGGCACTATACCCGCTCTGTTTATGGCACTTATACGCCCTCTGTTTATGGCACTTATACGCCCCTTGTTTATGGCATTTAAAACGCCCCCTGTTTATGGCACATACGCCCTTTTTTAGGAAAGATACGCCCCTCTATTTTATGGCACTTAACGCCCCTCTGTTAGGCACTATACGCCCTTGTTTATGGCACTTATACGCCCCTCGTTTATGGCACTTATACGCCCCTCTGTTTATGGCACTATACGCCCTCTGTTTTATGGCACTATACGCCCCTTGTTTTATGCACTATACGCCCCTCTTTTTATGGCATTTTTACCCCCCCCTGTTTTGGAACTTATACGCCCTTTGTTTATGGCCTATCGCCCTTGTTTTATGGCCCCTTTATACGCCCCCCTTTTATGGCAATTATACGCCCCCTCGTTTATGGCACTATACGCCGCTTGTTTTGGCACTTACCCCCTTGTTTATGCACTTAACGCCCCTTTGTTAGGCACTTATAGCCCCTTGGTTTTATGGCACTTATACGCCCTCTTTTATGGCACTTATACGCCCCTCTGTTTATGGCACTATACGCCCTTGTTTATGGCATTTTATACGCCGCTTGTTTTATGGCACTTATACGCCCCTCTGTTTTATGGCACTTATACGCCCCTCTGTTTTATGGCACTTATACGCCCCTCTGTTTTATGGCATTTAAAACGCCCTCTGTTTTATGGACTTATACGCCTCTGTTTTATGGCATTATACGCCCCTCTGTTTATGGCATTTAAATACGCCCCTTGTTTTATGGCACTTATACGCCTCTGTTTTATGGACTTATACGCCCTCTGTTTATGGCACTTAACGCCCTCTGTTTTATGGCCCACTTATACGCCCCTCTGTTTTATGGCACTTATACGCCCCTCTGTTTTATGGCACTTATACGCCCCTCTGTTTTATGGCACTTATACGCCCCTCTTTTTATGGCACTTATACCCCCCTTTCTGTTTTATGGCACTTATAACGCCCTCTGTTTTATGGCACTTATACGCCCCTCTTTTTTATGGCACTTATACGCCCTCTGTTTTGGCACTTATACGCCCCTTGTTTTATGGCACTTATACGCCCTCTGTTTTATGGCACTTAACGCCCTTTTTTTATGGAAACTTTTTACGCCCCTCTTTTTTATGGCCTTATACGCCGCTCTGTTTTATGGCAACTTATACGCCCCCCTGTTTTATGGAAACTTATACGCCCCTGTTTATGGCACTTATACGCCCCTCGTTTTATGGACTTTTTACGCCCCTGTTTTAGGGCACTTATACGCCCCTTGTTTTATGGCACTTAAAACGCCCTCTGTTTTATGGCATTATACGCCCCTCTGTTTTATGGATTTTATACGCCCTTTGGGTTTAGGCATTTATACCCCCCTCTGTTTTATGGCACTTATACGCCCCTCTGTTTTATGGCATTTTAAACGCCCCTCTGTTTTATGGCACTTAAAACGCCGCTCTGTTTTATGGCACTTATACGCCCTCTGTTTTATGGCACTTATACGCCCCTCTGTTTTATGGCACTTATACGCCCCTCTGTTTTATGGCACTCTCGCCTATATGCTTTTTCTATACGTAGGTTTTCTTATGTAGAAAATGTATTTATGTATATTTTATTGCTTTCTTACGTCCATCATTGCAATTTGATGTATATTTGATCGTAATAGACAGCAGACAGACAATCATATAGACAGACAGACAGACAGACAGACAGACAGACAGACAGACAGACAGACAGACAGACAGACAGACCCTTCCCTCCCCCGAGCAAAGCATTCATGCCTTAAATTGTTCTTATTATCGATATACCAAAACACTTTCACAGGAATTGCCAACACACACACACACACACAAACAACACACACAACAACACACACACACACACACACACACACACACACACACACACACACACACACACACACACACACACACACACACACACACACACACACACACACAAAACACAGAGGCTAGAGCCACACACACATTGTCAAAAACTAAGAATATAACAATCTCTCTCTCTATCTCTCCCCTCTCTCTCTCTCTCTCTCTCTCTCTCTCTCTCTCTCTCTCTCTCTTTTTCTCTCTCTCTCCTCTCTCTCTCTCTCTCTCTCTCTCATTTTCGTTCTTTTTTCCCTTTAACCCGGTCTACCTTTGTCTCTCTCTCTCTCTCTCTCTCTCTTTTCTTCTCTCTCTCCTCTCTCTCTCTCTCTCTCTCTCTTTCTCTTCTCCTCTCTCTCTCTCTCTCTCCCCTCTCTCTCCCCTCCTCCTCTCCTCTTCTCTCCTCTTTCTCTCCTCTCTCCTTTTTCCCCTCTCTCTCTCTCTCTCTCTCCTCTAAAAAGGGTATAAAAACTCTTATTTTCACTCATAAGTTCCAGGAGAGAGGAGAGGAGAGAGGAGAGGAGAGAGAGGAGAGAAGAGAGAGAGGGAGAGAGGGGAGAGAGAGAGAGAGAAGGAGAGGGTGGGTTTCCTTAGGTATTTCCCTCTAAATGGGCCCTTTTCCTTTCACACACCGCCTTACAAAATACTTCATTCCCCAAAAACACTTTGTCTAAAATTGTTTTTTTTCTGATCAATAAAATTTTCCTGTTGTGATAATGTTTCCTGTTTTAGTTTTAAAAGACAAATTTTTCTTCCCCCCTTTGAGCCCGCGAAATTTCCATTGAAATTTTGACTACCATAAGACGATTTTAGTGACTTTAAAAAAATATTTTTAAAAGCAGACCCGTTTTGTATCCCTTTCCACTAATAATTTTTTTATTTAGTGACTTTCGGAATTTATGGGCCACAAATACGATTTTTAAGAAAGGAAAGATCTGGGCGTGAAGGGACTAAGACGTAATTTCCTTAAGAACGATATTTCCCTAAAGACAATATTTCCTATAAGATTTAAATTTCCATAAAGACAAAATTTCCCCAGAGATTGAAATTTCGCTATAAATGATCACGAGCTTCTGGGATAATAAGTATGTCGACACAATTTTTTTTGCATCAGATGATAATTCCCTATTTAGTGATTTTTTCCCTTCTAAATTACCCTATTTTCCTCTAAAGACAAGCACGGGTTGTTGGGATAAGAATGGATTATTTTAAGGAATATTTCTTTACTATAAGTGAAAGAAATAGAGAAATCGAAAGAGAGATTTCGATTTTCATTGGATTTTTGTTATGAATGAAACTTTTTATATTTAACATTTCACGTATAAAAAACGGCCTCTTGTAGCTTCCTTATTCCTTATTCTGTTTTATATCCTAATGTCCTAATTCTAATGTCCTAATTCTAATGTCCAAATTCTAATGTCCTAAGTCTAATGTCCTAATTCTAATGTCCTAATTCTAATGTCCTAATTCTAATGTCCAAATTCTAATGTCCAAATTCTAATGTCCAAATTCTAATGTTCTAATTCTAATGTCCTAATTCTAATGTCCTAATTCTAATGTCCTAATTCTGTTTGAAATCCTAATATCCTAATCTATCCTGTCTTATGTCCTAATTATGTTCTTATGTCCTAATTATGTTCTATTCCTTATGTATATTGTGTAATTTCCAAAGTACTTTCTCTTTCTACCTGTGTGTTAGTTTCATTTCCTCTCTATATAGTCTATACCTAGCTTTGCCTTTATTACAATACCTGCCCCTTCCACCTCCTGTTAACCCGTCTTGGCCTAAATTGCGCCCAATTCCAAGCACCCTTGGGTGTATTACTCATTTCCCAAAGGGGCAATTCAAAACCCCTTTGGATTTAACGGGTTTGGGTCTGGAGTAAAAGTATAAATGTATGTGTATTCATCTAGTTGTATTTACTTGGGGTTATGCGTACGGGGTGAGGTTTTCTTTGGGTGTGTGGGGTGTGTGTAAATGAATTTTAAATCTTTGGGGTACCCCAAACAAGAAGGGAGGAGGGGGGAGGGGGAGGGGGAAAAAATTCAAGGATTAAAAAGGAAACCCCAAACAGAAAACAGCCCAATGGGTTTCCTTTAAAAGGCGGGTTTGTTTTAAATCACTACCCAAAACTAGATAATAAGAGAAAGGATAGGAAAGTAAAAGGGGCCTCCCCCCCAAACCCCACCCCCCAGCCGAAGCGGGCCGGAAATGAATAATACCTGAAATATAGAAAAACTGCAGGGGAATTTTGTGGGGAAAAAGGAGGGGGAGGGGGGTTGGAGGGGGAGGAGGAGGTTTAAAACCCTAGTGAAAGGGAGGCAGTAGTTTTTTCCGGGTTGTCACGGGAGAGAGGGGAGAGAGAGAGGGGAAGAGAGAGGAGGAGAGAGAGAAATACTGGATAAAAAAAACTAGATGGATGAGTAGAAAAGATGAGAGTTAGAAAAATTAAAAACCCTCTCTCTCTCTTCTCCTCTCCTCTTCTTCTTCTTCCTCTCTCCTTCTCTCTCTCTCTCCTCTCTCTCTCTCTCCTCTCCTTCTTCTTTTTTGAGTTTTTACCACGTTTTTGGTTGCCCTTCTTTCTCTATCTTTCTTTCTCTATCTCTCGCTCACTTTGGCCCCCGTAAGAAAAAAATTGTAGATTTGTCAGGGTAGACTATAAATGTTGCACAATGCAAGCACTTCATGGTATTAAAGGGGCCCCCGTTTTTAACCTTTCCCCCCCCCCGGGGGGGGGCCCCCCCCCCCCCCTTCCAAAACCCCCCCTTTTTGGGGGGGGCCCCTTCCCCCCCCCCGGGGTTTTTTTCCCCCCTTTTTCCCCCCCCCCCCCCCAAGGGGCCCTTCCCAAAAGGGGGCCCCCCAACCCCCCCCCCCCCCTTTTTTTCCCCCCCCCCCCCCCCCCAAAAAACCCCCCCCCCCCCGGGGCCCCCCCCCCGGGGCCCCCCCCCCCTTTTTCCCCCCCCCCCCTTCCCAAACCCCCCCCCCCCCCTTCCCCCCCCCCCCCCCCCTTCCCGGGGGCCCCCTTTCCCCCCCCCCCCCCGGGGGGGCCCCCTTTTCCCCCCCCCCCCCTTTTTGGGTCCCCCCCCCCCCACCCCCCGGGGGTTTTTTCCCCCCCCCCCCCTTTTGTGGGCCCCTTTTCCCCCCCCCCCCCCCCCGGGGGTTTCCCCCCTTTTCCCCCCCAACCCCCCCCCGGGGCCCCCCTTTTCCCCCCCCCCCCCCCCCAGGGGTTTTCCCCCCCCCCCCCCAAAACCCCCCCCTTTTTGGGGGGGTTTTTTCCCCCCCCTTTTCCCCCCCCCCCCTTTTTTTTTTTTTCCCCCTTTCCCCCCCCCCCCCCAAAAGGGCCCCCCGCCCCCCTTCCCCCCCCCCCCCCCCGGGGGGCCCCCCCCCCCCCCCCCCCCCCCTTTTTTTTTTTCCCCCCCCCCGGGGGCCCCCCCCCTTCCCCCCCCCCCCCTTTTTTCCCCCCCCCCCCCCCCCAATTTTTTCCCCCCCCCCCCCCCCCCCCCTTTTTCCCCCCCCCCCCCCCCGGGGCCCCCCCCCCCTTCCCCCCAACCCCCCCCCCAGGGTTTTGGGCCCCCCCCCCCCCCAAACCCCCCCCTTTTTGTGGGTCCTTCCCCCTTCCCCCCCCCCCCCCCTTCAGGGGGCCCCTTTTTTCCCCCCCCCCACCCCCCCCTTTTTTCCCCCCCTCCCCCCCCCCCCGGGGGGGGGGCCCCCCCCCCATTCCCTTTTCCCCCCCCTTTTTTTCCCCCCCCCAACCCCCCCCCCCCCCCCTTTTTTTTAAAATTTTTTCCCCCCCCCCCCAAATTTTTTTTTCCCCCCCCCCCCCCCCCAAGGGGCCTTTTAACCCCCCCCCCCCCCCCCCGGGGGGGCCCCCCCCCCCCCCCCCCCCGGGAGGGGTCCTTCCCTTTCCCCCCCCCCCACCCCGCCCCTTTTTGGGGGGGGTTTCCTTCCCCGCCCCCAAAAAACCCCCCCTTTTGAAAAAACCCCCCTTTTTTTTTTCCCCCCCCCCGGGGGGGGGGGGTTTTTTAAAGGGGGGGGGGGGGGTTTTCCCCACCCCCCTTTTAAGGGGGCCCCCCCCGCCCCAAAAAAAACCCCCCCCCGGGGGGGCCCCCAAACCCCCCCCCCCAAAAAAATTCCTTTTCCCCCCGGGGCCCCCCCCCGGGGGCCCCCGGGGTTTTTCCCCCCCCCCCCCCCCCCCCCCCGGGGGGCCCCCCCGGCCCCCCAAAGGGGCCCCCCCTTTTTTCCGGGGGAAAACCCCCCCCCCCAACCCCCAAAAAAAAAAAAAAACCCCCTTTCCCCCCCCCTTTTTGGTTTCCTTAAAATTTTTTAAAAAAAAAAGGGGGGAAAAAAATTTTTTTTTGGGGGGGGGGGGGGGCCCCCCCCCCCCCCCCAAAATTTTTTTGGGCCCCTTCCCCCTTTTTTCCCTTTCCCCCCCCCCCCTTTAAAAAACCCCCCAATTTTCCCTTTCCCCTTTTTTTTTTTCCCCCCCCCGGGGGCCCCGGGGCCCCCCTTTTTCCCCCCCCCCTTTTTTCCCCCCCCCAAAAAACCCCCCCCCCCCCCCCCCCCCCCCCCCAAAACCCCCCCCAGGCCCCCCCCCGGGGGGCCCCCCCCCCCAAAACCCCCCCCCCCGGGGGGTTTCCCCCCCCCTTTTCCCCCCCTAAAAACCCCCCCCGTTTCCCCCCCCCCCCCCTTAAAAAAATTTTTTTAAACCCCCCCCCCCCCTTTTTAAAAGGGGGCCCCCCCCCCCCAAAACCCCCCCTTTTGGGTTTTTTCCCCCCCCCTTTTTTCCCCCCCCCTTTTTTCCCCCCCCCTTTTTCCCCCCCCCCCAAAAAAAGGGGCCCCGGGAAAACCCCCCCCCCAAAATTTTTTTTTTTCCCCCCCCCCCCCCCCCGGGGGTTTTTTTCCCCCCCCCCCCCCCCCCCCCCGGGGGGCCCCCCCCCCCCTTAAACCCCCCCCCCAAAAAGGGGCCCCCAAACCCCCCCCCCCCCTTTTTTAAGGGCCCCCGTTTTTCCCCCCCCCAAAAATTTTTATTTTTTCCCCCCCCCCCCCCCCCCGGGGGTTTTTTCCCCCCTTTTTCCCCCCCCCGCCCCTTTAAAAACCCCCTCCCGGCCCCCCCACGCCCCGGTTTTTTGGGGCCCCGGTTTTCCCCCCCCCCCCTTTTTTTTTTTTTCCCGCCCCCTTTCCCCCCCCCCCCTTTTTCCCCCCCCCCCCCCCCCCCCCCCCCTTTTTGGGGCCCCCCCCCAAATTCCCCCCCCCCCCCCTTTTTTAAATTTTTTTTTTCCCCCCCCCCCCCCCCCCCCCTTTAATTTCCCCCCCCAGGGTTTTCCCCCGCCCCCCTTTAAAAAACCCCCCCCTTTTTTCCCCTCCCCCTTTTTTTCCCCCCCTTTTTTCCCCCCCAAAAAAAACCCCCTTAATTTAAAAAAATTTTTTTTTTTCCCCCCTTTTTTTAATTTTGGGGGGGAGGGAATTATTGGGGCCCCCCAAAAACCCCCCTTTTCCCCCCCCCGGGGTTTTTTCCCCCCCAAAAAAAACCCCCCCAAACCCGGGGCCCAAACCCCCCCCCCCCCCCCTTTTTCCCGGGCCCCCGGGGAAAACCCCCCCAAAAATTTTTCCCCGCCCCACTAAAAACCCCCCCCCCAAAACCCACCCCCAAGGAAAAACCCCCCCCCTTTTTTCCCCCCCCCCTTTTTCCCCCCGGGGGGAAAAAAAGGAAAAAAAAAAAAAAATAAATTTTAAAAACCCCTTTTGGGAAAAAAAAAAAAAAAAAAAAAAAACCCCAAAAAAAAAAAAAAATTAAATTTTGGAAAAAGGGGGGGGGGTTTTTCCCCCTTTTTTTGGGGGGGGGCCCCCCCCTTTTTAAAAAAAAAATTTTTTCCCCCCCTTTGGGCCCCTTTTTGGGGGGGGGCCCCCAAAAAAAGGGGGGGGGGCCCCCCTTTGGGAAAATTTGGGTTAAGGGAAACCCCCCCCGGGTTTTTAAAACCCCCTTAAAAACCCCCGGGGTTTTTAAAAAAGGGGGGGTTAAAAAAAAAAAAACCCCCCTTTTAAAAAAAAAAAGGGCCCCCAAAAAAACCCCCTTTTGGGGGGTTTTGGAAAAAAACCCCCCCCCTAAAAACCCCCCCGGGGTTTTTTTTTGGGCCCCTTTTCCCAAACCCCCCCCAAAAACCCCCAAAATTAAAAATTTTTTTTTTCCCCCCCCAAATTTAAAAAAAAAAATTAAAAAAAAAGGGGGCCCCCCCCAAAATTTTTTTTTGGGGGGGCCCCCCCCCTTGGAAAAAAACCCCTAGGAAAATTTAACCCCCCCAAAAAACCCCCAAAAAATTTGGGGTTTTAAAAAAATCCAAAACCCCCCGGGGTTTTCCCCCTTTCCCAAAAAACCCCCCCCCTAATTTTAAATAGGGCCCCCGGGGGGTTTTTGGGGCCCCCCTTTTTTCCCCCCCAAAAAAATTTTTTTTCCCCCCCAAAAATTTTTTAAACCCCCCAAAAAAAAACCCCCTTTTTTTTAAAAAAAAACCCCCCCCCCCCCTTTTCCCCCCCCCCAAAGGGAAAACCCCCCCCCGGTTTCCCCCCCCCTTTTTTTTTTTTTTTTATTTAAAAAGGGGGAAAAACCCACGCCCCCTAGGTAATTATCCACGCCCCCCTAGGTAATTACCCCCCCTGGGACCCTTGGGAACCGCTGCTCTAGGTAGCGCAGGTGACCAAAATTAAGTTTTGTTAAAAAATCCCCTTAATTGATGGGTAAATCATGCAAAAGACTAATGGAGAAGGTGTAGAAAAAGATAATCTAGCCATGCAATGGGTAGAAATAGGAGAAATTCCTGCAAATAAGGAGATCAAGGCGGAAACCACATTGAGTGTTCCATCAACCCTTTTATGATCGACTGTTGGCGGGCAGGCGATTTCTTACTAAGGCCACAAGAAGAGGAAGACTTTTGGTCACAACAACGGCCTTTATGATCGACTGTTGGCAGGCAGGCGATTTCTTACTAAGGCCACAAGAAGAGGAAGACTTTTGGTCACAACAACGGCCTTTATGATCGACTGTTGGCAGGCAGGAGCTTCCTTTAGCCACAAGAAGAAGCCGAAGAATGCCAAATCGGCCACAAGAAGAGGAAGATCAGCATAATTTAGGGATTAGAAAACAGAAGATGAAGGAATGCAGGCTACACTGTGGTATCTTATAGTAGTACGCTAGCAAGATTACCTAGTGGTTTACCGCATAAGGAAGTATATAGAGGTAGGAGTAGTATATATAGTACGTAGTAGTAGTAGTAGTAGTAGTAGAAAGAGTAGTAGTACCGTAGATAACACTAAAGTCGCCAGGACAACGTTTTTTTCGATGTACAGACGTATGGTGGCGTTAATACTTACATTTCTACATCCATGATTTCAGGAAAGTTAGAAGGGGCTATCTGGAGAGTCTGTGTCATTTTGTGTCTTCATCTGTGTCATATAATGGCTATAAATGAACAAATTACAAAAATATCAGCAGAGTGGTGACCTACACTAAGATCGCCATCTAGTGTTTATGTTCTGAGTGTCCTCCAGCCGTCGTCGTCGCCCGAAAAAAAAATCGAGTAGTGAAATTTGAAACCGTCTATACTTGCAGATACAAAGCATAAAACAACGCTGAAACAGGGTAGATTATACAGTCATGATATAAACTACTGTGTATCATCTTCAGTGGCACATACACATCAGTAGTGTTGCTATAATTCGTAATATATGGCGCCTGGCGACATTAGTGCAGGTGGCGA
>JACEEZ010003764.1:35000-37500 GCA_016584305.1 Chionoecetes opilio | reverse complement strand
TCTCTCTCTCTCTCTCTCTCTCTCTCTCTCTCTCTCTCTCTCTCTCTCTCTCTCTCTCTCTCTCTCTCTCTCTGCACGCCCCGAGGGAGAGATGGAGAGAGGGAGAGAAAGGGTTGTGGACGCCGCATTGTCGTGTGGAGGAGGAGGAGGAGAGAGAAGAAAGAGGAGGAGGAGGAGGAGGAGGAGGAGGAGGAGGAAGAAGAAGAAGAAGAGGCATTACCAGGAAGATGAGAAAGAGTAAAATATCTGTAGACGCTTGATAAAAGAAGGAGGAGGAAGAGGAGGAGAGCTGGACAGAAGCAGAAAGCCTTTGATCTCTGAATTTTTTCAGGGTAAGTCGTTCATGAGTCCGAGTTTACCTGAGCGAGAGAGAGAGAGAGAGAGAGAGAGAGAGAGAGAGAGAGAGAGAGAGAGAGAGAGAGAGAGAGAGAGAGAGAGTTGGGGGACATTAAATGAGGCAGACGTGTCCCTACTACCTCTTCCTCCTTCTCCTCCTCCTCCTCCTCCTCCTGCTCCTCTAACAGCCTGAGTGAAGCACCTCCCGTAATGAGCTCGAACCCGCGTCACTGTACCCCTGACGGCCACCCAGCCAGCCAGCCAGCCAATCACGGCTTCTACCTAACCAGCGCCTCTGATTGGCTAACACAGCGAAGGACAGACGGTAAACCTTCCCTATTGGTCGAAAATATTAACAAAACACCATGAAAAAACATGTATTGATAAAAAGATAAAATTACATACATACATACATACATACATACATACATACATACATACATACATAGTACATACATACATACATACATACATACATACATACATACATACATGCATACATACATACATACATACATATATACATACATACATGCATACATACATACATGCATACATACATACATACATAACATGCATACATACATACATGCATACATACATACATACATACATACATACATATATACATACATACATACATACATACATACATACATATATACATACGTGGAAATGAAAATAAGACGATGAAAATGACGATGAAAATAAAATAAGACGATGAAAATATATAATAGACAATGCATTAAGTATCCCGGATTAAATAATGCAGACAGTGTATTAGAAGGTAAGAAATATTATTAATACAGCGAAGAATTTTTTTGTAGATTAAACACACACACACACACACACACACACACACACACACACGACCATCACCAGCACAACCACCCCACGACCCCACGACCTCCGGAAGCCTGAAGAAGGGAGAGAGAGAGAGAGAGAGAGAGAGAGAGAGAGAGAGAGAGAGGTTAGGTTCGTATATTCTTTACTAGCCGCAAAGCCGCCCTCCGGGCGGACTTTTTGGCTAGCTCCTGCGGAGGGCTATTGGTGGGCCTTTGGCCCACCACCTGTGTTTGGTGGGCCGAAGGCCCACCAAACATGGACTCTCCAGATAGCCCCTTTTAACTTTCCTGAAATCATGGATGTAGAAATGTATGTATTCCCCCCACCCATTCACTCACCCATTACCCATCACCCCCCACCCATTCACTCACCCATTACCCATCACCCCCCACCCATTCACTCACCCATTACCCATCACCCCCCACCCATTCACTCACCCATTACCCATCACCCCCCACCCATTCACTCACCCATTACCCATCACCCCCCACCCATTCACCCCACCCATTACCCATCACCACACACCCCATTCACTCACCCATTACCCATCCACCCCCCACCCATTCACTCACTCATTACCCATCACCCCCCACCCATTCACTCACCCATTACCCATCACCACACACCCATTCACTCACCCATTACCCATCACCCCCCACCTATTCCCTCACCCATCACCCATCACCCCCAACCCATCACCCCCCACCCATTCACTCACCCATCACCCCACACCCATTACCCATCACCCCACCCATTCACTCACCCATTACCCATCACCCTACATCAAGGCTTCCTCAATTCTCGCAACCCACTTTTGTTTTCACAATTCTCGCTAATAGGCTGCTAAAAAAAAAAAAAAAAAGAGTGATCGGATCATCTCATAAGTGGGCTTATGACCTTCCCCTGGTCAACCTGATTCCAAAAATGTGCCATATGAGGTGTTTGCGCCACGGGGGGCGGAACCTATACCACACACACACACACACACACAGACAGACAGACAGACAGACACACTTTCGCTTATATTATTATAGATTATCATTAGTATCATCATCATCATTATTATTATTATTATTATTATTATTATTATTATTATTATTGTTATTGTTGTCTCTAAGTTATATTTGATGCATATGAAAAATGATAACTGAATCTCTCTCTCTCTCTCTCTCTCTCTCTCTCTCTCTCTCTCTCTCTCTCTCTCTCTCTCTCTCTCTCTCCAGCCCCTCTGTTTACTTTGGCTCAATTGACCACAAAGAGAAGACGTTTGGGACTCTCTCTCTCTCTCTCTCTCTCTCTCTCTCTCTCTCTCTCTCTC
>JACEEZ010003764.1:12500-22500 GCA_016584305.1 Chionoecetes opilio | reverse complement strand
TCCTTCCTGGATGCAATGCCTCATCATGTCTGTGTGTGTAAGATCCAGAAGTGCTTCTTATTACTGCATAGGATCATTATTTATATATAATTCTTCTTTTAATGTCTATATAATCTTGTGCCGCCATATATACCCCGTCGATTGTTTGCGTAGTGAAAATGTGTTGGTGTCACTGTAAGATTCATAAGCACAGCATGGAAAGTGAGGGGAGGGGTAAGTAGAAGTAAGTAAGAAGTAGTAGTAGTAATAGTAGCAGTAATAGTAGCAGTAGTAGTAGCAGTAGTAGTAGCAGTAATAGTAGCAGTAATAGTAGCAGTAATAGTAGAAGTAGTAGTAGCAGTAGTAGTAGTAGTAGTAATAGTAGTAGTAGTAGTAGCAGTAGTAGTAGCAGTAATAGTAGCAGTAGTAGTAGCAGTAGTAGTAGTAGTAATAGTAGCAGTAATAGTAGCAGTAGTAGTAGCAGTAGTAGTAGCAGTAATAGTAGCAGTAGTAGTAGCAGTAGTAGTAGCAGTAATAGTAGCAGTAATAGTAGCAGTAGTAGTAGCAGTAATAGTAGAAGTAGTAGTAGCAGTAGTAGTAGTAGTAGTAATAGTAGTAGTAGTAGTAGCAGTAGTAGTAGCAGTAATAGTAGCAGTAGCAGTAGCAGTAGTAGTAGTAGTAATAGTAGCAGTAATAGTAGCAGTAGTAGTAGCAGTAATAGTAGCAGTAGTAGTAGCAGTAGTAGTAGCAGTAGTAGTAGCAGTAGTAGTAGCAGTAGTAGTAGCAGTAGTAGTAGCAGTAGTAGTAGCAGAAGCACAGCATGGAAAGGGAGGGGAGGGGTCACGCAACATACGAAATGGGGAAGATAATACCAAAAAAGCTGTAGTTTAACAGGTATGCCTACTACCACCCTTCTGGATAGCCAAGGAATGTCGCCCAGTAAGATTGGCTTAAAAAAATGCTCTGCAGGAGGAGCTCTGAGCCCCTTTTGTGCGTGTTACACTTTGTCAAACACGTCTCTGGTTAGCCAAGTCCCTGATCCACGCATTCAGGGCACAAGGGCAGTCACAAGACGCCCCTAGAATGCCCCGGGGAACACTGGCGGCCTACAGTGTCGCCCCGCTGGCTGGATGACACATTGGCTCAGGTGCGGGGCCCGTAATCACCACTCATTACCGCAACTGTGACCGCCATCCTATTGTGGAGGCTCGGCTCTATTCCACCTCCTCTTCCACCTCTTATTCCACCTCCTCTTCCTTTATCCACCTTATTCTCATCATCTTCCACCTGTTCTTCCTTTATCCAACTCTTCATCCACCTCCTTCTCCTCCTCCACCTGTTCTTCCTATCTTTGGTTGGTCAGAGAGGAGGAGGGGAAGGTTGGGGAGGAAAGGTAGGTAGGGGGTTAAAGGATGAGAAATGATATAAGGAGGAGTTTGGGGAATAGTAGGAGGGGATATATGGGGGAGGGGAGAGGGGATATGTGGTGGGGCGAAGAGGAGGCAGGGGATAATGCAGTAACAGGCAACTCTCAAGTCTTGGTGGGAACGGCTTAGCCAAGACAAGGAATGGTTTATAATGTCCATATTTAACCCTTATGCACTCCTAGGACCTGATTTTACTTCGGTTTTACATTGATACACTACTATAGTATATCTGAGGGTAATACTATGGTCGAAATAACGTTTAATTAGGTGTTAATTGTACAAAACCTTCAGTCAGCTCGCCTGTCACAGCCCTCCCTGCCTCCCCCTCATCCCTCTAACCTCGATATAACACACCACAAACGTATGTTTTCCCTATACCATTTGTTAAGGATTGGTCTTCCTTTTCCTCCTCTCGTGGCCGCTCTTCCTCCTCTTGTGGCCGCAAGACTCGCCAGCCAGCCAACAGGACTTCATAATTTGCGTGGTTACTCCACCAACACACGAAACGTTTTATTTCTATTCGTTTCCTGCGTCTGGTATTCGTCATTAATTCCTTCATTTATACGCCACTACGAGACACTGTAGTATTTTCCACACATAGTCATTAGTAGTGTCTTAACCCCTTCACGCCCAGATCTTTCCTTTGCTATATAAAATCGTCTGTTGTTAGCCATAAAATTACGAAAACTAACGGAATATACCAAATTAACTAGTCGACAAGGATACTAAACAGGTCATAGCTATCAATCACAGCACACACACGTCATTCACACACGCACACATGCACACACACACATACACACTGCCCCTGCATACATACATACACACACACAGTAACACACACACACACACACACACGCGTCCCCATCACCACCACACAACGCCCACAGTGCACACACGCCCCGCCCACACCACCCACTACCACGCCCACAGTAACACACACACACACACACACACCACACACACCACGAGTCCCCATCACCACCACACAACGCCCACAGTGCACACACGCCCACACCACCCACCTCAACGCCCACACCACCCACCACCACGCCCACCACCACGCCCACCACTTCCCCACCCTGCAGCATCACCAGGCTTCACCCACACCCGCTCACGCCCTTAGAATGGTTAGCCAAGTCCCTGATCCACGCATTCAGGGCACAAGGGCAGCCACAAGACGCCCCTAGAATGCCCCGGGGAAGACTGGGCGGCCTACAGTGGCGCCCCGCTGGCTGGATGACACATTGGCTCAGGTGCAGGGCCCGTAATCACCACTCATTACCGCAACTGTGACCGCCATCCTATTGTGGAGGCTCGGCTCTATTCCACCTCCTCTTCCTCTCTCCACCCCATTCTCCTCCTCTTCCACCTGTTCTTCCTTTCTCCACCTCCTCAGTTTCCTCTCTCTCCACCTTATAAATCGTGATCCTCCTCTTATATCATAACAACAGTAACACAGTGCATTTTTTAACATGCTAACTGGGCGACCAAAATGTCTCCCAGTGATGGACAACAGTCGCCCGCAGTAAGGACATTTTTAAGCTACTGTGCGACAAGATATTTATTCATAAAATCCTTCCTGGATGCAATGTCTCATCATGTCTGTGTGTGTAAGATCCAGAAGTGCTTCTTATTACTGCATAGGATCATTATTTATATATAATTCTTCTTTTAATGTCTATATAATCTTGTGCCGCCATATATACCCCGTCGATTGTTTGCGTAGTGAAAATTGTGTTTGGTGTCACTGTAAGCTTCTACAAAGCACAGCATGGAAAGTGAGGGGAGGGTAAGTAGAAGTAAGTAAGATACAGTAGAGTATAATATAGGCAGTAATAGTAGCAGTAGTATTAGCAGTATAGTAGCAGTATCGTAGCGTAATAGTATTCAGTAGTAGCTAGCAGTAATAGTAAGCAGTAGTATAGCATTTAATAGTAGCAGTAGTAGTAGCAGTAGTAGTAGCAGTAGTAGTCGCATAACTATCAGTAGTATATAGTACAGTAATAGTAAAGCAGTAGTAGTAGTAGTAGTAGTAGCAGTAATATAGCAGTAACTTGAACGCGTAGTAATTAGGCAGTAATAGTACTTAGTCAATAGTAGCAGTTATACGTACAGTATTAGTAGCAGTAGTAGTAGCAGAAGCACAGCATGGTCGGGAGGGAGGGGTCACACAACACACGAAATTGGGGAAGATAATACCAAAAAGCTGTAGTTTAACAGGTATGCCTACTAACACCCTTCTGGATATCCAAGAAGTCACCCATGTAATTGGCTTTAAAAAATGCTCTGGGACTGACCCAGGCGTTGAGAGAGAGGAAGAGAGAGAGAGTAGAGAGAGAAGAGAGAGGAGAGAGACGAGAGAGTAGAGAGATAGGAGAGAGGAGAGGCAGAGAGAGCGAGAAGAGTCGCTATTTTTCCCTTTTATTTATCTTCAGTAGTATTTTGAGAGAAGCTGGAACTCGCAGAGGAGGAAGGAGGAGACGGAGGAGGAGGAAAGCTGAGAGGAGGAGGGAGCAGGAGGGAAAAGAAAGAGCCGTATGTAAACAGGAGTGCAGGATCACGAGAGGAGGATTTGCATGAAGTAGCGTAGCAGAATAAAAAGGAGGTATTGAAACAAGAGGAGGATGAAGCAGAGGCAGGATTATGAGTTTAGGGGGTATGGATTTTTTTATTTCATTATTCTAAATTTATTTTATTTTATAATTTGTTTAATTTCAATTTATTAATTTATATATTTATTCATTAAGTTATCTTTCACTTCTATTCTTATCTCCATTACTTCTTGATTACTGACTACATTTAAGATCTGCAGAAGACTTCTGACTAGATGCAGGACGTGTAACGACATTTTCATCAGAAAGAAAGAGAAAAAAATACAAAAGACAAGTACTCTTTTCGTTGACCTAATAGATAAATATATAACACTGATAAATAATTTGAACTTTTGGCTGATTTTAAGGGAGACTCGATCCTAATGATTATTTTTTTTTTAAATGGCATCTTGTAAAACTATGACGTTATTATTATTTCGTGTCTACCTTCTCCTCCTTCCATCTCTAGTCCCGTCTATCCATCTATTAGATAGTCATTTCTCATACAATTTTGCATAATAACGTCTGCTACCATCCTGATACATAGAGCTAAATAGTTGAGAACAGGTTTTTTACACACTTCATACACACACTCCCAGGACTGGATAGGTCGTAGGTAGTATGTAGTTAAGTAGTTAGATAGGTAGGTGGTTGGTAGATAGGTAGGTAGAGTAGGTAGGCCTAGGTAGGCCGTAGGTAGATATGTAGGTCGAGGGAAGGGATGGCGGAGAGGGCAGGAGGGAGGTAGCTCAGTAGAGTTAGTAACGTTATGGATAGGCGTAGAGTATGAGTCTAGGTAGTAGATAGACATGGTACAGGTTAGGTAAGGTAGGTAGGTATATATTGCGTATGTCTCTCTCGTCTCCTACTCACTACAACGTCTTCCTTTATCTTATCCCAACTGGTAAAATTAATACCTCTATACACCCACAACACTCTTAATACAAGCACAACATTTTTAAAGGCACACCAAATCATTTTCACCCCTTGAGACCCAGAGCGTATTCTCCATCGTAATTTGGGTACCATTAGACGATTTTAGTGACTATAAGCAATGTTTTTTAATATATTATGACCTGTTTAAGTTATCCTTGTTTCACTAACTAATTTGGTTTATTTAGTTACTTTTCGTAGTTTAATGGCTCAACGAGATGGATTTTTATTATAGCAAAGGAAAGATCTGGGGATGAAGGGTTAATATCGCTGCCATTCCGTTCAGAAGGAACCGTATTTTTCTCGTCTCCTTCCGTTCTTCTCTGTTCCCTTCAACTGAAACTCTGAAACGTCTGCAAGGCGTTCATAACTTTTTCCGCTTTCCCGCTACCGTCCGCCCGCCCGCCTGCCTGACACCTCCGCCCCGCCCCCTCATCCGCCTGCTTCCAGCCAGCCGCCTTAGATGTTTCCCGAAATTAAACAAAAATTGCTGCCTCGCGATATCTGAGCACACACAAGCCCAAACTTTGCTCCTCCACAGTCACTATATGCGTACAAGAAGTCTACAATAGCTTCTGTCTTATCAATAGTCTATCTATCTGTCTACAAAGAGGCTTCTTCTGTCTATCAATACGTTCTATCTATCTGTCTACAAGAGCTTCTGGGGTCCTATCACAGTCTATCTATCTGTCTACAAGAACTAGTCATTGTTTCGTATAAGACTGAAGACAGACAATTTAAGCCATGTCTCTTTATATCTTAGGTCTAGTAACTATGTCTATTCATCATATGTTTTGCACTACCCACGTAACCATTTCGTTTGTCATTATCTGCGTGGTGTTTAAGTTGATCAATGACTTTTAAAGAATAATTGGTTAGTGCTGTTACTCGTGTTGTTAACCCCTTGAGGCCCAACACGTAAATTTCCATGTAATTTGGGTACCATTAGTACTGATATTTTAGTGAATATAAGCAATGTTTTACTAGCTATTGCCCTGTTTAGTATCCTTGTCCACTAGATAATTGGTTTGATTTAGTCACTTCGTAAGTTTATGGCCTAATAACAGACGATTTTCATATAGCAAAGGAAAGATTCTGGGCCGTGAAGGCGTTAAGTCTGCCTGCTATGCGACCGCGACCACCCCATTCATAGAGCAGCAATACCAGGGTAGATGTTGTGGCCCCAGCGTTTAAGGGAAGCAAGTTTTCAGGCGAGTAAGGCGCCGGGAAACCGTCTAAATCGACCCCACAAACCAGCGAGCGCCCAACACTCCGTCCGATAGCTAATTCGCGGCGCAACCACAAAAATTGGCTTCAAATCTCCTTATCTCCATCTCCTCCTCCTCCTCCCCCCCCTCCTCCTCTCTCCTCCTCCTCCTCTTCCTCCTCGCCTCCTGCCTCCTCCTCCTCCTCCTGCCGCTCCCGTAGCTACGCATCCTACTCTCCTCTCTGCGCTACTTGAGGCTACTCGAATAACTCTCCTACTCTACTACTACTACTACTATTACTCTCACTCCTCCTCCATCCTCCTCCTTTTTGGTTTTCTGTTTATGTTAAGAAAACATATCAATTACAGTGGACAGAATTTTGTCCACATCGCTCAAGAGAAAACAACTAATTTGCTTCATAAACATATGAACAAGTCATCTTTTTATAAATAATGATCAAAAGTTATATAACACAAATCATTTTCCTTTACCCAATTCAGGTAATGACGCGAAATAGAGTAAACACATAATAAGTCTTATAGTTTTTGTTCGAAAGTCAATTCATGCAATATAAAATGGATGAAAAAAAATTAATATATCAGAAGATTTTTGTAAGAAAAATAATAAGATAAACAATATTGAAATTTAAGTAAGGGGCAAAAAATCAAGTATACGACACTAATGCATCAAGAAAGTATAGGAACAGTAACGAACCATCAATAAGAGGAGAAAATCACCTAGGGGTATTCATATGACAACTATTCGGCAGGGTCGTGTTTCTCAAGGGGGAGATTTAGATTAAGTCATCCTACTAATGCTACACAACTTATTCCCTTTAGTTTCACTCTTAATATCTGATACACAATTAAACCTCCAAACTCCGCTACAAAGAATATATTATTTTGTAACAATTGAAATCACGTGCAGGAGAAGTCACGTGATCCTGTGTTAGATAGTATGACCTGACATACAATGATTTGAAGGTCGAGTAAATGATTCAGGGTCAAGGTGCCTCAAGGGTGGAGTGAGGACTGGGTGGGGCGGCGCTTCTGCGTGCGCGGTGGTGTCGGGTGGGTTGTTGTGTTCTGAGTGGGAGGAGAAGGTCCGGGTGTGCGTAGTATTCACTATAGTGGGCGGTATAGTTGTGGTAGTGGGCGGGATGATAGGTCACGGCGGGCCTTAATAGTCTTGATAGTAGGCAGAAGATAGTTACGGTAATATGGACCGGGTGGATAGTCACGATGGGCGGAATAGTCTTGATTAGTATGCAGAAGAGTAGTTACGGTAATGGGCGGGTGGAAGTCACGGATGGGCGTAATAGTCTTGATAGTAGGGGCGGAAGGGTAGTTAATGTAGGGGGCGGGAGGATAAGTTACGGTAATGGGCGGGAGGATAGTTTACGATAATGGACGGGAGGATAGTTTTTTTGTGGTGGGCGGTATTGCTGGCGTGCTTTGGGCAGGATGATGTATTGGCGGGCCTCTTGTAGATGGGCGGGAATGGGGCGGAGGGTTGAGACAGGTTCGGTGTTGGCGGGCGGGGGGGCCGGTGGTGCCCTGGGTGGGAGGGTGTTTTGTGTGCGGCGGGAAGGGTGTTGGTGGGGCGGCGTGTTGCGTGTGTCGCGGCTGAAGAAGTAAGTCCCTCGGCGGGGTTGAGGGGGGGAGGAGGGTGGGGACTTGTAGTGGGCGTTTTCACGTATGGGGAGGAGTTTTTGGCGTGTTGGGGTTTTGTGATTGGTGCGGTTGTGGTTAGGGTGGTGGTTGGGGACGGTGGTGGTTGAGACCGGGTGGTTGTGGCGGGTGGTTGGGTGGTGTCGCCTTAGGTGATATTGCTCGGTGCAGTCTGGCCTTGGCATCGGGGGCCTAAGGAGTGCCCGCGGCGCCGGCCAACTTGGCGCAAGCGGACCTTCAGTGCGACTTTGCGGTATACCCGGTCCTCGCGAGCGAAGCCAACCGTCCCGCCACTTCCGGGGAAACTCCTTCTGGAGCTTCCGGATGTTGGGCGCCGCCGAGGCCGCTCACGTGGCGGCCGCTGGTGTTGGGCCGCCACTGCCAACTACTTACCCTGCGCTTTCCACCACCTCCCACCTCGTGCAGCAACGCCTGGAGGCGATTCACCGGCAGTAACCTGCGGGAGGTCCCCGCACCGTGACGGTGGCGTCACGGCGTCCCTGCGGCGGCGGCACCTTTAACTACAACGCCGGAAACTCCTGCTGCATCTCTTCAACGAGCGCCGCCAGTGCCGACGATGCAGCGCCGCATATGGGGCGCCCGCGGCACCTCCACCTCCACCTTCTCCACCTTCCAAGAAGTCCTTCACACTTTCCTCCCCACACTTTTTGGCGCGCACGACCGTGTTTCTATTGGGCCGGTGCGGCAGCGGCTTCTGCCTGCGAGCAGGCAGCCGCCTCGGTAAACAGCGGGCAGTGTCTTGGCCTTCCTGGCCTGTTGGGCGACGCGGCCTCTGCTGCTGCTGCAGCAGTCTGCCGCCTCGGTGACGGCGGGCAGCGCTGGGCCTTCCTAGGGCGGTGCCTCTTTGTCGCGAGCCAGCGTCCAGGCCTCGGAGGTGGCGTGGCCAGCGCCTCGCACGGAACGTACATCACGCCGGACAAGAGGCCCTGACCTTCTCGGCACGGCGCGCCTTTGGCTCTTGGCCGTGTTTCTTTCTTTCTTTTTCGATAGGTTTTTTCTCTTTTCCTCAGCTCTGCCTGCCCTTCCTGTTCTCCCTCTCCTGCACCGCGTTTCCTGTTTCCATGTTTTCTTCCTTTGATTCCTGCTCCATGACTTTGTTTTCTTTTCCGTTAGTGAATCGTGGTCTATTTTTTCTATTTCCTCTAAACCCTTTGTGTCTTCAATTATTAACTATACGGTTTCCACTTTTCTTTCTTTCCACGATTTTCTCTCGTATTAGTGCTGATTCCCTATATTTTCTCCTTTTTGGCCTAAACTTCCACGTCGTCAAGGGGGGTTCCGCTTGGATTTCTTTTCTTGGTCAGCTGTCGCCACAGCCGCCGAAAGACGTACACGCAGCCGCAACCAAGTCTTGGGCTCCTTGTCGCTTGTCCATAAACCTTGATAGTTGAATCTGCCTTGGAAATCATCACTGCCTCCAACTTACTTTTCTCTCAGATTCCGTCCAAAACAGGCACCCCCGCAATATTAATAAAGATCTTTTTTTTAAAAAATTCTTCCCGAAGAGTTGGAGGTTGGAGTTAAGACGCTTTACGCTTCCTTCACACCAACTCCAGGCTCACCAGCCATAGTCCAGGTTATCAGCGCGGTACTCTTAAGCAGACTCTCAGGATACATGTTGGAACCTTTGTAAGCGCGGAAGGCAAAATATATTTAACACTTATTTGCTGTTCGCTGATTGGCTGGCGTGGTCAAAGGAGACACCTGATTGGCTAAAGAGTAGGAGGACCAAGAAAGGGCATCTTCCTATCTCAATTCCCTTTCTTTTACCTCATATAAAGCTTCCATATTTTCTTCCTTCCTTCTTCCTTCCTTCCTTCCTTCCTTCCTTCCTTCCTCCTCCTCCTCCTCCTCCTCTCCCCTCCTCCTCCTTTCTCCTCCTCCTCCTCATCCTCCTCCTCCTCCTCCTCCTCCTCCTCCTCCTCACTCCTCCTCCTCCTCCTCCTCTCCTCCTCCTCCTCCTCCTCCTCCTCCTCCTCGATTATGTTCATGGATGGCGATTGCTTTTCAATCGCAAACAACGGGTAGTAATAAATGGCGAGGCATCTTATTGTTAGATGTTACTAGTGGGGTGCCTCAGGGCTCGGGTATTTTGGGTCCTACTCTTTTTCTGATATATATCAATGATCTGGACTGCGGACTTGTATCTAAAATATCGAAATTTTGCT
>JACEEZ010003763.1:72500-138670 GCA_016584305.1 Chionoecetes opilio | reverse complement strand
TTTCCCAGCAGAATTTCCCCCCCCAAGTTTTTTTCCTAGAATACCCAATTTTCCCCGCCCTCACCCCAAATGATCCTCGTACGGGAGTGAGGGTTTTTCGGTACGACTCTTCCCTCAGCCCACCCTCGAAAGGGTTTATTGTAGCCATACCCCGTAATTTGTCCCTTACGAGGGTTTTTCGAGCACCCCCTGCCCGGAATACGGGGTCTATGAGCTTCTTTTTTCTCCGTCTAACATATTATTCTTGATGGAGATTTTTTCTGCGGAATCGTATTCCCTTGAAAAATGTACATTTCTTATTCGCAAGAGTTTTTACGCATGTATGCTTTTTTCCCTTGTTTTCGGGAATTTTTTTCGGTAATATGACCTAAAACAAATTTTAATTCGGTCATTTATAAATGGAATTTAAATCTGCTTATACCAAAAAGGGCAGCCTGTTGAAATCGGGTTTTTGTTTGCACTGCAAACTTTTTATCGTAGGTAATAGGGTTTCTTGAGATATTATAAAACATTTTTTCCCCCCCTTTTTCCGCAGCTCTCTACATTCCCACGCTAACGTTTTTTTTTTTTTTTACCAAACAATGGCCTCATTCTCTCTTTTTTCCTCTCAAGCGTAGCGGTCGACCCTTTTCCCCTCTCTAGAGGCGAATTTTGTGAGGAAGCCGCAAAAACCGGGAAACAAATGTACATTTCTTATTCGCAATTTTTTACGCATGTGTGCAATTTTCTTGCGTTTTCTGTTAACTCGAGGCATTTTTTAAGTCTCCCGCAAACCTTTTTATATCGACTGATCTAATAATGTCCCATCTTAGTGTCTCAGAAAACAGGGTGATGTCACTCTAACCCCACATCTAAGGCGTGGATGTAAAAAACAAATAAAAAATCTGTAGTCTTTTTTTAATCGATTTATTGGGCGTAGATACTCGCGGTGGATTTAATGTTTCATTTTTGTACTTTTTTTTCTCCCTTTCACTGTTTTTTTGTATACATTCGGGTCTTCTTACATAATAAATGTGAATAAAAGCTCACCACAGATTTATATACCTAGAGAGCGGTCCCGCACCCCGCTGTTTGTAGGGGTGACCCCCACGCCTGCGGGGCGCCCACTGGCTTACAAACCTTATTCCCCCCTATTTTCCCCACCACCATTTGATATTAAAAAAAACTACTGTGGCCACCATCTCTTCCTGAAAATTTTGGACGTATTAGCAAAAATCTCAACAAAAATATAAATTTAAAACGAAAATGACGGCTAAATAAAGTAGCGCATAAACATTTTTCTTTCAATCCCTTAGTGGTCGCTATTTACCCCTTGTACTATTAAAAAAACAGGTTCCTGAATCTACACCTTGCCTGATTATGTTGGTCTAGGATACTTCCCGATGTGACACAAACCTAGGCAGGGGTTTCTTAACCGGGGGTACCTTACCACCAGGGGTAAAACCTTATTACCCCTGGGCTACAAACATGCTGACCAAAAATGCAATGTCATTTTAAAAGAAGCGGGAATTTTTATATTTATAATTATTTTGTCTGTCAAAAAAAATTGTCCTTAACCACCGGAGTCCAAGGGTTCACATTAATCATACTACAAATAACTTGTAAAATCTTTTATTTTCCGTCAATGTCGTTTTCTTATTTTACCGTTTCGTACAGAGTTCTAACCGTGGGGTACTGTTCGTCTTTGGCTCAGCACTGGCCCTAGGGCTGGGCGCGAACGATTCCGGAAAATCGATTCCGACATTCCCCAAAAGGCATGGAATCGATTCCCTCAACGGAATCGATTCCTCGGAAACGTTCCACAGATATTTCACATTGAGTTCTATTATAAACAGTGGCAGCGTAAAGTTGTTTTATATATATATATAATTTTAATTATTTTATATATATTATTATATTTAATATATATATAAAATTATATAATTAATAATATAATAAAATAGTATATTACGTATTACATAAAATTCTATATATATATGTATATATTTTATTATATATATATAA
Source organism: Chionoecetes opilio (assembly GCA_016584305.1). Classification (NCBI taxonomy): domain Eukaryota; kingdom Metazoa; phylum Arthropoda; class Malacostraca; order Decapoda; family Majidae; genus Chionoecetes; species Chionoecetes opilio. Next base: position 136,666 of record JACEEZ010003763.1, on the reverse strand, counting down.
TATATTATATATATATATTATATTATATATATTAAGGTGTAAATAATATATTATATATATAAATATATATTATATATATATATATATATATATATATAATTATATATATATATATATATAATATTATATATATATTAAAATATATATATATATATATATATATATATACCTTTGGTTTTATATATACAACTTTTAACAAATAAACCCAATGCAGGATAAGAATAACGAACTACACACAACTACTAATAAAAATAATAAAAGAAGAAGAGTAAAAATAATAATATTAAATAATAGTAATAATGATAATAAAATAGCTCCAAAAAATTAAGGGGGCGCAGAAGGCAGGATGAATCGAAAGAGCACAGGGAAATGGAACAAGCACTCTCGGCGCGCAGGAGGGGAAACGTTCCAGAAGTTCGTGCTAGACTGAGGTCCTCCCGCGACCCGCGGGGAAAAGGTAGGGGCAGAGGCGGAGCGCGAGAGAAACGATTCCCGGGAAACGATTCCGGAAAAGATTCCGGAATCGATTCCACCGATTCCACCAACCCCCAAAATCGGGAATCGGAAATTTTCCCAAAATAAAATTCTTGCCCACCCCCCTGGGCCCTGCCCAAAAAATCAGCGGCAAATCTCGGCCCGGCAGCCCTCGTGGAAGGTTTTGCCGCTCTCGCTCTACCCCATATCACAAAAAACCCTGCGCACAGTGTAAGGGGCCCCGCCCCTCGGGGGACGGTCCCTTTTATCTCTACACTGCTGCCTTGGTTTCGCCATTTTTTACTTTAAAATTTCTCTGACCGACCGCCACAATGAGCGGGATTTATTCCAATGTTTCGTGTTAACTGATTTAGCTGAATATAACCTTGTGTCTGTGTTCCTGTCCGGGCGCTCCCCCCAGGGACATGGCACAGTGGGTGCCCAGGAGGTCCCTTTTTTGTTTTTCCCGGTTTCTCAAAAGTTTTGCAGATTCATTCTGTCACCCCTTTCGTCCCTTGGTGTGAGACGGGGGCGAACCCTGCTGGTCACTGGGGTAACCAGTGACACAAGGGGACCCCCAAGGGCTAGTTAAAAGGGACACCAAGGGGGGGAAACCCGCTGTTCGGACAGGCGAGACCCTACGGGGCAGCCCCGTTCCCGCGACGCTCTTGTGGGCGGGGGCCGCTGGGTTTGGGAGCTGTAGCAGTGTTTTTTGTTGCACTTTGATAGTGGGCTTGGTGTTATTTTGACTCTTTTGAGGGGCTTTTTTACAGTAAAACTGGGTCTTTGGTGTACCAAAACTTCTGTGCCCTCTTTTTCCAAAAGAAAAAATTTCTTCGGAGTACAGTTCATAAAAATATTTGCGAGGAGTGTTTTTACTGTTTGGCGCGCGTACCAATTCTTCGTCTACCTCAGTAATCAATGATGATTTAACAAACAAAAATAAAAACAAATGAGGCTTTTATTTTCACTGGGGGAAAAATTTTTTGTTGGTTAGGTCTGACACTTGTTATTAAAATATTTTTGGGGGCTGTCCAAAAATGATCCATTTTTTTTTCATCACGTCAAGTTTTTTTTAAATGTAGGGTTTTCTTTTTTTTTTTAAAAAAATGAAAAAAACTGTACATAACATAACAGTCTATTTTTATAAAAAGTTGCAAAAGTTAAAATACAAAGAAAAAAGAAAGAAATAGGCATGAAAAAAAATGTTTATTTAAAATTATCATGTTTTTTTCAAAAGGGTAAGGCATAATTGTGTGCAGGTTAAGGGAAAAAATTTTCGTTTTTTAGCTTTGTCTGGAGTGTTTACTTTAGGGCTATGCGTTTGTGCTCCAAAAATGTCGCCATCATATTCACATCCCATCTACCCTTACGTTCTTTCCCTAATCTTCAAAACTTGGTGAAATCGTTCACCCTTGCTCTCGCTAGCAGACCAAAATTTTTCCGGAAAAATTGGCAAGATGGCTAGCAAAAAATTCTTTAAATCATGTTTTTCAACCAAGCGCTTGTACTCTCCAATAGTTTTTTCGAAAAATTTTTGTGTAATTACTTGCACTGTTTTCCAGAAAGTTCTTACGAAGCTTTTGAAAGATAGCCAAGCATTTCTTTTTTAAAATCGAAAATATACCGTTGAAATTTTCTCTTTGATGACTGTCGAATTTGTGGGCCATAAACACACCGGCCTTGATTTTTTTATTGACAGTCCAGGAAAACCAAAAGATGTACTTTAAACAGTCGCCATCAGTTTGAAAATGCTTTTACAAAATTGTTTCATGAACCTAGTTTTATGTGCCGAGTGGGAATATTATTTTCTTCCTTCAAAAAGTGGCTCAGCAAAGTTAGGCCCAGGTTTGATCAATCTGGAGGCCAATTCGTCTGAACCCAAAGCTTCTCTCAGCTCTGCATCCCCCTACAGAGAAGCGGATACTTTGTGTACCACTTGTTGACCAAGAAGGAAAAACACCTTTTAAGGTAACCAGATGACCCCAAATGTGTGTCATATTGCAATAACTCATGACTCTCTTTACATCTCATATTCTTCACAAGACAGAACCGTAATGCCCAATAGGACTGCGCCAAACAAATTGCCAAAACAAAAAAAGTTTTACTACAGCTCACAATTGGAAATTTTGCTTATCTGGAGGGGTAAGCTGTGGGGAAAAAACTTGACGTAGCTAGAAAAAAACTGACTAAAGATTTGGAATCAGGCATGCCATTTTAGTCTAATAATCTCAAAAATCTACTCAACAATTTTTTTTTTCTTCAATTTTCCCCAGTTTATTGTTGATGCGAAAATGTAGTTATTTACGTTACTAATTAAATATAAATGACTTTTGGTTTTTTTCTTAATATATATCATCAATATATAAACTGTATAATTAGAGGCTCAGTTGTTTGTCAGTGTACGCTTCCCGGATCACGAATAGATCTGTCTGTCAAGATATACACTTTTTCAGTCATGTTCACTGGGACTCCAGCGAAAATCGTCCATAAAAGACAAAATCCAGGCTAGAATCACTGGAGTCCACAGCATGCTATGCCTATTTAACCGTGCCTTAAGAGAGAGGAAAAAAGACCCAAGAATGTTAATGTGTCGATTGTCAAAATGCTTTGGTAAGTGGGGGGGGGGGGGGGGGTTCGCAAGCCTTTGCAAATTATTTGGAGTGGTCGCAGGCCAAAGTTTCAGAGAGCTTTCCCTTATACTAACCTTACAATTAACCCAATTTTTATTTTTACATTTTAAATTGTTGCAGTTCATTGTTGCACTAGCTGTCCTTGCAGACAACATTTTGCTGGCTGGATCTTATCAACTTGCGATTTCATTTCACGCTGCAGTTCGGCTTTTTCCTTTTTTTAATGCTCTTCCTGCCGCTTATTTATTTCCACTCGCGTCCTCTCCTGGCTGGTACACTCGACGCGCCTTTCTGCTGGTACCACTCGCCGCGCCTCTTCCTGCTGGTGCACTCGCCGCGCTCTTCCTGCTGTACAACTCGCCCCCTCTTCCTGCTGGTACACTCGCCGGCGGCCTCTTCCTGCTGGTAGCAGCTCGCCGCGCCTCTTCCTGCTGTACCCCGTTCGCCGCGCCTCTTCCTCTGGTACACTCGCCGCGGCCTCTTCCTGCTGTACACCTCGCGCCGCGCCTCTTCCTGCTGGTAGACACTTCCCGCGCCTCTCCTGTGTTACACTCCACGCGCCTCTTCCTGCTGGTACAACTGACGCCGGCGCCTCTTCCTGCTGGTACACATCCCGCGCCTCTTCCTTCTGGTACCTCCCGCGCCTCTTCCTGCTGGTACACTCGCCCCGGCGCCTCTTCCTGCTGGTGACACATCTCCGCGCCTCTTCCTGCTGTACACTCGCCGTGCCTCTTCTTCCTGCTGGTACACTACTCGCCGCGCCTTTCTTCCTGCTGGTAAACCGGTTAAGGAGTTCAATTAATTTTAAGTTCCTGATCGTGTTTTACTTTCTCCATTTTCATTTGTAGAAATGCTCGTCCTTATCAGTTTTCATTTGTAGTTCCAATTTTTCTTTTTTTCAAATCACTGGTTATTATCGTTTACCTTGCCGAGGGTTTGTCATGAAATCAGAAATTTTCCCCATACATTCATTACTAATGAAATTATTTGTTCAACAAGTTTCTCGCGTGCATCGTTACCAACGTCAACACGGGGACCTTTTTTACTTTTCCCTAAGGGGGTAAGTGTGGGGCGGGATTCTTCAAAGGAGATGGTGGAGTCAATCGGGGATCCTGCATTGGATGACGACGTGGATGCTCCACTACACAAAAAGTTGTATTCCCTGGGAAAAAATGGGATTTTTGACGGGTGCCTGGGTGATGCTGGCAAAAGATACGAAAATGAATACACAATAGCTTATATTACTGTAATAGAAATTTAGGTAGTTTTCTGTTTTTTGTTTTAAATGGCAACGGTGTGAGCACCGAGACAGATGTGTGGCTTGAGAATGTAGGCCGGATATCATTTTAGTTTTCCCACAAAACATTGTGAATGAAACATAGTACCCCTCCAGCCTGTTACTTAACCGTGCACGATGTTACCAGGGTTGGCATGATAAAACTACATTTTTTTCTTGAATTCCAGTTATTATATTGAATATAATCCCTGAAAATATTACTCTGATTAGAGAAACAAATTTATTTAAAATAAATAATATTAATATAACTATATATAAAATAATTATAATAGGAAATATAATGGCTCGATTTAAGCAACCTCACGTTAGCTAACGTAACCAAATGATAAAAAAAATAGCTATATATATACCAATGGAATAACGGTATTATAATAGTCTTTTGAATGTAATTACAAACATTGATTATTGTGATATTGTTTAAATGATTTTTATTCCCCCTCTTTCCAAAGCTACAGCTATAGCACTTAAGGCGTTTCCGCTGGGGATTTTTGGTTGCAATCGGAAACTTTCGTTCAAACGGTCACAACAACAACACAAATGATTGGGGTGCGGGCCACATCATCTTCCGTCTTGGTGGTTGAGCAGGTGGCTCGAAATTTAGCACCGAAAAGTGTTTCGGTTGCAATCAGGATCCCCGCAGAAAACGCCTCACTACATACGGTTATGTGATTATAGTCAAACAGGACAATATAAGGTATGTTATTAACAATACAACAAAAAATTAAGGGGAGTATAACAACATCTCTATGACATGCAACGTACCATTGGGCAGAGTCAGTATCAAACCCAGGGGCTGCATTGAAGGATTCCTCGCCAATAGATCGACCATAACACATAATACTGCCACTGTTTCACAGCCCTTCCACTTAAAGAGGCATTGTCCTAATGATTTGTATCTGGCGAGCAAAGAGAAATATTATGGCAATACTTACATGTATGAATGCTGTACAGTGGCGGTGAAAATTCTTGAAACAAAAGCTTGGAAAATTTTAACAAGTTAAATTTAAAAGATGGAGCCATACGCTATGCTGCAGTGGCCTTGGTTATCATCTCTGTAGCATTAGTCCTATGAGCCTGTGTATTGGTGAACCCGTTACCCTGAGGACACAGGGCTAGTGTGACATACCACAGTTACCCTTCCCGCTATTACCCTTTTCAATCGACTAACCCCAAAAGTGAACGATGAACCAACTGTTTTGGCTGAGCGCCGAATGTTCATGACCGGCTTTGAATCAGAGCACGTCTGTATTTATAGCTAAACGTGCAGCCACTACACACTGAGGCGAATTCTAAAGTCACATGACATCATTCTGACCATAGGATAACGATTTTATCACCACTACAAAAAAATTGCAGAGGAAAGGCTGCTCTTAATCTAAAGCCTTCTGACCTATAAGCTATATTTTGTATATCAATGAAATTTTTTGTTTTTTAGTTAGCTAACTGAAATTATTAATTCTACGTCTCCTATTTCGAGGATTAGTAAAGGGGGTTTGTTACATACGGCCACACCTCTCCATAAAATTTAATCAACACTTCGGAAGTGGTCAAATTTGCAACTCTGGATGAAGTTTAACACCATTATGCTATCATAAGGACAAGACAATCCTGTAACGTACCTTCTATTTTAACTGCCCGCATTTGCTATCACATGTAACCCCGTCAACAGCATACCCCTCAGCTGTAGGGCCTTGGGGCGATGCCCGCCAGATATCATATTGTTTTACTTTATGTTCTATCAAACTGTGCTTGCAACTAAGTTTCGATGAACATCAGTAATGGAAGCATTGCTCCATCTGTTGACAACAATTGTATGCACTTTGATATAATGGTTTTAGGTAATTTCTGCAAGGTTCGAGTTTAAAAAATTCATGAGTGTAGGAAAATTTACCACACAACCACATGTATCCTTGTTAAACTAGTGCGTGCTGTACAAGTAAAATACAAAATATAAGCTATACAATCTTCCCTTTAGGTAGTACTTAGCCTATTGAACAGTGAACCTACAATAATAATAAAATAATAATAAATACTACATGACCAGTTAACACCTAAGAGGCGGCTGTTTCACTCGTTTTCTATGCATCCTTTCCAATCACATTTTCTCTACCCATGCTCAGTCGTGTAGGTCTCACCAGACCTCTTGTAGTCTCCTTATTTTCCTGATGTTCTTATGTTCTTAGTCGCCCTGGGCAATCGTATATATCAGACTTTGATATAATAGTCCTACCATCTTGAGTATCATATCAGCAAACTTGCTGATATCACACTGTTAATCCCACTATGTAAATCGTTGATGTAAATAAAAATAATAAGTGTATTATTTACGTATCTGTCCGTAGATCTGTCGGCCATTTAACTCTTCAAGTTTAATTATTCTAGCATAATTCTTCACCTTCAGTTTCTATTATGTATCATTTGTGCGTATTATTACATAATGATATGAATATAATTAATAAGCTCACCACAGAGTTATATATACCTAGAGGACGAGTCCCGCATCCCGCTGTATTGTGACGAGTGACCCACAGCCTAGCGCGGCGACCATCTGGCTTATCAAACCTTATTCCCACTAGTTTTCTCCCCAACCACCATTTGAATATTGAACAAAAAACTACTGTGGGCCACCCTCGTCTTCCTGAGTAAAATTTTGGATCGGATAGCATAATCTGGCAACTAATATCAATTATACTAAATGACGGCTTAATAAAGTAGCGCATAAACATTTGTTCTTTCAACTCCTTAGTGGTACAGCTATTTATCCTTGTATCTATTATATAAACACGGTTCCTCTGAATCTACAACACTTGCCTTATTATGTTGGTTCTAGGATACTGCCGCTGTGACACTATCTAGAGCACTGGTTCTTAACCTTGGTACCTTACCACCATGGGTACGAAACCTTACACCTGGGGCTAAAAACGAGGACATGCTGCCTAATAATGGCAATGTCATATTGTATAAAGAAGCTGAATTAATATATTTGAAGTAATTTTGTCTGTCAACAATAATTGTCTTCACCACCTGGAGTCCAACGGTTCTATCATTAGTCATACTACAATACTGTACAATCTATTTTACCGTCATATGTCGTTTTCATATTTTACCGTTTCGTACAGAGTTCTATACCTCGTGTGGTACCGTGTTCATGTGTCTGTTGGACTCAGCACGGGCGGGAAGCCACAACAAGGTCGTATCGCCAGCAACGCCCATCTCTCCGACTACCTAGATACTTCTTTTTCCTTACTACAGGAAGCTACAAAGCCTCTCTCGGTCGGTCGAAAACGCGTCGGAAGGCAGCTGACTGCTAAGAACGATTAATGACGTCATCAAGCTTCATCATCATTCACCAGCCAATGACAAACCGTTTTTAAAAACTTTCGCCAATCACACCCGCGAGACATATTTCCGGGCAAGATGGCATGCCAGACTGCCTCTCCCCGCCTTTGTCCTCCGTCATCTCAAACTAATTCCAGTTTTATTCGGGATGCTTCGTTTTTAAGTAATTTTTATAATGTATCAGATAGTAAGATGTTTGATAGGCTCTCAGGAAATTAGAAATGGCTCCGTCTGGTGATGGGGAGTGTTGTGGAGGCGGACGAGTGAGTCGGTGTTTATGGTTTGGTGCTGGGGTTGAGAGTGTAGTGTGTAAGAGTGAAGGAGGCTGAGGTTAGGGAGGTAAAGTGGTCGAGGAGAGTGTATGAAGGGTTTGGGTGAGGCGCTTAAACTATTCTGGGAGGCGATCGGCAGACCTGGAAAGGAGCTTTGCAAGTGAATGAACGAATTGAAAACGTTAGTGGAAGAAGCAGGAATAGAGATAGTCCTCTCTAGTGTGGAGTGAAGGTCCAAGTGGAGCGAGTGAGGGGCACATGCGAGTGATGTGCCTGTGGTACCAGAGCGAGATGTGACCAGCGACGCTAAGGTTCCTAGTAAAGTCACCAGGGATTGTTGTTTGGAAGGTAGTTGAATCAGGGAGCCCGCCCGATGGAGAAAAAGGTAAAAATGACCATCTTGTGTGTGCACGAACTCATTTCAGGTACTCTCGGGCTGCAAGAGGACGATATACTAGGTTCGGAGTAGACGATACATCTTACCCAAGGTAAAATCTTGTTGTTGTGACAGTCAGGTTATGCATCTTGACAGTGCAGGTTCTTGACAGGAAGGGATGCGCATGAAGTCGGTGAGTTACCGCAGGGAAGGGGATAGGTTTCTGTTAGTGACAAGATAGTTGAGTGCATGGCGGACCAAGGGAAAAAGCCCATCGTCTGCCTGAGCGCTGGGGGAAATGATGTTGAGTATTGAATGATGCAATATATTAAGTTTTTGAGCATATATTAAGTTTTTTAGCATATATTCAGTTTTGAGCACGCCGAATTGGGGGGCGATCCTGACCTGGCCCCTTCACACATCAGACAAACTCCACCGCTTGATAGGTGTGTTTATTAATGGGCAATTTAAGACTTTCTATAATCAGGGATTAAATGCATGGATTCTTCAACACCCCATGGCTTTGTTTTCACTCTATGATCTACCCGCTACTATGGCCAGTGTTCTAACTTGCCCTACAGACAAGACAAAATGAGGAACACGAACAAGGTGATGGATGTCTGGCAAGGCGTACGGTATCTGGAGAGTCTGTGTCATTTTTGTCTTCATCTGTGTCATAGTAGGGCTCATAATTAACAAATTAACGAAATATCCCAGAGTAGCGACCAACAATAAGGTCGCTATGAGTGTTTCTGAGTGCTTAATTAGAGAGTTATCGGGAACTCGAAATGCCGGGGTCGCTGGCAGTTTTAACTCACTTTTTTGATAATATAGTTGGTCTACTGGAAAACAAAAATATGGGCTATTCCACTGCCTTAAAACACATAAGTATAATATTACTAATAATAAATTATATTCTAATATAATTTATTATATATATTAAGAATAAATATTAAGATTTTCTTCTATATGTATATTGCATAGAAGCCTGATTCTGTAAACATTGATATAAGCCAAATACCAAGCAGGTTATAATTTGAAGGAGGGCGAGGTAAATGCTACTTCTATGATATATATAGTCCCAATGAACGATGTTTAGTAAGTTATCTATACCTAGGCAGTCATATTTTCCTGTTATTATTGTGTATCATCAGATGAAGCCTGGAAAGTGCATGAGTCGACGCGTGAAGTCGTAATGTTTTGATTCAATCTTCCCGCCACAATTCCCGCCACCACTCCCCGCCGCGGCGTGTCCGCCTCCACAATTATAACCTACATTGTCACAGCAACAAGCCGATTTCGCATTCTTTATTCTTCGTTTTTTCCACGGCATTGCTTATTGTATTTTGACAAGCGTTTGCCAGACGCAGCAGTACTGGCCTTAGAACACATTGTGAACATCGCCCAAATTTTATATGCCACAATATACATGTAAAAAATATATTAGCTTTGCTACTGCGAGGTCTAGAATTTTGCATTAAATTGCTATTATACGAACGTTCCATCGTAATGCATGCCATCCATATAATTAGTGAGAACAACAGAAGAACTATATTTTTTGGTATTCAGATGGCGGTGCTCAATGTTTATCGCGAAATTAATTTATGAAAAACTATTAGTCGCGGAGCCAAACACAGTAGAACCAACCTTGGAGTTAAAACTGCCAGCGACCACTTGCATTTCCATCGAAGTTTCAGATCATGGAATTCCTCGCCGTCGTCGTCGCCTGAAAACAAAAAGAAAAAAAAAAGTAGTGAAATTGTAAACCGTCTATACTTCAGCTACAAAGCATAAAACAACGCTGAACAGGGTAATTATACAGTCATGATAAAAACTATTGTGTATTATCTTCAGTGGCAAGACACAGGCAGTATTAATGCTATCATCCTTATATTGGCCGGCTGGGACATTATGCAGCTGGCGACTATAGTGTTATCTACGGTAATACAGTCCTGCAATAATACATAATGAATTAACACATGGATATATAAAACATGTTGATATATTTTACTACACTGGCTCAACGGCAGACCCGACTAACCACCACCGAGCGGGCCTACGTGGGCATTAGGAGCGGCGAACGGCGGCCACCAGCTGCACAAACTTGCCCCCGAATGCCCGCCGTATTGGCCGCTGGTGTATTTTCAGAGAGGAAAATTTATTATCTTACATCCAATGTACAGTAAAAAGCTTTGAAAAATGTATTGCTTTTTGTGTAAACATTCTAAAACAACAGTTATGTGATGATATTGAATGTAGTATACACCAGTGGTGATAACCAGCGGCTACTTGACTTGAGATCTCCGCCCCCCGCTGGTGTAATATTTGAAGTGCACAAGACAATTTAATGCGGCTACTCTCTGGCAAAATTTTGGGTCGCATTTAGATAGTATCTGTCCTCGTGCATGCTTGGTGCATGTTTTCTGTGTTTGCTGTGGTAACAGATTAAAACTTTCAGGAGGTCAGGCTAAGCTTGAAAAAAATAACAAATTTGAAATCCAATGGCTTCCTTCGCTTCGTACACAGCTCTCTGCCTCCGACATTACTCCATCGAAATGTAAGTACCGTGTAAGATTAGGACATGACACACATAGAAGGGAGTGTGTTAGTGTAGAGCAGGCAGCAGCATCATGTTTTATCGGGTATTTACCCGGGTGACATTATATAGATCTAGTATATGAGTTCGTTATTTATCTGTTAGGAAGCCCTCTCATTTTTTTTTTTTCTCCATTATTTGACTTTGTTACGGAAGATGATAGGCTTAAATAAGTTGAATGAAGTGAGTTAGGTGTCTAGTGATTTACACTTTTGAAAATACTGGCGTGAACATAAAAAAAGTGTCATTTCTGACATGAAATAAGAGCTTTTTATCCTGCGTTTTTTGAGAGTCGTCATCGGACCAATAAAATATGTTTAAAAGGTTACGTTTTATGGCTGATGATGGCTTTATTTTGAATGAAGTGAGCTAGGTTCGTAGAGAGTAGAATTGTTAACATGGTACCTAGAACAGTCGCCGCCGTCGGCTATCAGGTAGCTATAAAAGTGGAACGTCTTCAAACTTTACACGTCGGCGAGTGTTCCATATCGGCGAGAGTTCTCGGTTGGTGTTTCGGCGAGAATTTCCATAAACCGTGACATCTTTAACGATTGCACAACACCGAACAATTAAGTTGTGGGCTCATATTATGTGTTACTGCCGTTCGATAGGCCCTGCCTCTTCTACCTACTGCCGTATTTATAGCGTTCATCGTCACGCCAGGCCCTATCTATAGCTCCTTGCTATATTCACGGTATAATTCTAGTGTTTGCCCATACCCCCCTTTGGACCCCAAACTATCTTGGGGACCTGGAGAATGCAGGATATATGGCTGGGGTACAAAATATGGCGTCGCAACCATTTTTTTTTTAGTTGATGGAAGTTATCAAAATTCCCTAGATCTAGGGAAAATTAATTGGCATTTCTTCTGAGTCCAGAGACGTGGATGTATACACAATGCGGCCGCCTACTGCAATATAAGTAACTTTTATAGGGGGCTATAGTGTGGTTAGATTAGTAACTTTTTAGGGGGTTATGGTTAGGGTTCGGTTTAGTACTTTTAGGGTTATAGTGAGGTTAGGTTGGAGCTCACTTTTAGGGTTATAGTGAGGTTTAGGTTTGTAATGCTTTTAGGGGTTATAGTTGAGGTGTTCAGGTTAGTACCTTATAGTGTGAGGTTAGGTTAGTACTTTTAGGGGGGTGTTAGTGAGGTTAGGTTAGTAATTTTTAGGGGTTATTGTGAGTTTAGTTTAATAACTTATGACATATCTTATGTTTAAACATATAGTTATGTTAGTTTGGAATCAGAAAATGACGCGCGACTGCCCTCTATATATGGGATCATACGGGTGGCCGCATTGGGTGGCGACCGACGTGTGAACCGGGCGATCCTCACGAGAATGGAACTGAATGTCGAGACACACCCGCCAACACCCCGCTAGGCAGGTTAAGGTAGGTTAGTTTAGATTTGGTTAGGGCTATGTTAGATTTGGTTAGGTTAGATTAGATTTGGTTGGTTGGTTAGGTTAATCGGTGTCAAGCCCCCCGCTAGGATTATGTAAATTTTGGTTATGTAAATTTCTCTAAATATAAGGAAAATTATTACCTTAGATTTAAGGAAATTTAATAACGCCCCCCTAAACAATAACTCTTAATTACGTGTTTCCGACGCATAATTTGTTTCCACCCGAAACGCCCGCATTCCCACAGGTCCCCAAACTTGTTTTGGGGGAAGTGGGAGAGTCATGGGCAAACACTAGAATTTTTAACCTTATATTCTTTAGCACTCATTCTTTCCCCCGTTAACTATTTATTTTTACCATAATCAAATCAAGAAAAGTGTATTCGTACATTTATATTTCGGCTATTAACATTTCTTTAGTAGGCTACTGTCAGAGGTTTCGTTCACCGAAAAGGCAGGCACCGCTCGGGGATCTACCCGAGAACTTTCCCTTGCCGGGCGACGTGCTACCGTGACACCTACGGTCGTGCCTCTTCGGTGACAACCACACATCTCCCCCCTAAGGCCTTCCCCAAGCCAGTCCGGGGAAATTGTATCGCTTACCTCGATCCTACTCACTGCGCCATTTTAGAGTACGGGTTTACCGAAAAGCCGGCCACACAGTTACTAATATTAAATGTTGTATTCCTCCGCCCTTCACATCCCACATATACAATTACCTGTAAGTCAAAGGAAAACCTTCTAATTAGTAGGCTACAGGTACTGAAATTTCAAGTTACCTGTAATTTGGAGGTAACATTGAAATATTACCGAACTAAAAACAACAACTTTGTTTTGAAATATCGTGGAATGTTCATAGGATTGTCGCTGATAGGAATTCACGCAAACACCAACTTAGAACTCGACGACGCAGAAATGTTCTTTACCATTTAATTTTGTTCATTCTCTTTTTTTATAAAGCATCTACCATTGCCGCAGACCAGGCTCAGGCATGGTGCTTGATACATCACTGCAGAGTGCTGATGGTTGTATGCATGGACATTTTATTCAAGGTACATTAAATTAGGCTTTACTGAATTATGTTTTGCAAACAATGGGTTTTAGTTGCTTTTCATAAATAAATTAGGGTAAAGTTGGTTTTAGGTGAACCCTCCCTTATTGGCGGAAAATATCACCCGTTATGTGACTGTTAATTTTTATGTTTTTACACGAATGATATTTTTTAACCCTCAATCAGTCACAACGTTCTTTTCCTCAAAGAGCAGTAAACTAACCTACGCTGAGTAACCTTGAGTAATTTTTTTTGAGCTTTAAAGCTGGATGATTACGTTTATTTTTTGCTCGGCCATGAATTATGTTTTACTTGTTAAAAAGAAAATTACTGATGTCCACTTTCTATGAGACATAACACTTATGAATGCTTCTGCGCAGATCATCCATCATGGGGGAGTCGTGACTTCGTTGTGGAACTCCCCAGAACTGAGGCGCTGGTGGCACTGGTTGTCAAAATTACAACCTTGACTCAGGCAGGGATGAAAGTACCAAGTGGTGTTTTGGGCGGAACATCGCCTTCCAGAGATGCAGGAAATGGTATGTATTGTGAGATTAGATAATAATGATGATATATATTCCTTTGCTGGTTGTTTTATAATATTTTATTGTACAATGTGGTTTGAATGTGTCAGGCTCTTAAAAGCTTATAAAAAATGTAAATGCAATATTATTTTGCCTCATAATTTTACATGTTTTTATAATTCTCTCTCTCTCTCGCTCTCGCTCTCATCTCAATTCCTGAACTCATGGGTGTGTTCTCAATGCAATGAGGCAGCAACGAGCTATTGGATTTAAGAAAGAATTTGTTGCCCTCAGACTTTTGCGAGCACCTCATAGTTCATGTATATACCAATGCAGTGATACCTTTGCTTGGCACAACTATGGCTGTTATCGTTATAGGTAGGTAGGACTTTGTGGTCGATTAATATAGAGGCTTACATATCATGTATTTACTATCATGATGGGCAACATTGCGGTTACCAGGTCAATGGCAATTTTAGGTATCATTTTTCAATCAGACACATCCTAACTACCTTAACGCCACCAATGCCTCTACATGTTCATGACATTTTCTTGTACATTTCTTCGCAGGAATTCCTCGGAGCTTGTTGCTGTCATTGCGGTGGATCATTGATAAGCATGTCTTCCTTTCTTTCCCCTTTAGCGCCACTGCAGCACACCTGTCTACATTGTGACTTCCTGCACCATGTCCCAACTCACCATTTCTAAGTATTTTTTTTTTATTGAATGCTTCAATGTATGTGGAGTGCTTAAGTGAACAAGTGACTCAGAAATGTACACATCATGATGCACTTTAAACCTACCCCACAGTAATGGCCTTCACACTTTGAGAAACTGTAATACGGGATGTTTTCTTTTTTTCTCAGGTTTGGAAGAGTGTGTAAAAGATGGAAAATTGAGAGAGAAAGAGAATAAGAGTTCTAGAAGAGTAGTTGAAGAGTTTTTTCACTATGCTAACCCCACCTTTCCACCAAGGTGATAATATTGCTTCTATGTATGTACTGGGGGTAAGACACTAATGCCTTGCCCAATCCTACCTTTCCTTTGCTGTGCCTATAGTGTGTGGTGCCAACTCCATTGGAACCTGGTTACTAACCTCTGCACACAAAATTTCTCCTTTGTGGACTCTAACCTTCTAAGGAAATGCCAACCTATTCACTGACAGAGATGGTTCTACAAACTTCTCAGTTAATGATGTAATCTATACTAACATGTAATGATAAATGAATGCATTTTGGTGAATTTAGTTACATCACATATACGCAGAAAGTTTAGCAAGCATATCTCAGCCTTACCTTTATTATGAATTTGTGACTGGGATGGCTTTTTGACTGACAATATGAGGGGTCACATTATATTCACTATTAACCATAAGCCATTATTGGTTCCTGACCCTTGTGGCAGTAATAATTTGTCTGGATTAAAAAAGATTTGCCCTAAATAAGTGTACTAGCAGTAACATATACTCCTTATCTGTCCTTATTCACAGACACACAATGTGCTGTTGCCATATACAGTACCGTATTTCATTACATGTCGGCTTAAAAAATATTTTTGTTGTGCGTCTGCTTTCAAATATGTTCAGTGTAGAAGTCATACTATATATTGTGAATGATTCTGAACATCTTCAGCGGCGGCAGCTTCAGTGTATGCGCCCGACTTCAGTACAAACCATGAGACAGGTGAATGAGGATGCGGCAAGGAGCAGTGCCAGATAGAGCAGAAGAGGCAACACAGTGCCGTGGAGCAGCTACTCCTCAGGGCTGGTGTGGATCAGGAGAACAACACTTAAGCCTGAAATCGCATCTCATTGGAAGGCCATACCCGCGGGGCAAGTCGCAAAAGACGCTACAAAGAATATACCTCTTCAAGGTGTCTGTGGTGCGCGTAGCGATCGACGTGCCCGCCGTGCGGCAGGATTAACCAGTCTGCTGCCCCACTCACTTGATGCCCTACTGACTCTGAATAAAGTGTCACACCCTGTTTATATATTGAGCCAGACATGAAACCAAAAGATGAGAATGAAATAATACAAGAACACGTTCATAAATACACATACATATCGACAGAAATGTTTTAAAGACATAAATATGCTGTCACAACTAGTACATTTTCACCGATTTTCAGCAGACACCGATAGAAAATAAGAGGCAGGCCCCGACAAAAAAAACTTGTTCACTTCATGACTGGGTGTATGTTCAAAAATTTAGCGCTTCATTCCCAGGCAAGAACTAGAGACAACTTCTGTTAGCTTCCTTGTTCCCCGTGTTTGATGTAGTGTAGGGATTAGGGCTGTGTGGATGCAGTGGAGGGAGGGTGTGTGGTGGGGGGAAAGAGGAAGAGGGTTGTTATAGTGACAGCTGTGGTGGTGCGATGGTGTGAGACATAAGAGGAAAAAGGAGGAGGATAAACCTGCGAAAGGAACTTTTTTTGTTTTTCTTTTTTTTCCCTTCTCTTAATTCATGTCTCACACCATTCTCATCTCTCACCACTAGTTGGTGGAAAAAAGAGTTAGAACGACCTCTGAAAACGTCGTAAAGAAGTACCAACACATGGAACAACAAAAGAAGCCAAGCAAGCAAGTCTTTGACATTTTCCAGGTCGTTCTAACTCTTTTTCCCCAAACTAGTTACCAACTCACATCATTTAGAGTCCTGCATGCCCAGATTGAGACAGCATTTTTGAGGTTCCCGTCTCCATGCTATCTGGCTCATGGACTTGCCACCACTGGGGGTACAAAGTGACTATATTTGTCTTCTTACAATGGATTTGTCAGGCAAAATGCATCTGTAGACCTGGGGAGGGGGTAGTAGGAAGGTGGGGTGCTGGGGAAATGTGGCGTCAAGGAAGCAAAGTATGCGCAACCCCTCCCCTTCATACATACTTAGTGCAGCCTGAGCGATGTGGAGCACTGTGAGAATACCTCCAGCCAGTGAGTGTCAGATATAGCGACAAACCCAAGGAAATTTTTAACACATCGACTGAGAGGGCAAAAATCGTAAGACGTTCTTTCCCTAATTTTGTTTTTTTGTGCAGTGACTATATATACATAATATATTATATATATATATATATTATATATATATATATATATATATATATATATAATATATATATAATATATATAGTATATATAAATATATATTAGATAATATTTATATATATTTTATATATATATTTATTTATTTATTTATTTATTTTATTTACAGTGGACAGTATTACAGTATTACAGATTCCCTAGCGCATCTGCCCTTATGTTAAAAGGAAAGAGGCGTATGATATTATAGAGACAGTGATGGTATTACAGCAGAGTGGTAATATGAAGGTGGATGGATAGTACAGGAAGTAAAATAGAAGGAAATCCTGCTTATTCGAGTGTTTGAAAAGGGTGCCCAAAATATCTGGTTAATTTATAGTTCATAATTTTGTATGTTTTGTATGGCCTTGCAAATTATTTAAATGTTGAAATTGATCTCTGGATTACAATCTTCAATCTTCATTCATCTCGTTCTTCATGGCTGTCCCATAGTAACTCCAATGCGGAATTTTTTTTTGTGTTAATCACAAATAAACGAAGTTCGCAAAGTGATTTGTGGTTCTCTCATTCATAATACTGGATAACGACAAAAATATTTTTGTCTTGTACTTAGAGCATATTGCATATTAGTAATGTTTTATAGGTGTTGAACAGTCCCATGGCCCGTACCGAGAGTCATGATGAAGGTTGAGGCGACGACTTCGTTGACAGAGAAGGGTACAATAAAGGGATATTTTTCGGAACGAAGAGCAGGCGACGTAGGTCGCACAAAGACACTGTCACCTCGTGTCTTTGACGACCGTCGTCGCTGCTCTTCATACGGAAAAATATCTTTTATGTTACCCTTCCTGTCACCGAAGGTTGTCGCTTCGCCCTTCGCATGACTCTCGGTCCGGCCCATCAGTCTTTAGCGGCTATTGTTCTGTGCAACACCTCTAACAACATTACTAATATCTGGCAATATGCTTAGAAGTGTACCGTAAATATTCCTCAATCAGTTATATAACAGCGGCAAATGGCTATGCCCGAGCGGCGGGCCGCTGGGAGGCGGCCCGCCGGTGAGCCTCTAGGGCAAATCCCCGGCGCCCTACGATCGTACACTTTCCGTCGGCCGCCGGTAAGACATACGAGGCCTCCCGGAGGCCTTCCTTCTTTGTGTTTGCTGGGGAGCTACTACGGGTCACCTGAGGATTTTTCCTTTCCCACAAAAACCCGACCACCATCACCACAATTCCCGACAAAATGTCCCACAAAACCTGCATAAGGTGGCGGCCATCTTGTTAATCCAATAGACTATAATAAGTAAAAATAACAGATGACTCTGACCCTTATGAACAGTGGAATATGGGAGAGAAAATCAATAAAGCTAAATTATATCTTAATTGATATCCCTCTAGTCCTTAGTGGACGTAAATAGGGCGGGAAGGTGGCGGCCATTTTGGAAGAAATCAATAAGGTTTATATTCCTATGTATATAGAGATGGATCTGTTCTTACGGACATTTAATATAAGAAAGGGAAAATACCCAATTACAATTAGCGATTAAACCCAGACACAATTTTTTTTGATGATTACGGAACAGCGTACCAGGATTTAGCAAGAGGATTTACGGTGATATTAAGGGACTATAAGATGTCAATAAGGGAGAGATAGGCTAAGAGAGCAACTGCTATGGTCGAATGTCATTAATATAGCCCTCCTTAACCTTGTATCAAAGAAACGCAACTTTGATAGAAAACGTCAATAATTTGAACAAACACAGACTCTATAATTTCTTTATGGCGTGCCTAGGTACTCTATTACTTCTTATAAAAGTAGGCATTTTAGTCCTTATTAATGTTATATATAGGGATGTCACCGCCTATAAACTATACTACTATGGCTGGACGTGGGTGGGTTGTTTGTGTGTGTCAATCGGACTGCTTGTGGTGCTGATGACGCCCTTTCCACGGAAGGGTTGCACCTAAAACTACGCCTTCGGCTATGTAGAGCACTCTGTGGTGAGACAGTCCCCACGGAGACCTGACAGGTGGGTTCCCAGGAGGCGCATGCTGCCCCCGGCAACGTGGGTGACTGCCGTGGGTGTAGCCTGGAGCTGACGTTGGTATATGCCGAGGTCACCCAACAGTAGGCGACCCGCCACAGACACTACATAAGAACATAAGAAAATAAGGAAGCTACAAGAGGCCGCGAGGCCTACACGTGGTAGTTCCTGTCACCTAACACTACCTACATCCACCTTTCATCCCCATCCATGAACCTATCCAGCTCCCCTTTAAAGCTCCCTAATGACTCCGCACTAACTACCTGTCTACTGAGACCATTCCACTCATTCACCACCCTATTTGTGAACCAGTTTTTCGCTATTTCCTTTCTAAATCTACGCTTTTCCAGCTTGAATCCGTTACTTCTTGTTCTACCCTGGTTAAAAGCCGTAAGAACTTTTCCTACCTCTCCTTTATTAAATCCCTTTATCCACTGAAAAACTTCTATCCGATCGCCCCTTACTCTGCGTCTCTCGAGTGAGTGTAATTTTAATAACTTCAATCTCCTCTCATAACTAAAGTTACGCATCCCTTGTATCATTTTGGTCATCCTTCTCTGCACTTTTTCTAACAACACTATATCCATCCTGTAATATGGAGACCAAAACTGAACTGCATAGTCTAGGTGAGGCCTGACTAGAGCCAGATAAAGCTTTAGAATAACTTCCGCACTTCTACTTTTAACACTTCTGGTAATGAATCCTAATACTCTATTAGCTCTATTTCTGGCCTCAATACATTGTTTCCTAGGTCGGAGGTCTGGGCTCACCCTCACTCCAAGATCTTTTTCACCTTCTGATCTTTTCAGCGATACATTGCTTATGGTGTATCTATTACCAGGGTTTTTTCTACCAACATTCATAACGCTACATTTATCAATATTAAATTCCATCTGCCATCTGACTGCCCACTCGTTAAGTTTATCTAAGTCTCCCTGCAATATGTTTACGTCAGACTGTGATCCAATAATCCTACCTAAACTTATCACCTACCTATCCTACCTACCTTATCATCAGCAAACTTGCTGATATCACTGCTAATCCCACTATCCAAGTCGTTGATGTAAATCAAAAATAGTAATGGACCCAAAACAGATCCCTTGTGGAACTCCACTTGTTACCCCGTCCCCATTCAGATTTGGAACCATTAATTGTAACCCTTTGTTGCCTATTACTTAGCCAAGCTCTGATCCAATGAAGAACCTTCCCATCGATACCATGAGCCCTAACCTTATTTAAGAGTCGCTCGTGTGGTACTTTGTCAAATGCCTTACTAAAGTCCAGATATATTATATCATAATCCTTATCATTATCTGCCGTCTCATAAACTTTCCTATAAAAACTCAATAAATTGGTGAGACATGACCTACCCTTGGTGAATCCATGTTGTGAATCATTGATCAAACTATGTTTATCTAAGTGCTCTCTAATGTTTTTTGCAATAATAGATTCCAATAATTTACCCACCACTGATGTTAGACTTACGGGTCGATAATTTGACTTTAGTCCTCTGTCTCCCTTCTTAAATATGAGAACAACATTTCCTTTCCTCCACAATAATGGCACATCGCCTATCTCAACCGATTTCCTAAAAATGTGCACTAACGACTCACTAACAACCTCCTTGCATTCCTTTAATACCCTGGGATACACTTCATCTGGTCCTGGCGATTTAAATGTTTTCATTTTTTCTATACCCTCCTCCACCATTTCCCTAGTTATCACAATATCTTTGAGTTTTTCCTCATCGCTTCCTTTGAAACATCTGTTCACTATCAGGTATCGTCTGTGTATCCTCCTCCGTAAAAACACTTAAGAAATAATCATTTAGACTCCTACACATATCCTCATCCGTATTTAAGACCTCACCCTGCCCCGACCTTAAGGGCCCAACAAATTCCCTTGTCTTTTTTTTATAAACCTGATAGAACCCCTTTGGTCCTTTCGCCTTTCTGCTATTTTAATCTCAAAATTGTTCTTAGCAACTCGAGTTAATTTCTTCACTGCCCTCGCCATCACTTTATACTTTCTTGTTTACCAATCCTCCCTTTAAACCCTTAATAAATTTTTCTTTTACCCCAAATTTTGTTTTTTTAACTTGGGGGTCATCCATTTTGGTCACTCTTTCTGGACCTTACTCCCTATAGGAAATTTTTTTTCGTCCGTAAATTATATTCCTTAAAAATGAGATAAATCCCGGGCTCCGACCTCACTTCCCCTTCAAAAACCTCTTAATTTACCTCCTCACCCCCTGACCTCATTCCCGCTAACCCCCTTAATTATCTCCTCAGCCTCCCCTCACTACCATTTGACCGCGCCAATTACCTCCCGGTGCCTTCCTAATCCTTCATAATTGGCCTTTCCAGCTGACAACGCCTTTTTTCCGGGGGAAAATTTTCTGCCCTCCATCCCCCACCTCTTATTAATAACCTCCAGGTGTTTCTTAACCCCGCAAAATTGGCCTTTCTGATATTAGGTTTCGATGCCTATTGCCACTTTTTTTTCCAATTTCCCATTTTAAGCTAAATCTGATTCATAATGGTCGTATTATCTAAATTCCCCCCGACCTCCACTTTGTACAAAATCGTCTCTATTTGCACAATAGTCTAGAAATTATTCCTCTAGTAGGCTCCTTGTTTGCTTGACTTAGGAAGTTATCCTGATTATTTTTTAACAATTCATCTGCATCGCTGTACCTAGTTTAAATCCCAGTTTATTCCAAGTTTAAAAATCTCCCACCCGCATAATCGATTTATCTGCGGGCCCTTGTTTATTTCTTCCCATATAGGAGCTAAATCCTCTTTACTAATTTTGGGGCCCTATACACTACCCCAAAACCTTTTTTCTCAGTTCCCCCCGTAACCTCTACCCAATAACTCTATGCTGTCACTGTTTTTATAACATTGTTAAAACAACACTGCAATGCATCTCTTGCATAAGCGCAACCCCCTCCCCCTCTCTGCCTACTCTGTCCTGTGAAATAACTTATACCCACTACTCGACTTCCGAAACGGGAAAACCCTTTTCCCGACATACCAACCTGTTTCTGTTAATGCTATTATATCAAAACCTCTACACTATTTATTCCTCTCGGGAAAACTATCTTTTTAAAAACTCCCCAGTTTTTCATAGTAAACCTTCAAACAACTCCCCTTTTTTTGTCAATTTTTCCCCTTTTTCTTTAAATAAAACCCCCCCCTCTCTCTCTTTTTTACGAAATCACTTTTTCCCTGCCTTTGAAATCCTCCTAGTGTCCAAGTTTCCTTTACCCCAAACCCCCCTGTCTAAACCCCCTTTTTTCTATCTTAAAAAAGCCTGCATGCATTACCTCCCCTTTTAGGGATTCAGACAAGATCTGAACCCTTTCCTGAAAAATGCACCCCTCCCTTTCGGTAGAGGCTGTTATGCCCGAAAAAGGTCCCCGCTGTCGACAAGGGCCCCAAACCCTGGGTTTTTCAATGAAGTGCCCCGGCCAAATTTACCGCAAAAGCCCGGAGACCACATGTCTCAACAAAGGTTTGGAAAAGGGCCCACCACCACGGGAACCACCCCGTCCCTAACTTTTCCTACAGCTTCCTTGAACCCCCGTAGCAAACCTCATTTTTACACACTCAACATCATTTCCCCACCCCAGGCGACGTGGGCTTTTTCCCTTGGTCCGCCTGCACTCAAATATCTTGTCACTAACATAACCTATCCCCTTCCCGGGGGTAAAAACACCGACTTTATGCGATCCCTTCTCTGTCACAGAACCCTTCAAATTTTAACCCCGCTGTCCCAACAACCAAATTTTTCCCGGTAAGATGTATCGTCTACCTCCCTAACCCCCGTATCATCCTCTTTCAGCCCGAAGTACCTGAAAGATTCGTGCACAAAGAGGTCAGTTTACCTTTTTCTCCCCGCGGGCGGGGGTCCATGCAAATACCTTCCAAAAACCAAACCCTGGTGACTTCTAGGAACCTTTGAGTCGCTTGAGTCACATCTCGCTCTGGGACCCCCAAGGCACATCACTCGCATGTGCCCCTCCACTCGCTTCCACTTGGGACCTTCACCCCACCACTAAGAGAACGTATCTCTATTTCCTGCTTCTACAACGCTTTTCAAATTCGTTAACTTCACTTGCCAAGCTCCTTTTCAGGTCTTTCGATCGCCTCAGAATAGTCTTAAGCGCCCGCGCCCCAACCCTCACGACACTCTCCCTCGGACCCTTCTACCTCCCTTAAACCTCAGCCTCCGCACTCCACTTGAGCCCCAGTGTTCCGCCACTGCTGTGTAGGGGACACGTTGCGCGAGGCGTGAGCAGCCTGACACCACGGGCAGCGAAGCCGACATCTCACTCTCCAACGATCACGCACCGGATAGGTAGGGTGAAGTTTCGAATGATGGGTCGGGCAGACGAGCGCCGCCCTGGGGGGGTGAGGGCCGGACACAGGCGCCAGAAGTTTGCCCCTTCTGGATGGCCCGCAAAACAAACGCATGTGCTGCAAAACGCTCTGCATGACGCCCAACCTGTACACTCAGATTACCGCCATGCGGGGCACCGCCTGCGTCCCCGCCGGATCTCCGTCTTGGCCGGGTTTTTCCTTGTCCGCTAAGCCGGCGCGCGGGGCCCGCTGCCACCACCTCGTGGCTGTGGAGCCAGGAACCGGGCGGGGGTAGTGTGTCACCGACACCCACACTGGCTACGTAGCTCGAAGGTTGGTCACTCGCCTTTTCCGCGGCCTCAAAAATTTCACACACCGCGAACTATTCACTGGATGACTCGAGGCGTGGGAGGAAGCACGCAAACACCCCGTTCATGTGCCTGATCACGTAGCCCCATCACTATTTTCTTGCTGAGCGTGTACTCCTCTAAGGGGCACTGGCACGCAGGGCACCCTAAAGCCGCACTCATTCGCTTCTGGCGCGGCACTGGGAGGGAATATACGCACACACACGGTCACTCGATGCCTGTGCTGAGAGAAGGAATTCCGCCCACGCTCCGATGATACAGGTGCTCAAACCGATCACCCACGCTTTCTCACAACGTCGATTGCCTCCGTGGTTGAGAGGTTGCCGAACACTGCTTGCCCAGGCCCGCGCTGTCCGATGCGCTGTTGCACCTGTGTTACAAAGGAGGCGTACATAAGGTGCCGTGTTGGGTGCCGCCCAACCCGCAGATGCTGCGGTAGTCCTATACGCTGGTGGCCCACTGCCTCAAACGTTGCCGGCGGGGACATGCCAACGGTCCTCCCTCTGGTCCTGGAGGAGGTGGGTGGAGGCGATGCTGCCGGGTCGTTGGCCATAGAGTTGCGCTGAGTGTGCTGGTGTGATGTCGGGGCTTGGTGTATAACGCGTTGGCGTTGCTTGTGGTATGGCGCAGTTTGGACCCGCGGCTGTTCCACGCGCCGCTACCTGCCGGGGTGCGTCTCTACGCCGCCCATGCCTTCCTCCAGAGCCCCTGAAGATACTTGCGCCATGCTGGGTTGGAACACCATAAGGGCTGGGGGCGCGGCCGTGATGTTATTGGAGACTTAAACCTCTAATTACAAGAGAGCTGACAGGACGACTGGTCACTGCCTCGTCTGAGTCACAACTGCCCGCCTCGGGTGACGCTGAGATGTGGCGGGGCAAGATGAGGGTTTGTTGCCACACACCCACAGGAGTATTAAGTTTCGGTTATGTTAATATTCTCGTCAGGGGAGGTCGAAGGGTCGGAACCCTCCCGTTAGAAACCTGCGGGGCGGGGCACATTGATTTCGTACAATTTTCGTACTTCCCTTGGTTTCTGAGACATTGACTAAGTTATTTCCTGGCCAAGTTTTACAGCTGTTTCTGATGAGATAATGTTATCAATGAAAAAGTGACACTAGGATTTGGTGGAAGAAAAAAAACTTTTTAGGTGTCCGGAAAAATAAAAAATGGTATAAATTTTTACAAGGCCACCAACTTCCCTAAACATTGGGAGCATGGATTTTGTTTAACCTTATTGTATTCCTAAGAGACATTTTTCCTGAGCTTTCACCCGTCGCCAAATCAAATAGTTCGGAGATTGAACATTAAGGTGGTTAGGAGGAAGGAATAAGTTTCCTGTTTACAAAATGCCTCCCTCTTCCTCTTCTTGTGACCTGCATTGCTTTTCGTCGGAGGCGCACCGTGGCTACCTTACCTAACCTAACCTAACCTTAAACCTAACATTATCTTACCTTACCCCTTAGGGAAATGTTTACACAGGACGAATACCTACACAATTGGGAGTGTGGTTTCTGCACCTTAATAGATTCTAAAAAAACATTTCTTTACGATCTTCCGTCGCAAATCACTACTTTTCGGAGATAATAAGACATTTTTATAGGAAGAAGTGTATATGGAGATATGAAAAAAAATTATCCTTAGCCCCACCTTTAGACTCGATAATCTAACCTTAAACCTAACCTAAGTTCCCACGCTGTAACCTCCTAACTAAAGCCAAATCTGCATGTAAAAAAGTGTCCGAGGCAGGAAAGAAACAGATCGGGCGATCTGCCAGTCACAAGAGGAAGAAGAGTGTGTCCGGGACGTAAAACTCTTGTCTCGCCTCCCTATGCCAATTTGCCGGAATTGTCTAAATGCCATGAACAACATGGCATTGTCCAAAAGTAATGATTGCGATGGAAGCTCATAGAGATAATTGTTTCATAGAAACCACACGCAAATTGGGTAGGGAATTTCGGTTCCTAGTGTAAAATAATACCATAATTATGTAGTCAGGTCTCAGAAAAGGACCGGCGAAGTCCTTGCTCCCCATTTTTACCTGATTTTGATATTACAGGTGGCCTTTTCTTCATAGGCAGGCCTTTGAACCGGCTGCTCCTGTAGAATATAAAAAAAAAAACACAAAAGGGAAACAGAAGAAAAAAATATACATACAAGCCTGCAAGTTTTATTGTCTATTGCCATACAGCCACATCTTCCAAACTCTGTCCCTGTCTCAATCATTCGCCTGTCTCACCACACATGTCCCCGCAGCAATAACATCCATTCTCGCCTGTCCTTTCAACCACCTCATTCATTTTCACATCCCATTTCAGTCAAAAACCACCACGCATAAATTTCATTCTCTCCCCGTTATCTTGCTCAGATCGTCATATTCTATAATTATACGAGTTAAATCATTTACCGCAAAATGTAAACCACAACATCAAAAATCAACTTCATATTTCTGAAAATCTTTCACATATTATAATATCGACTGATATGTATCATTTTACTGTAACGTATTATAGATGGTGTTCATTCAATGCTTAATAATGCTAACATATTTTTTATAACTTACAGAAAAAGCATAGGATTATTTGACCCCAGAGTATGTTCGGACGAAATGTGCAAACATTTTGTATAATTTCACAAAACCTTTCACGAACATGTTCGGTGTGAAATGACCCTCGAAAGTTCAACCAAACAGTTCAACCAAAATGGCAAGTCGACTGAAACAGCCGCGAAACGCACCGTGTGATTTAGCCGTTTTTATTTCTT
Source organism: Chionoecetes opilio (assembly GCA_016584305.1). Taxonomy (NCBI): domain Eukaryota; kingdom Metazoa; phylum Arthropoda; class Malacostraca; order Decapoda; family Majidae; genus Chionoecetes; species Chionoecetes opilio. The sequence continues at coordinate 110,127 of JACEEZ010003763.1, read as the reverse complement.
ATGTTCTTAACCCCTCACGCCCAGAACGAATTTCGATACATAAGAACATAAGAAAAATAAGGAAGCTACAAGAGGCCGCGAGGCCTATACACGGGGGAGTTCCTGTCACCTAACACTAACCTACCTCCACCTTTCATCCCCATCCAGAAACCTATCCAGTCCCCCTCTCAAGGTTCCCCATGAGCTCAGGCATAACTACCTGTCTCTCAGCCCATTCCATTCATCAACCCACCCTATTTTGTGAACCAGTTTTCCCCATTTCCTTTCTAAATCTACGCTTTTCCAGCTTGAAGCCTTTACTTCTTTTTCTACCTGGTTAAAAAGCCGTAAGAACTTTTCCCTACCTCTCTCTTTATTAAATCCCTTTAATCCACATGAAAACTTCTATCAGATCGCCCCTACTCTGCGTCTTCGACGTGAGTGTAATTTTAATAAATCTTCAATCTGCTCTCATAACAAAGTTACGCATCCCTTGTATCATTTTGTCATCCTTCTCTGCACTTTTTCTAACAACACATTATCCATCCTGTAATATGGAGACCAAAACTGAACTCGCATAGTCTAGGTGAGGCCTGACTAGAGCCAGATAAAGCTTAGAATAACTTCCGCACTTCTACTTTAACACTTATGTAATGAAATCCTAAACCTCTATTAGCTCTATTAGTCGGCCTCAATACATTGTTTCCTAGGTCGGAGTCTGGGATCACCCTCACTCCAAGATCTTGTTCACTTCTGAATCTTTTCAGCGTACAGTTTTGGATAATGGTGAATTATACCAGGGTTTTTTCTACCAACATCAAACCGCTACAGTTATCAATATTAAAATTCAATCCCGCCATCTGACTGCCCACTCGTTAAGTTTATTCTAAGTTCTCCCTGCAATATTGGTTACGTCAGACGTTCTTCCAATAATCGCTACCTAACTTAGTCTCATCAGCAAACTTGCTGATATCCCTGCTAATCCCACTATCCAAGTCGTTGAATGTAAAATCCAAAAATAGTAATGAACCAAAACAGGACCCTTGTGGAAACTCCACTTGTCACCAGTCCCCATTCAGATTTGTAAACATTAATTGTACCCCTTTGTTGCCATAACTCAGCCAGCTGGATCCAATGAAGAACCTTCATCTATACCATGAGCCCTAAACCTATTTAAGAGTCGCTTCGTGTGGTTACTTGCAAAATTGCTACAAAGTCCAGATATTTAACATAATCAGTATCATTATTGCCGTCTCATAAAACTTTCCGTAAAACTCAATAAATTGGTGAGACATGACTACCCTGGTGAATCCATGGGTGAATCATTGATCAAAACTATGTTGTGGTGTTTATCTACAGTGCTCTCTAATGTTTTTTGCAATAATAGATTCAATTAATTTACCCACCACTGATGTTAGGACGACGGGTCGATATTTGGACTTTAGTCCTCTGTCTCCCTTCGTAATTATGGGAACAACATTTCCTTCCTACCACAAAAGGGCACATCGCCTATCTCAAACCGATTTCTAAAAATGCTCACTAACGACTCACAACAACCTCCTTGCATTCCTTATACCCTGGGATACACTTCATTGGTCCTGGCGATTAATGTTTCATCATTTTTCTATTCACCCTCCTCCACCATTTCCCCTATATCACAATATACTTTGAGTGTTCCTCATCGCTTCCGTTGAACATCTGTCACTATCAGGTATCGTCTGTGTACCTACCTCCGTAAAAAAACACTTAAGAAATAATCATTTAGACTCCTAAACATATCCTCATCCGTATTAGACCTCCACTGCCCTGACATTAACAGCCCAACTAATTCTCCTTGTCTTGTTTTATAAATTGATAGAACCCCTTTTGGGTCCCCTTTTCGGCCTGTCTGCTACTTTAATCTCATAATTGTTTTAGCAACTCGAGTTAATTTCTTCACTGTCCCGCCATCACGTTATACTGTCTTTGCTTTACCAATCCTGCTGAACTTAACTAAAATGTTTCTTTTTACTCCAATCTTGTACTCTTTGTAATCTGGGTACCATTAGACGATTTTAATGAGTATAAGGAATATTATAGATATGACTGTTTTAGTATCCTGTCCACTAACTAATTTGGTATATTAGGACTTTTCTTATTTTATGGCTCGACAACGACGGATTTTATAGCCAAGGAAAAGATCGGTGCTGTGAATGTGACATGAATTGACTTTATTCAATCTGGACTCTAAATGAAATGAAAGGCATTATTTGTGCTGAACGCAAAGTTAGCAGGCGACACACTTCTTTCATTTACCAAGATAAAGAGCTGTGATTCATTTATTTGTGAAGAAATTGCCTGTAACATTTCTCACGCACAAGAGGAAAGGTGCCTGAGGTCATTTTTCTGAATTTTCGATATTTTCACAAATGTAATAGAAAATTTATGGGGGACGATCCCTATAATGCAGTTGATGATCACTTTTCATGCGGCTCTGTCCAATGATGAAGAGACAGAGTAAGGTTCATGCGAGACTACATATATGTGACCTGCAGAAAATGATGGGAGTGAACTTATGCGTGGACAGACTGTTTTTAAGGCAATCAGCAGAGAACTTTAAAACCCCTGGATACATTATTGAGAAGTCCCCCCCCCCCCCCCCCCCCCCCCCCCCACACCTGCACTGCCACCAACAATGCTGGGCCATTTCTCCCTCACAGAACACAAGGCACGGCTGCAAACACACAATGTTAACACACTTGCCCACCACCACACCATGGCCCACACAGGGTGACAACTCCACAGGCACGGGTACAACCACACTGTCCAACAAACACCACCTCAAAAGTGATCTTCATGTGCTTGCAAATGTCACCCGTTGTCTTGAAACACTTGCTACAAATATCCACACTTGAACTCCCGCAAGCCAGTGTTTCTCTAAAGGTGGTGTTGTGTCTGTTGATTCTAGAAAATGTTATAAAACTTTTCCCACACTCTAGGATGCATGATTCTAACACCACTGTGTGTCAGGGTGTGTCTGGTGAGGGACCCTTTTCAGTAAAATCTTTTCCCACACTCAAGACATTTCATAATTTGTAAACACCACTGTGTGCAGGGTCGTGTGCGGTGAGACTAGACTTACGAGTAAGCCTGTCCCACACTCTAGACATTCAAAATTTTTAACACCCACTTGTGTGTCAGGGTTTCTGTGTGTGTGAGGGAACTCTTTTGAGGTAAATTTTTCCCACACTCTAAACATTCCTATTCTTGGACACCAGGTGTGTCACGGTGTGTTTGATGGAGGTCACTTTTGTAGTAAATCTTTTACCACACTCTAAACATTCATAATTCTTGACACCACGTGTGTCAAGAATGTCTCTCAAGCAGACTCTTGATTTGAAGGTTTTGTCACCACTGCTGCATTCAGCTCACTGTCTGCCTTGTGGCCTGAGCTGCAGCCTCAGGGATTCTTGCCATCACCCCTGTGCCTCCCCACCCCTGAGGCAGGGACTGATCCTGCTGCTCACGGCCACTCATGCTGCTGCCGGCCCACAGCCTACACCGCAGCAACACTCCCACACAGCACGCGATGGGACCGGTCCGCGGGAACCCTCGGGGTATGCATGAGGGAGACGGGCAGTGCGGGCGGAGCAGGCCGGCTCTAGGACTGTGACCTCAGCACCTGCAACAGTGGTGACAGTCAGCACAAGGAGAGCCACGCGCGCCTGGACACTTGCTCCTGCCTGCGGGGGCCCACACCTGCTTCCTGCCTCACTCACACCCGTGGTTGCTGTTGTGGTGGGGACGCCATGCAGGGACAAAGGTGAGTGACGTCGGAGGGCGTAGGGTGCGGCGTGGGACACTGCAGCAGCAAGTGTTGGAGAGGGCAGGATCCTGCACCAGGGGTCAGTAGGACACAGACGCAGGCGGTGCAGGCCAATGGAACCCACAGGCCAGTTTGTTGCGTTGCCTTGTTGATCAAGAGTCTGGCCTAACACGGCACACCCCCTACAAAGCTACTTGGAATTTTCTTACCTGTTAGGTCGCAGCCTTATTTGTCTTGGGTTAAATCGCCCAGTTTCAACCAAATACTCCCAATCACCAATTTTCTTTTCCCCGCCCAAACGCCTGGGGGGGACTGTGGCAAATTCGGGAGTTTTGGGTGGGTGGGGCAAATTGCTGTCCACTGGTCATGATGCCCACAGAAAACTATAACCTTGCCGAACCTAACTACACCTGTAATACTGCGGTTTAATACAATACAAGGACATTGGTGACGTACCGTAGATAACAGTAAAGTCGCCACCTGCACTAAAGCGTATTTTGTTGGGCCATTTTGTGTATAATTTACTCTTTTAAGCTCCGCCCTGTTCTGCCATCACAAAATACGATGTAACGAGGCCAAAGCTCTTGCTTGATGTGCCGAGAGGAAAAGTGTCGTACACTTCATTACCTCTTACAGAGGCTCAAGGAAGATCGTTAAGTTGACATTATTGAAGGCACAGCAAAGAGTAGTAGCGTGATTGTCTGTCTTACACATCGATATCTAATTGTTTTGAGACTCTTAGAATGTCCCTAGCATTGTTTTCTAACTCTATAGATGGACTTGATATTAAACTGAATGTTTAGGGCGCTATGAAACTGTTTATTTGAAAGCTATGTTTACACAGCCATTTCACCGATGTGGCGCCGAGGATGTTTAAGCTATCATGGACCCCTGTACGTATGTAGGCTACGTGCTACCTACATCTACGTTTCACGAATTTATTCTTTGCCATAAACCTAGATGAAGCTGGTGTGATTCATTCTCCAGTGCATCCCCCCGTTTAACCATCCTGGGCGGGTGTGTGGTGGGCGCGTTGTGTGATGGACGTGTGGTGGGGTGGGTGTGTGTGGGCGGATGTATGATGGGCGTGTGGGTGGGTGGGTGGTGGTGGCGCGGATGGGTGGTGGGTGGGTGTGTGGTGGGCGATGTGGATGGGCGTGGTGGTGGGTGGGTGGTGGTTGGCGGATGTATGATGGGCGTGTGGTGGGCGGATGGGTGATGGGGTGTGGTGGGTGGGCCTTCTCGTGTGTGTGGGCGGATGTGTGGTGGGTGGGTGGTCTTTGGTGGGCGTGTGGTGGGCGGATGGCGGATGGGCGTGTGAGTGGGTGTGGTGTGGTGGGCGGGTGGTGGGGATGGGTGATGGGCGAGTGTGGTGGGTGGGGGGTGGGGCGGGTGGGGGTGGGTGGGTGGTGGTGGGCGGTTGGGTGGGTGCCCTGGGCTCTGGGGTGGTGGTGGCGGTGTGGGGCCCGTGGGTTAACACAGAGCGAATGACCTAGCCTACTCGTGTTGGAGGTAAGTCAGACTGATGAAATGTTCGTATTAGTGCACTGCGATAGGTTCTCTAAAAGGCTTTCTTTGTGTGATATAAAATATATACCAAATTATACATTTCTATTGCAAGGTAATATCCACTCATGAATATATTAAGTATTTGACTATTACTATAGCAATAAACAACCAGTTTTGGTGCTAAGCAGCAAGCATCAACGAAGATTCGGACACATTGAAAAATTCGAGGGACTTGTGAATTTGTTCCCAGACGTCGCTGGAGAATTTAATATATCGGGAATCTTACCTGTTAAGAGTCACTCCTCTACCCTTACTACTCCTTACCTACTATTAAGTAAATACAGTATCCTTGCATGTCGTGCGCATGTACATGAATGTTGAAAGTGTGGTGATGAGAATTAAAGGAAAAAGAGAAAAACATTTAGGGGAGGCAGTTTTTGATAAAATTTCTCATGCGCCGATCTGATTGGCCGGCTCTTGAAACCACACCCACACCACGACTGTATAATTTTACAGGAAAAAGAGTAAAATAGTGTATCTTGCCTCAGTTTCTATGCACGCAAAAGAGTAAATATAAGTGGGCGGAGCTTAATAAGTAAAATTTTACTTCCAAAGGAACATGGACAAAATACGCCTAATGTCGCACAACCATCCATATATTACGAATTCATAGCACAATACTGATCTATGTGCCACTAATTAAGATGATAAACAGTAGTTTATATCATGACTGTATAATCTACCCTGTTTTCAGCGTTGTTTTATGCTTTGTATCGCAAAGTATAGACGGGTTTACCCCCCCCCCTCCTCCCCCCCCCCCCAGTTTACAATTTCACTACTGTTTTTTTTTCCGCGCGACGACAACGGAGGCACGACACTCAAATAACATAAACACTAGCTGGCCGACTTAGTGTAGCCCTGTTATCAAAACGTTCGCCACTCGGTTGATATTTTGAATTGTTCATTATAGCCATACTAGAACACAGATGAAGACGCAAAATGACAGACTCTACAGAATAGCCCCTTCTAATTTCTGAAACATGGATGGTAGAAATGTAAGTATGAACGCCACCACACGTCATTGAACATCTATAAATACGTTATCATGGCGACTTTAGTTTATCTACGGTACATGTTTGCCCATGTTTTAACAGGGACCAGCACGTGTAGGTATAGCCTCTTGTAGCTTCCTTATGGCCTTATGTTCGATGAGGGGGCCATTTACCTACCCGTCCTAACCCCTTCACACCCAGATCTACTTTTTCTATAAAAAAAAGTATGTAGCCATAAAATTACAAAAAGTAACTGAATATAGCAAACCTAGTTAGTGGACAAGGAGACCAAACAGGTCATAGCTATTAACAAGGTGCTTTATAGGTCACTAAAATTGTCTAATGGTACCCAAATAACGTTCTTGTCCCTCAAAGGAGTTAACATGATAACGAGGACAATTGTTTGATTTTACACAATATTATCATCAGTTTATTAGTAGCTTCGTCCTCACATTGTAGTAAGCATTAGCATAACCCTTTGTTTATGTTTCTAGGGTAGAGGGACAGAGAGAGACCCAGCCACGCCCCTCCCGCACCGCCCCGCACAAAGGTAGGTACACAGTGTTTTGTTTTTTGAGTGCCTAGGGAGCACTCCTTGGGATTTTACAAATGTCTTGGAATCAGGCCCGGTATTTATAATAAGGCTATGGGATCCCAAAAGGTTCGACATAACATAAAGTTCGCCCATAAGAATCTCTATGTTATGGAGCAAAATTTCCGCCATAGCTATGGTCTAGCCGTTCCTGCTGACAAACTTCTCGATAAACGTAGCAATTACGTTACCCTAAAATGTCTTCTTAGATCAGGAAATAAAGCTTGAAAATCAGTAACATATGAGCCAGTAATTATGTGAGAACCTTAGAACTGAAAAATAAAAGCAAATATTAAGGGATTATTTCATATATACGTGTAAATAGATCCCGTTAGAAAAGTTGAAGCGCGGAACGATGTAAACACTTGTTCTCTCTCCTCCCTATAAATAAGATGTTTATACTACACAAGTAATGTAAGAAGGGTGACGGAAGGAAACACAACAGGTAACCTACGTAGTACAGAAGGGGAAAGGGGCAAAAAGCCAGGGAGGAGTGATGACCAGGAGATACGGCAGTATACATATAGCTAGAGATATACGGCCGTATCTGTAGCTACGTATACTGCCGGAATCTCGCATGGTCATCACTTCCTCCCTGGCGATTGTTTCTTTCTCCTCCTTACTACACGGTTAAACTGGTGTGTATCCTTCCGTCACCCTTCCGCCATTATATTTGGAAATATGATGTAGTTAGGTAAATTTCTAGCGTTTGCCCATACCTCCCCCGCCCCCAAACAAGCTTCGGGAACCTGTGGAATGCGGGGTTTGAGGGTGGTGACTAAATAATGAGTCGAAAAACACGTATTTTAGAGTTAGTGTGGAGTTCTAAATTACCTATATCTAAATGTACTTTTCCTAGGAAAAATATGGGAAATTTACCTAACCTACAAGCTCCGAGATTACAAGGCCCCCCTACGTATAATCTAACCTAACCTAAGCAATTAAACCTAACCTCCTAGCGAGGGGGAGCTCTGCCCACCTCGACCCCGATAATCTATCCAAACTTAGTGATAATCACCCGATAATATATCTTAACTTAGCGATAATCACCCGATAATCTAACCTAAAACCTAATGGGGCCCCTCGACACCCCGGTAATCTAATTTTGTTTTACTTTATTCTTAGTGGAGGCGGGGGGGAGGGTGGGGGGACTCGATACTCGGTATTCTGTTTGGCGATCGTTCGCAGGTCCACACGTTTCTTGACTGAAGAAATTCAGTCAATTTTCCCTAGATGCTAGGGAATTTGTACGCCACTTAACTAACTCAATAAAACTATGGGTGCAAAAGCAACTTTTATACCCCAGCCAACATATCCCGCATACCCCCCAAGGTGCCCAAACTTGTTTTTTGGGGAGAGAGAGGCGGGTATGGGCAACAAAACACTACAATAATACCTGTATTATAGGAAGGCGAAAGACAAGTGTTTACGTGCGATCTCATCTTCTTCCTCTTGTGACCTGCATCGGCCTCTGCTTTTCTCTCTTGCCGCGAACACTTTCCAATGAGGATTTGCTGTAGTGAGATGTTTAAAACGTTTGGAGTTAGTGTAGGTTAGTGAATCTAAAGTGGAGTTAGGTTAGTGAATATAAAGGTGGGGGGGGAACAGTTAGGTAGTTTAATTTCATGTCAATAGCTTCTTTACTAAAAACATTTGACATCTCCAGAAGTAATGATTTGCGACAGAAAATTCATTGAGAATTTCTTGAATCCCATTGGTAAGGTAGGATAACCAGAAAGCACACTCCCAATTATTGTATGGGATTAATTGGTCCTAGTGTAAAAAATAACCTTGTTTCCAAGTATTACATTTTTTTTTTTCCGGAAGTAGTATCTCCACTACGTGTGAGCGAAATGGATAGCCCTCCAGAAGTGTAGATATGGACTGCGTAGGTAAAACAAATCTTTACTTCTTTTTCCAAAAACGAGATAAATTTATTATAAACATATCAAACTAATTAGAAAATGAGAATGCCTCGAAAAATGTTGTCAAATAACAATGAAAACCCTTTATCGTCCTTTTCATCTATTTAGTAGAAGTGGAACTGTCGTCGAAACTTTCCGTCATCGAGAAGACATCGGTTGTCTCTCACAGAATTGGAGTACCACGAGAGTGTATTACCATGGACGGCCTGAGCAAGGCATTTTCACTGTCCACTCCAGCTGCTCCCCCATGGGAATCACTGCAGCAGCTGGCACTGCTCCAAGTGCCTGCTGCATCTTGCCAGTGGCGAGGAAACAATCATTATGTTATTATAATTTTCATTCCCGCTTGTCAGTGTATGGGCCTTTTTTACTTACTCTGGAGAATGCATTCACGAGAGGGACATTACATAATTTACCTCATCGGTTCAGCCGATACCTCTTGGACAAGTTTCTTGTCACTTAGTCGCCGAGAAACGTCTCTTCTGACCGAAAAATCCTTGTTTGCGATGGCGGAAGAGTGTGAGCTGCCCATGTTGACGGCTTATGTCAACATAAGGATCATTATGGGACCACCTCGGACATCCCCTAGGCGCTTATGGGCAAACTTATGGGAAAAACCCGAGCACTTATTATAGAATTTTCGGTGACTTATGGCGAACTTCGCATTTTGTCCGATTATGGAAAACCCATAAGCTATTATAAAATACGGGGCCGGGGCCATGGCATTTGGGATATGTTTTTGTCATAGATAACAGTTAGAAACTGGGAGTAAAACACTCGCAAATACGCGCCTGGACGCTTGCAGTATGGCCCCTGGCAGTCGCTGGGCCCATTCATTGCTGCATAGACTATCATATAGGACTGGTTATCAGTATTATGATATACCTGTAACTCGTAAATGTTGGTGTCATAATTAGTAATCAAATAAAAAAATAGTAAAACACAATAAAGGAATGCCATTACGAGACTTTGGAAGAAATATGCATTACTTAATATTCACTTCAAGTCTTCGGCCATTTAAAAACTTTGCGATGTCAACGTTTATCATGAAGGGGTATCAATAGAAGCGCAATTTTACAAGGAAATTGATAAGGAAATGCAAAAAAAACTTTGAAAAAAACTTACAATGAAATACAGGGCTTTCAAGAAGGACATCTCCGGTAAAGTAATAGTTGCCTTGAATTATTATGATTAGGTATGACTAAATGGTCTGGTCTGCTGAAAGCTACTCAAAACGTCACCCATTTATATTATTAATGTTATATTTACGGAGTTTTATAGGAGGCTAGATTTCATGGATGAGGATTGAATGGTGGATGTAGATATTAAGTAACAGGAAATACCACGTGTAGTCTCCCAGCCCTTGTAGCTTCCTATTTCTTATGTTCTAACCCCCTCACGCCCAGAACGAATTCCATTGTAATTTGGGTACCATTAGGACGATTTTTAGTGAATATAAAGGAATTATTTTAGCGATCGACCTGTTAGTATCCTTGCACTAACTTAATTTTGGTATATTTATTGACTTTTCGTAATTTATGGTCGACAACTAGACGATTTCAGATAGCCAAGGAAAAAGATCTGGTGGTGAAGGGACCTGTATTCAATTGACTAAAGAAATGAAAGGCATATGTCTGAACGCAAAAAGTAGCAGGCGACACCACTTCTTCATTGATTAGCCAAGATAAAGAGCTGGTATTCATTTATTGTGACGAATTAGCTGTAACATTTCTCAAGCACAAGATGAAAGGTGCAGGGGTAATTGTTTCTGAATGTTTCGTATTTTCACAAATTTATAGAAATTTTTATGGCGGACGATGCCCTAAATGCAGTTGTGATCACCTTTTCCTGCGGGCTGTCCAAATGAGAAGAGACAGAGTAAGGTTCATGCGATATAATAATGTGACCTGCAGAAAATAGCGAGGGTAACTTTATGCGTGGACAGACTATTTTAAGGCATCAGCAGAAAAACCTTTAAAACCCTGGATACATTTATGAAAGTCACACCTGCAATGCCAACCCAACAAATGATGGGGCCATTACTCACTCACAGAACACAACGGCACGGCCTCTGCCCCCACCACACATGTTAACACACTGCTCACACCACCATTGCCACACAGGACACACTTCCACAGGCAAGGGTACAACAACACTTGTCCACACAACAAACCACCTCAAAAGTGGATCTTCATGTAGCTCGGGGCAATTCACTATGTCTTGAAACACTTGCTACAACATATACACTTGAATCCCCGCCAAGCCAGTGTGTCTAAAGGTGTGTGTGTTGAGTTTATAAAGTTAATAAAACCTTTTCCCACACTCTAAGACACACATGATTTTTTAACACCAAGTGTGTCAAAGTGGGGGGGGTGAGGATTATTTCCTTAAATCTATTCCCACAATCATGACATTCATATTTTTACACCACTGTGTGTCAGGATGTGTGTGGTGATGTTGACCCTTTGAGGAACATTTTCCCACTCACTCTATGACATCTTAAAATCTTTTACACCACTGGTGTCCGGGTGTGTGTGGTGAGGAAATCTTTTGAGTAAATTTTCCCACACTCTAAAACATTCATAATTCGAACACCACTGTTCGGGTTCCGGAGTGTGTGTGAGGTCAATTTTTGTAGTAAATCTTTGCCCCACACTATAATACATTCATAATTCTTACACAACTGTGTTCAAGGAATGCTCTCAAGCAGACTCTGGTTTGAATGTCTTTGTCACACTGCTGGGCTCAGCTCCACTGTGTGCCTGGTGGCTGAGCTGCCTATGCCTTCCAGGTGATTCTTGCCACACCCCTGTGCTCCCCCACCCCTGAGCAGACGACCCTGCTGCTCCGGCACTAATGCTGCTGCACAGCCCACAGACTCCACCGCAGAACACTCCCACCAGCACGCGTGACGAGTCCTGCGGGAACCCTCGGGATGCCTGATGGAGCAGGTCAGTGCCGGGCGGAGCAGCCGGCTGGACTGAGACTCAGCCCTGCAACAGTGGTGACAGTCAGAAACAGAGAGCCACGCAAGCCCTGATCAATATGCTCTCCCGCGGGGCCCACACCCTGCTCCTAGCCGCACAACACCGTTTGTGTTGGGGTGGACGCTCAGCAGGACAAAGGTGGTGACGTTGAGGCGTGGTGGTGGGCGTGGACACTGAAACAGCAAATGTTGGGGGGCAGGATCCTGCACCAGGGCAGGACACAGACGAGGCGGTGCAGGCCAACGGAACCACAGGCCAGTGGTGCGTTGCCTTGTTGATCAAGGGCTATATTCAAGAATGCTCGTAAAACCCCGGGCCCCGGTGGAGATTTTCCACTGTCGTACCTCCACGGGTGACATCTAAAAGAACTGCCCCGACTGGTGGATTTTTTGACAGGGTACCAACACAAGCGAGCCAAACCCGGCATCAGATTTTGACTGTTTTATACATATCAAATACATTTTCCCAGTGAAATTTATCATTTCTGACTTTAAAAATAATAGCTAAGTTGTGTTCGCCAATTGTCTGAGGCGTTGGTGCAAAAAAAATTTGGGCCTGAGTGATCTTGCGAGTACATTTGAACGGCCCGCCACCACTGCTCCCCCACAAGGGCCCGCCCTCCATTCTCCCCGCCGCCTGGCTTCCTCACAAGTTCACACACCTATAAAAGGCCTCCTGGACCTGATTTTCCCTTTAATGATAAACACGTGTCCCATTCACATGTATGAATGTCACTCTCGGTTGTGTTGAAAAGATCTCCTGTAAGGGTCTGGGAAGAAATACGATGGAATAAGTGGACAGCGGGATGAGGTGGGATTGCAAGTTGGGGGAATCAGTGACTCAAACCCCACCCCTGAGCTCGACGCGTTGCGTCGTATGTTGATTTTGTATCCCAAAAAACCGATACAACGGGTGGAGAAAAATTCTTGAATATGGGCCCCAAGAGTCTGGCCTTAAAACGGCACTCCCCTACAAGCTACTTGGCACATTTTCTACCTGTTAGGTCGCAGCCTTTATTTGTCTTGGGTAAATCTGCAGTTTCAACCAATACTCCCAATCACCATTTTTTTTTCCCCCCCCCCAAACGCTGGGGGACTGTGCAAATGGGGGGTTTTGGGTGGGGGAGGGAATTGGCTGTCACTGGTTCATGATGCCCACAGAAACAAAACCTTGCCGAACCAAACTACACCTGTAATACTGGGGTTTTTAATACAATACATGGACATTGGTGACGTACCGTAGATAACAGTAAAGTCGCCACCTGCACTAAGTCACCAGCCACCATCCAAATATTACGAATTATAGCATCACTACTGATGTGTATGTGCCACTTAATTAAGATGATAACAGTAGTTTTATCATGACTGTATAATCTACCCTGTTTCAGCGTTGTTTTATGCTTTGTATCTGCGAGTATATACGGTTTAAAATTTTCCACCACTCGTTTTTTTTCCGCGACGAAACGGCGGCAAGACACTCAGAACATAAACACTAGCTGGCGATATTAGTGTAGCCCGTTATCAATTACGTCGCCACTGGGTTGATATTTTTGTAATTTGTTCATTTATAGCCATACTATGACACAGATGAAGTCACAAAATGACAGACTCCCCAGATAGCCCCTTCTAACTTTCCTGAAATCATGGAGTAGAAAATGTAAGTATGAACGCCCCCAAACGCGTCTGCACATCAAAAAATACGTTTTTCCTGGCGACTTTAGTGTTATCTACGGTACATTGCTTGCCCATGTTTTACAGGGACCAGCACTTGTAGGTCTCATAGCCTCTTGTAGCTTCCTTATTTTCTTATGTTCGATAGAGGGGGCATATTCCCTACCCTTCCCCTAACCCCTTCACACCCAGATTTTACTTTCTATAAAAAAAGTATGTTAGCCATAAAATTACAAAAAATAACTGAATATAACAAACTAGTTAGTGGACAAGGATACCAAACAGGTCATAGCTATAAAATGTTGCTTATAGTCACTAAAATTGTCTAATGGTACCCAAATTACGTTCTGGGCTTCAAGGGGTTAACCGTGAAACGAGACAAATTGTTTTATTTTACACAATATTTATCATCAGTTTTATTAGTAGCTTCGTCCTCACATTAGTAAGCATTATCTAACCCTTGTTTATGTTTCTAGGTGTAGAGGTGACAGAGACCCAGCCCCGCCCCTCCCGCACCGTCCCGCACAAAGGTAGTTCCTCCCTTGTTTTGTTTTTGAGTGCCTAGGGATGCCACTCCTTGGGATTTTTACCAATGTCTTCGGATCTGGGCCATGGCATTGGGATATGTTTTGTCATAGATAACAGTAGAACTGGATGTGACACTCCGTAACTACGCGCGCTGGACGCTGCAGTACTGGCCCCATGGTCAGTCTGCTGGCCCATTCACTTGCTGCATATGACTATCATATAGACTGGTTTATCAGTATATATGATATACTGTAATCTTCGTAACTGTTTGTTCTATAATATTATCAAATAAAAAATAGTCAAACACACTAAAGGAATGCCATTAGGAGACTTTGAAGAAATATGCATTTACTTAATATTCACTTCAAGTCTTCGCCATTTAAAACTTTGCGAGTCAACTTTTATCATGAAGGGTAGCAATAGAAGCGCAATTTTATTAGCTTTGCATTGATGTATTTCGTTAACAGATAAATGAATTACCACCATGCATAAATTAGCGTTAACTAAATAATTAAATCGTCAATCGGGTAATTTTCCCGATTGATGAGGTTATTTATTTAGTTAACGCTAATTTATACATGGTGCTAACTCATTTATCAGAAAATGAAATATATCTATAATAATATAAGCGAAAGTATGTGTTTGTGTGTGTGTGTGTCTGTGTGTCCGCGATAGGTGCCGCCCCCCGTGGCGGAATCCCATCATATGGCACAGTTTTGGAACCAGTTCGAACAGGGGAAGGTTTTAAGCCCACATATGGGATGGTCCAATCACTTTTTTTTCTTTTTTTTTAGTAGCCTAATAGCGAGAATTGTGAAAAAAAAGGGGGTTGCGAGAATTGAGGAAACCTTGATGTAGCGTGATGGGTAATGGGTGAGTGAATGGGTGGGGTGATGGGTAATGGGTGTGGGGTAATGGGTGAGTGAATGGGTGGGGGGTGATGGGTTGGGGGTGATGGGTGAGGGAATAGGTGGGGGTGATGGGTAATGGGTGAGTGAATGGGTGTGTGGTGATGGGTAATTGGTGAGTGAATGGGTGTGGGGTGATGGGTAATGGGTGAGTGAATGGGGGGGGGTGATGTGTAATGGGTGAGTGAATGGACTGGGGGTGATGTGAATGGGTTGGCGTTAATACATACATTTCTACATTCATGATTTCAGGAAAGTTATAAGGGGCTCTCTGGAGAGAGTGTGTTTGGTGGGCCACCAATAGCCCTCCGCAGGAGCTAGCCAAAAAGTCCGCCAGGCGGGCGGCTTTGCGGCTAGTAAGTAAATAAATGCTAAAATTCGTAATGGTGCCTGGCGACATTAGTGCAGTGGCGAGTGACTGACGACTATAAAGTTATCTACAGTAGTAGCTTTGTCTACTAGCTAATTTGGTATATTCAGCTACTTTTCGTAATTTTATGGGTAACAACAGACGATTTTATATAACCAAGGAAAGATCTGCGCGTGAAGGGGTTAAGAGTTATTCATAATTCCCCAGCTAACCATCACCGGTGGACCTACGTAGGCTGTAGAGTGGCGAACGGCGGCCGCCAGCGGCAGATTTACCTCCGTCAGCCCTCCGAAGGGCCGCTGGTGTATTTTCAGACGGGAAAATTTACTATGTTGAAACTAATGTACAGAATTTGAAGAATTGAATATTTCTATGTGTAAACATTTTGAAACAACAGTTATATGATTATCTTGCTGTAGTATTATATCAGTAGTGACAAGCAGCGGCAACTTGACGTCAATCCTCCGGAGGCCCGCTGGGCGCTGGTACGTATTTGTAAGTGGGAAATATTCATATCATATTATATATATAATAACACAGTAATATACACAGTATCTCAATATCGGTACCATCACTATTATTAGGCCTGTTCAAGCTATTAAAAATTGTTATAGAAGTTTTTATAATAGTTTATAGAAATTATCATATATCAGTTTATTTCAAATATTTCCAGCTTAATCAGGAACACCCAGAGATACATAGAAATAAAGATGAGATACGTACATAGGAAGGAGTTTACATGGAAAAAGGTTATCAGTTAGTCTATGTGTGTATCATATAAAAATAACATTTGATTAATTAACCGAGCAAAGATTACGGAATAACATGTGCACAAGGTCATATTTTCCCTTATTTCAATAACTTCCAACCTATTATCAACACATATCAATACCCAACGGTACACCTAATAAGGAATATGTAGATGATGGAGAATTAACATGGATAATATCATGATTTAGAACAGAATATTATTTGAATTCCCTGCTATCAATGCACTAAACTGCTAGACGTACGATAGCCATTGCAAAGGGTTAAAAACCCACAAAAGGCCTAAATTATCACCCTTAACCAGTCGATAACATAATGAGAACTTAGGTATAGCATGTTTTCGCTCCTTCATTATAACGAAATACTGAATAATATAAATGATTGCAGTACGACACGTTTTTTTAGGAATTCCTCGGCAGCGTTGTGCCAGTGACTCGAGTGAAATCACTTCAAATCAGTTACTTGGAAAACGCACAAGCGGGTGGATGTTGTTATGTTGTTCGCCGCAATCAATATCCTTCTACATGGCTGTACAGTGTTCCACGTACACCAGCATGTAAACCCAATAACGAAAATGTTTTTGTACTTATGAAATAAACAATGTCCATAGCAATGGACCCGTTTACTCACACCTAAAACACGGAGTATTATAAAGCTTTGGGTGCAATATAGGCTACATATCACTGTACTCATATTCTTTTTGCTGAGAAATGCACCATAAATGAAATATATGGCCTTTTTGGGGCCAAAATATCACAACACGGCGGAACGCGCTGTGATTGGTTGTGACGTAGTAACTGCAGACTCAGATCTCGCCTGATCAGCTGATCGGCTTGTTTTGGCTCAGCAAACCGCAAATTATAGTTTTATTTTACTAACCTAACTAACCTTACTAACTTGCATTACACCTACTACCGCAAGATGACCAGTAATCCTCCTTCAAGTGATGTAGTAGGTATTCACTGTGTTTGTGAATATGTAAGTTGTAGTTTATAAGGAAAAAGTGGATAGACAGAGCGAAGTGGCCCATGACACCAGACAAGTGATGACTTCTGGAATCGGCATTCCTTATAGGGAGCTTAAATGAACCTGCAATGACATGTACAGCTAGACAGATAGACGAACTCATAGAGGAACAGGTAGAAATGTATGGTTAGTAAAGGTTGTAGTGGTGAGTAGAGTGACGAAGGGTGTGTTTTGCTTATGTGGGGAAAGAAAGCCATACATTTCTACCTGTTCCTCTATGAGTTCGTCTATCTGTCTAGCTTTACATGTCATTGCAGGTTCATTTAAGCTCCCTATAAGGAATGCCGATCCCAGAAGTCATCACTTGTCAGGTGTCACGGGCCACTTATCTCTGTCTATCCATTTTTTCCTTATAAACTACAACTTACATATTCACAAACACAGTGAATACCTACTACATCACTTGAAGGAGGATTACTGGTCATCTTGTGGTAGTAGGGGTAATGCAAGTTGGTGTATTAGTAGGTAGTACATAATAGTAGCGGCCGCTTCACAGCTGTTTTGCTCTGTTGTCTAAGCTAGTGACGTCACAACATGGCGCCAGTCGTTTTAGAGCGTATACATTTTCCTGTACTTAAATTGGCTGTATCATCAAAAATACTGTTCATATAGAAAAATCAACATCACTGCCCAACTATATGAGGCTTGAAGATGTCAAATCAATCCTTACCTCAAGTAGAGTAAACGGGTCCATTATGATCTCCTTTTCATCGTATTACTGGATAACAACATAGGAATATTTATGGTTATACTTTCTAAGTATATTGCAGATATAGTAATGTTTTAAGGAGTGTTGCACAACCCATTAGCCGATTAATAGACTAATGGGCTGTTCAACACTCCTTAAAACATTACTATATCTGCAATATACTTAGAAAGTATAACCATAAATATTCCTCAATCAGTTAATATTACAGCGGCAAATGGGCATATGCCCTACGGCGGACCGCTGGGAGCGGCCCGCCGGTGAGCCTCTGAGCAAATCCCCAGCGGCCCTACGTCGTACACTTCCGTCGGGCCGCCTGTAAGACATACGGAGGGCCTCCGGAGGCCCTCCGTCTTTGTGTTTGCTGGGTCATTCAGCCACGGTCTTACTCACGCGAGCTGATCCCATATTCTCAATGAACATCGTAAAAAATCTTGTTTCTATTCTCTGCTACAAGTATGTCTAGCTCTTTACTGTCTGTCTACCCATCCCTCCCTCCCTCCATCTATCTGTCTATCTATCAGTTTTTAATCCACTCTTCTTACTGTAACTCACCTTTCATACTGTCCTTCCATAGCTTACCGCCGCTTTTATATTAGATACAATGATTATATGTGGCATGTGTCTCCTTGCTGCACGTCAAAATTGTGTGGGGGGGGTTGTGGTTAATGTGGTGGAGGCTGTGGTTAATGTGATAGGGTGTGTGGTTAATGTGGTGGGGTTTGTGGTAGTGTGTGGTGGGGGCTGTGGTTAATGTGGTAGGGTGTGGTGGGGGCTGTGGTTAATGTGGTGGGGTTTGTTGTAGTGTGTGGTGGGGGCTGTGGTTAATGTGGTAGGGTGTGTGGTGGGGGCTGTGGTTAATGTGGTGGGGGCTGTGGTTAATGTGGTAGTGTGTGGTGGGGGCTGTGGTTAATGTGTTAGGGTGTGTGGTGGGGGCTGTGGTTAATGTGTTAGTGTGTGTGGTGAGGGCTGTGGTTAATGTGTTAGGGTGTGTGGTGGGGGCTGTGGTTAATGTGGTAGGGTGTGTGGTGAGGGCTGTGGTTAATGTGTTAGGGTGTGTGGTGGGGGCTGTGGTTAATGTGGTAGGGTGTGTGGTGGGGGCTGTGGCTAATGTGGTAGTGTGTGGTGGGGGCTGTGGTTAATGTGGTAGGGTGTGTGGTGGGGGCTGTGGTTAATGTGGTAGGGTGTGTGGTGGGGGTGGCCGGGTGTCTGTGTGGAAGGTTTATGGAACTGTCGTCGATGGGAATTCTCGCCGAAACACCAACCTAGAACTCTCGCCTACGTGGAAATGTTAACCTAACCTGGACATTGGTACCTAACTTAACCTAACTGATCAAGCTATTGCTGGTATTTCATCCCTGAATACAGAAACACGGCTAAATCCTGATTGAATGTAGCCTATATATTGGGTCCTGTAATATCAAGAATTGGAACACTCGACGACGGCGGCGAGTGTTCCGATCGGCGACAGTTCCAGGTACCGTGTGGAGAGGTGTTTGAGGTGCGCCTTATTGACTTCTGATTGACTCCTATACTCCTATGTTTGTTTGGTTACAGGGAGTTTCGTACACAAGTTAATTCGTACCCAGTTTTTGTTAGTTGTTTCGTACACTGATTTTGAGTTTTGTTCGTACATACCTGGTGTCGAATCGTACCTCTAGTAATCAAGTTCAGCTCTGAGCTGAGTGTACGAAACGACTACGGTTTCATATAGACTACGAAACAACTTTTTTGTGTACGAATCTACTGGTGTACGAAACAACTTGTGTACGAACTGACTGCATCCGTTTGTTTTCATTGGTTATTGTTTTTAAGGAGTGGGAATTCTGGTTATTATGGTGGAAGAGAGAGAGAGAGAGAAAGAGAGAGAGAGAGAGAGAGAAGAGAGAGAGAGAGAGAGAGAGAGAGAGAAGAGAGAGAGAGAGAGAGAGAGAGAGAGAGAGAGAGAGAGAGAGAGAGAGAGAGTGTGTGTGTGTGTGTGTGTGTCATTCACACCCACGGTCTTGTCCACGCAAGTTGAACTCGCGATCGCCAGTTTCACCCTCCCCAAATATCCTTACCCAGCAAACACAAAGACGGAGGGCCTCCGGAGGCCCTTCGTATGTCTTACCGGCGGCCCCAAGGGAATTTAAACGCTGGGGACGCGGGGGAATTTGCTCAGAGGCTCACCGACGGCCCTCCCCCCCCAGGGCCGTTTTTGGGCATAAACCCTTTGGGTTTTATATTACTTTTAATATTTTGGTAATTAATTTTTAAGGGGGTTTGCAAAAAAAATTAATGAAGGGGTGTTCAAAAACAAAAAGCCGAATTAAAGAAAAAAACCTAATTTTCCTTTTGTCACCTTAAAAATAAAAGGGGATTATTTATACTGCAATAACTTAAAATTATAACTTTTAATATTCCTTTTGGTTTCGTTATCCCTTTTACTAAAGGATATTGTATCAGCAAAAGGGTCTAACAGCTTATACCCCAATTTACTAAACAGTGCCTATTTTGTTCAGTTTAAAATGGTCTTACGTTTATAGCCAATATTACTCAAAGTGCCTATATGTTCGCTTAAGGGGTCAAACCCCAGGCTTAAAACCAAATAATACTCACAGGCCTTATGAATAGCTTTGGCTATTTAAAGGCTTTAGCAAAAAAATTACTAACCATGCATATTATAAATTAAATTTGTCTACTTGTGTATGTCTTACTTTAATTTTTACGGAACCGTGGTTTTTTTTTGCCTTTTTGGGGGCTACTGGAAACAAAAACGCCCCCTACTAATTCCCCCGGCCCCTAATTACAATTTTGCTTCAGCTTGTTGGATGGGATGAAAATTTTTACTGAAAACCCCCTGCATTTTTTTTACTTTTATTTAAAGTTTGTACTAAAAGGGAAGGGAAGAATAAAGGGGGAATGAGAAAAAAAAAAAGAGGGGGGGGGGGAATGGGAAATTAAAAGAGAAAAAAAGGGGAAAAAGGGGGAAAGGAAAAAGGGAAAGGGGGGAAAAGAAAAAAAGAAAAGGGGGTTTTTAACAAAACCCCCGTGTCTTGCCCTAAAATCCTTTTTATAAAATGTTAATTCCCCCGTAAATTTTTTTCTTTGGGGCTTCAAAATTTCCCCTTTCAAAAAAACGAAAAAGTTTTATAAAAAGGGAAAGGGGGAGGGGAAAAATTAAAAAAAAAGAAAATAAAAAAGAAAAAAAAAAAGAGAGAAATGAGGGAAAAAATTTAAAAAGGGGAAGGGGGAATTTTTTGGGGGGGGTCGCCAATTTTCTGGTTTCTCTGTTGTGACCTTGGAAACCCCCTTTTCATTTCCCTTTTACCCCTTGTCTTTCTTTATCTATATTTTTCCCTTATCAAACTACCATTCTTTTTAATTTTTATTTTTATATATCCACTTGGTTTCAACTGGATTTTGAAAACCCATCTTTAGTTTTAAAAACCCCTTTCCCAGCTGCTTGGAAATATCCCTTGTTTGTAAGCATCAGGGGTCCTTTTTTGGGGGTGTTTTTTTGGGGGGGGTGGGGGGGGGCCACATATAGGCCCGTTTTTCCCTCCTAGGGGGGGGAACTATGGAAAATCACCTAAAGGGCAGCTCCCCAACCCAAAGAAAACTTTTCCCAATTGCAAAACTCCCCAAAAACTTTGGGCCTTCTGAAAACATGGTTGGTTAAAATATAAATTTTGGTTTGGGGGAAAAAGTTTTATCGAGACAAAAACCACCCTGCCCCAAAGTTTTAAATTATAATTTTTAGGTGTGGGAAAATTTTCTTGAAAACCCACCACACCACCCTCCCGGGGTGAAAAATTGTGTTTTAAGTTGGGGCCAAAAGATCCCCACCAACACCCTGCCCGGGGGGTTTGTTTTGAAGGGTGGGGAAAAAAATTTACCAAAAGAGCCCCTCACCAAACAACCCAACAAGTGGGTTAAAAGTGAGATGGGGGAAAAAATTTCCCAAAAGGTTCCTACAACACCCCTACACACAGGGGTTTAAGAAACTGAATGTTTAGGTGGGGGGAAAAGATTTCTAAAAAGTTCCTCACCAAACACCCTGACACACATGGTTTTTAAAAATTATGAATGTTTAGAGGGGGGGAAAAAGATTTACTACAAAGTAACTCCCCAAACCCCCTGACACACAGGGGTTTTTAAGAAAAGAATGAATTGGAAAATTTTTACCCGCTAAACTCAACCAAACACCTTAACACGGGTTTTGTTAAGTTGAATTTTAGAAGTTTTTTTTAAACAAAGGTTTCCCACCAGAAACCCGGGGGGGGGAACAAGTGGTTTTAGTTATGTTTTTAAGGTGGTGGGGGGGATTTTTACATTGGGTACCTCCCCAAAACCCCCCGGGGGGCACAGGGGTATTTAAAAACCAGGGTTTAAGGGTTTTTTGGTTCCCTTAAAAAAGTTTTCCCACAAAACCCCCTTTTTTTTGCACCATTTGTTTCCAAAATTAATTTTTTAAAATTTGGAATCCCAAAAGTGAAAAACCATTGACACCAAAATTGTTAAAAATAAAAATCCCAAAAAAAAGTTGAAAAAAAGGGGTTAAAAAATTTCCCCGTTCTTTTTTTTACAGGCCATAGAAATCGACCTGGGTGCTGGTTCAATGTGAATTTTAGAAGGTTTCAAAAAAAAACCTTGATATGCAGGCAAGGGGTAAAAAAGCCCAAACCGATGGTTTTTTGTGACCAGGTTTTAAAAACTTGGAGTTGTCCCCGTAATTTGGGTGGAGTTTTAGTTTTTGGGGGGTTTTGGGGGTTGTGTGTTAGTCCAGCTTTACTCTTGTAAATACTGAACAGCACACACACCACTGTCAAAAAAACAAAAGTACACTACAGCTTATCCCCAATGTTCCAACTGCCATATTGTATCAGCTTAATGGTCTAAAACAGTTTATACCCAAATTTTACTCATCATGCCTTATTGTATCGCTTAAATGGTCTATACAGCTTATAGCCCAATATTACTCATCATGCCTATATTGTTCAGTTTAAATGGTCTTACAGCTTATACCCCAAATATTACCAACGGTGCTATATTGTATCACTTAAAGGGTCTATAAGCTTATAGCCCAATATTACTAAACGTGCCTATTTGTATCAGTTTTAAAGGGTCTAATACACTTATAGCCAATATTACTCACAGTGCCTATATTGTATCAGCTTAATGGCTATACAGCTTATACCCCAAAATATTACTCAACAGTGCCTATATTTTCAGCTTAAATGGTCTATACAGCTTATACCCCAATATTCTAAACAGTCCATAAGTATCGTTTAAAAAGGGTCTATACAGCTTTAGCCCAATATTACTAAACAGTCCTATTTGTATCACTTTAATGGTCTATACAGCTTATAGCCCATATTACTCAACAGGGGCCTATATTTTATCCTTAATGGTCTTTTAACAGTTTAAAATAGCCCAATATTACTAAACAGTGCCTATATTGTTCACTTATATTTTCTATACAGCTTAACCCCAATATTACTCAACATGCCTAAAATGTATCCTTAAATGGTCTAACAGCTTATACCCAATATTACTCACGGTGCCTATATTTATCATTTAAAAGGGTCTATCAGTTTATAGCCCAATATTACTCAACGTGCCTATATTTATCAGCTTTAAGGGTTTCTATACAGCTTATACCCAATATTACTCTCATGCCTTTTGTATCAGTTTAAAATGGTCTATACAGTTATACCCCTATTACCATCGTGCCTATATTTTTCAGCTTTAATGGTCTATACAGCTTATACCCCAAATATTACTCAACAGTTGCCTATATTTTAGTTTAAAAGGGTCTATACAGCTTATACCCCATATTCCCAAACAGTGCCTATTTTGTATCGTTTAAAATGGTCTTACAGCTTATAGCACAATTTCTAAACAGTGCCTATTTGTATCAGCTTAAATGGTCTATCGCTTTACCCAATTTACTAAACAGGGGCCTATATTTATCACTTAAATGGTCTAAAAAAACACTTATACCCCAATATTACTCAACGGCCTATTTGTTCAGCTTAAAAATGGTCTATACAGCTTATAACCCAATATTACCCCAAAACAGTGGGGCCTATATTGTACCCGCTTAAAGGGTCTATCGCTTATACCAATATTACTAAAACGGGCCCTTTTTGTATCATTTAAATGGTCCTATACGTAGTGTAATGGTTCTTACTATTACCTCACCACTGATGACTGACTGACAGACGGGCTTGCTGACTGACTGACGGGCTACACTCTAATGCTTCTGAACTTTGGAGGGATGAAATATCATGAAAACCACTGCATATTTTTAATTACTCCAGGTTTGTACGTATCTCTGAATTATGTAACTTGAACGTTGGTAATGAGTTACAGGTAGATTTTCCGTGGGGTTTTTTTTGCCTTTTTTTTGTTGAAAAATCATACCGTAAAAACAGAAAATTTCGCCACCTGCACTAATGTCGCCAGGCCCATATATTACGAATTATAGCATTACTACTGCTGTGTCTTCCACTGAAGATGAACCAGAGTTTATATTATCTGTATAATCTCCCTGTTTCAGCGTTGTTTTATCTTTGTAGCTGAAAGTATTCACTACAGAAGGAAAGAGGGAGTAGAGAAAAAAGGAAAATGTGAAAAGAGAGAAAGAGAGAGGGGGGAAGGGAGAGAGAAAAAAAAGAAAAGGGAGAGAGAAAAAAAGAGAGGAAGGGAGAGAAAAAATAAAGAGGGGAAGGGGAGAGAGACAAATAAATCGAGAGGAAGGGAGAGAGGAGAATAAAGAGAGGGGAAAGGAGAGAGAAGGAAGGGGGAGAGAGAGAAAAAGAGAGAGGAAGGGGGAGAGAGGAATAAAAAGAGGAAGGGGAGAGAAGAATAAAGAGAGGGGAAAGGGGAAGACAAGGGGCTGGCAGTGACTTTGTATCACTTTTGGTTTGGACCCAGAAACCGGACGGGAGAAAAACAGTCTGTTATTTTAGCTGTTTTGACCCTTTCTAAAGGACTAAAAAGGCTACGGGAAATGCACAAGGGAACTGTAACACTTAGGCCCCTACAGGGATACAGGGAACCTAAAAAAACCCTTAAATAACCCAAATAAGGGAAATAAGAACCCTTTTTCCCAACATGGCAGTATAGAAAACGGGAAATTTTTTGATACTTTTTGCCCCAATCGTGATTTTAGGGAGTTTTGACCCATTTCCCGTGGATTGTCGGGTACAGGCAGTGCATGGAGTCTGTTAAAGCGGGTTTTACACGGGCACTTTTCTGCTCATAAACATGCTCAGTGACCTTTTGAGGATTTTGCTCAAAAGAAAGCCTGTTTGGTTGCAAAGGGAACTACTTCGAAGCTATTTTTGCTCGTCATTTTTAGTGAGCAAAACGTTTACTGTTAAAAAGGCCAATTATGGGTGACTTATTATTTATTTCAAGATAAATTTTTTTCTAAAACCTCAAAAAAAATCAACATGCTCGACTGGGCAGACGGATGGAAAACTTACTGATTGACTTGTTCGGCCATTTTACAATATGAACATATATAGCCCTCTATTTGTTAAAAAAAACTTAAAAAAGAAAACATACACCCCCAAAACCTAAGAAGCCGACCTTCCCCAAATCATTTATTTTACGGTGATACACAGGCGACAGGGGTTTTGCGAGGCCGTACAGGGGTGTGTGAAAGGGGTTGTATATGGTAAAACGAGAGAGGGTAAGAGTGCAGTGTTTTTCCCCCAGTGTGTGTGTCGACCTAAGAGCGAACCGCAGTTCTCTCCAAATATAACGGCGTCAAGCCCCGTAAACCGCCACGGGCCCCGGGTACGGCGCGGCCACGTGGGCCATAGAAAAACTACTTTTGGGGGGTTACGGAAGTTTAAAAAGAAAAAACCTTTGGGCTAATCAAAAAACCTTTCTTGATTAGGTTATTGAATGGAAATATTTTTTATCGTACACTGATTTTTTAGTATTTTCGTACAAACCCGGGGTCATTTTGTAAATCTAGTAGTCAAGTTCAACTCTGCGCTGAGTGTACGAAACGATTGTTTTTTATAACTACGAAAACTTTTGGTAATTGGCGGGGGTTTTGCTCGTTTTAAGCACCAACTTTTTTCGGGGCCACAATGTGCGCAATGGAGAAGTTTTTTTGGAACCCCCCCCAAAAAAAAAAAAAATTTTTAATAAAAAACCTTCCCTTATAGGTTTTAAAGAAATTAACCTACCTTTAAAGATTTAATTAAAACCTTTATTTTAGGTGTTCAAACCCCTTAATTGGTTAGGGGGTTTTTTTAAA
Source organism: Chionoecetes opilio (assembly GCA_016584305.1). Taxonomy (NCBI): domain Eukaryota; kingdom Metazoa; phylum Arthropoda; class Malacostraca; order Decapoda; family Majidae; genus Chionoecetes; species Chionoecetes opilio. The sequence continues at coordinate 84,039 of JACEEZ010003763.1, read as the reverse complement.
AACCTTTTTTGGTTAGTGATTAAAAAAAATTTGGTTAGGGAGGTTTCTTAAAAAAACCTTTTGGGTTTTTTTTCTTTTTAAAAAATTTTTTTTTTTTTTTTGCGCAAAAAAAAAAAAAAAATATTGTAAAAAAAAATGTTGGTTCCCTGAAAAAACCCAACTTCTATAAACCTAAGTTGTTTGGTTTATTAAAAAAACCATAGTTTTTTCTAAACCTTAATTGACTATAGGTTCAAAAACCAGGTAGTAGAAAAATTTAAAAAATTTTTAAAACTAATATTTTTTTCAAAAATTTTTAAAAATTTTTTTTAGGGAAAAATTTTTGTATTTTTAAATTCCTTAAACCCCCAAAACTTTTGGGGCCACTGTGGCCCGCGCCGTACCCTGGGGGGTCTAAGGGGTGAGCTATATGGACGAAAAAGCGTTCGTCTTTTTGGCAACAACACACTGGGGTCAGACAACGCATTTATTCCGCAAAATAAAAATTCAAAACATTTTTCCCCCCAAAACTTCCCTTTTCCCCCGTAATAAAAACTTAATTAGGGTTTTTTTGATTAGTTTTTTTTTTTAATTTTTTTTAAACAAATAAAGGGGTTCTATTTGCCAATTTTGGAGGGCCTAACCCCGCTCGTAAGCTTTCCCCGTTTAGTAAGCAGGCAGTTGGTCTTTTTGAGAAAAGAAAATGATCTTGCATAAATAATATGTCATCCCAATTTCGGCCTTTTTGAAAACGTTTTTGTCACCTAAATGACGGAAAATAGCTTTGAAGTAGTTTTTTTTTGTTTTTAACCCAAACAGGCTTTCATTAGAAAATCCTAAAAAGGCTATGGGCCCTTCTAGCAAAAATCCCGTTTAATAGCCGCTTTTAAAATTTTTGAGAGTTTTTGGAAAATTTTCATGGCACCCCCAAAAAAAGGTCCCTTTAAAAACGGCCTTTAAACAAACGTGGTCTATATTAAAAAAATCTCTCCGTTCCAGGCTCTTGGAAATCATCACACTGGGCGTGGACAATGCCCGGTTTTTTAAACAAAATTTCCTACAACATTTTCCTTCAGTCTTTTTTCTTGATACAGGAAAAAACCTCGCATTACATATTCGGACCCCCGTTGAGTTCAGGACCTCCTCCTAATTTTTTTTTTTTTTTTTTTTTTTTTTTTTTTTTATGGTCGAAAATTTTCTTCCTAAGCTAATATATACACCTAGAAATTTATTTATTAATATTTTTATTTTTTATTATTGTATTTTCTTATTATTTATATTATAGGGGTCGAAAAATTTCCTAGCTACATAATATACACCAAGAAATATTATTATTTATCTATATTTTTTTTTTTATTACTTATTTTAGGGGTCAAATTTCCTAGCTAGCTATATATTACCCCTAGAATTTATTATAATTATTAATTATTTTTTATGGGGGTCAAAGTTTCCTAGCTAATATATACACCTCAGAATTTTTTTTTTCTTTTTTTTTTATTAGGGGTCAAAAATTTCCATAACTATATAGTTACTTATAACACTTGTGAATTATTTTAATTTTTTGATATTTGTATATACCTTTCCCCCCCTCTATTTAATCCCACCCATTATTCGGCACCCTTGCATTACTCGGACCACTTGGGGCCCAATTAGTCACAATAGGAGAGGTTATACTGTATATAATTTCTCAGCCATTCATCTAATACCTTACCTTGAATAAAAAAAACATGTAGATTTCTCTTCCTCCGTTCTTTGTTCATTTTTTGTGCCTATCCTCTGTTTTTCATTTCCTATTCCTACTTCCTATGACGCTGTTTTGCATCCACACTCCACTTTCCATCATCCGATGACCTCGGCCTAAAAAGCTCTCGCCGGATCTCCTGGGTTGCAAGTCTAGCCATTTCAAATCTTGTAGTTTGATGGGTTCCTAATATCTCCTTCTGCCATAATCGGTCCCAATCTTACTACTTATCTTCCACTTCATCCTTAAGTCTTGTCTCTTCCCGTATCATCACTTCAATTTCATCACCACGTCCTTGTATTCACCATATTAGTCCAGTTATTCACCTCCCCTTCAGGAGGAAGGAGGGAGAGCGGAAGGAGGCCTTGCCAAGTGTGGTGTGAATGAAAGGCAGGAAGCAGGGGCGTCGAGGCCCCCACAGGCAGAGAAGCAGAGGTCAGGGCAGCGCGTTTAGGCTCTCTAATGATGTTGCTTGACGGTCAACCACTGTTGCAGAGTTGCTGAGGTCAATAAGTCCCAAGACCCGGCTCGCTACCCGATCACCCGGAGGGTTCCCGCAGGACCCGGCCGTCGCAGTGTGGTGGACACCCGAAGTGCCGGCGAGGGTTGGGTTTCCGCAGGACCGGCCGTTGAGTGTGTTGGCCCCGAGTGCCGAAAAGCTGTTGCCTGCGGTGGAGGGGCTTGATGGGGACGGGCAAGCCACATGAGTGCCATGGGAGCAGCAGGATCAGTCCCGCCATCAGGGGTGGGGAGGCACAGGGGTGATGAAGCAAGAATCACACTGGAAGGCAGGCCAGCTCAGGCCACAAGGGCACACACTGAGCTGATAGTGCCAGCAGTGTGACAAAACATTTTTAAAAATACAAGAGTCTGCTTACTTGAAGCAACATATCCGTGACCACACAGTGGTTTTTAAGAACCTTGAATTGTTTTAGAGATGTGGAAAAGATTTTTACTACAAAGGCGTGAACTCTCACCAGAACACAACCTGACCACACAATTGTGTCAAGAACCATGAAGTTTAGAGTGTGACGGAAAAAGATTTTACCTCCACAAAGAGAAAAAGAGTTTCCCTCACACATTCTTTACAACCCTGACACACAGGGTGTTTTAAGAAATTATGAATGTTTAGAGTGTGGGGAAAAGGATTTGCTAGAAAGAGTGACCTCACCACACACGCCCTTGACACACAGTGTGGTGAGTCCGGATTGTTAAGAATTAATGAATGTTTAGAGTGTGGGAGGGAAAAAAGATTTACTACAATGCGGGTAACCTCACAAACACACCCTGGACACAACAGTGGTGTTAAGAATTATGAATGTTTTTTGAGTGTGGGAAAAGAATTTACTACAAAGGAGTGACTCACTAGGTACACACCCTGACATAAAGGTGGTGTAAGAATTATTGAATGGTTATAGAAGTGTGGAAAACGATTTGCTAGAAGAAAGGGTGACCCACCACACACACCACTGACACACAGTAGGCGTTAAGAATTTATGAATGTTTAGCGTGTGGGAAAAGATTTGCTACAATGGGATTCCTCACAAAACACACCCTGACACAACTGGTGTTACAAGAATTATGAATGTTTAGAGTGTGGGAAAAGATTTACTACAAAGAGTGACTCACCCAAAACACACCCTGACACACAGTGGTGTTAAGAATTCATGAATGTTTAGAGTGTGGCAAAAGATTTACTACAAGAGTCACCCTCACCAAAACACCCTGACACACAAGGGTGTCACAAGAAAGTTATGAATGTTTGAGTGTGGGAAAGTATTTACGAACAATGGTTTTCCCTCACCACACAACACCCTGACACACAGTGGAGTTATGTTAAGAATCATGAATGTTTAGAGGTGGGAAAAATTATTACTACACAGAGCGTCACCTCCAAAACAACCCTGACACACAGTGGTGTTAAGAACCATGCAATGCCCTAGAGAATGTGGGAAAAGGTTTTATACCACACGAACTCAACCAAACAACCTTTAGAACACTGGTTTGCGGGAGTCAAGTGTGATATTGTAGCAAGTGTTTCAAGACAAACGCCTGAGATTGCCCTAGCACATGAAGACCACTTTGAAGGTGGTGTGTCATGTTGTGTTGTGTGGACAAGTGGGGTTTGTAACCCGTGACCTGTGGGGAGCCTGGTTTTTTAGAGAGTGTTTTTGTTCCTGTGTGAATGGGTGGATGAGGGACAAGTTGTGTTACATGTATATGATGGTGGTTGGCAAACAGTTTTGTTTGCACTTGGGGTCGGTGAGGGAGTAGTAATGGCAACCCAGCAGTCGAGTTGTTGGAGGTAGGGCCCAGTGCAGTTGTGACTTTCAATAAATGTATCCAGGGTTTTAAAGGTTTCTCTGCTTGATTGCCTTATAAAAAAAAACAGTCCTTTCCACGCATAAGTTACGCACCTAAAACCTAATTTTCTGCAGGGATCACCATATATTGTATATACGCAATAAAACTTACTCTGTCTGCTCCATCGTTGGACAGCCGCAGGAAAAGTGATGACAACTGCATTAAAAGACAAGTCCAAATTGTCTACAAAATAATACAAGACAGTCAACAGTGCGACAAAAAAGTTTAGAAAAAAAAAAACGAGTGCTATTAATAAATATTTCATCACACCTGTGTCTATTGCATGAGGTTTTCTGCATAGAAATGATCATAGTATCCTGGAAAAGAAATGAAACATGGTATATATACTAGTGTGAACATGGCCCTAAATATGAAACGGCATTAAATACAATCAATCATAAGGCAGAAAAAATTTGCCTAAAAAAGGGGGGGCGGTAGCTAGTGATCTTGTTCTGGGCAATGGGTGAAAAGTAAAGGATAACTCAAAAACAACGATGGAAATAGTTATAGATAAAAGCAACCATGGTAGAATTTAATAAACAGTTGAGTTGTATACACCTGAAACACAAAAAGTAATCATTGAGGCAAAATACAGGAGCTCCCATACTCTTACGTACGTTCGTGGGGTTCGTGGGGGTTTGTACTGAACTTGCAAATGTACCAAAAGTTTATTCCAGCATACTCTTGTCACAATACTGAAAACTGGCACACCCACCACTGTCAAAGAACAAAAAGTACACTACAGCTATAGCCCAATATTACCTCAACAGTGCCTATATTGTATTCATGCTTTTAAAAGGTCTATACAGCTTATGGCCCCATATAATAATTATCAACAAAGCAGTGCCATAATTGTATCGCTTAAATGGTCTATACAAGCTATATAGACCCACTATTACTCAACAGTGCCTATATTGTATCAGCTTAATGGTCTATACAGCTTATAGCCCAATATTACTCCACAGTGTGCCTATATTGTATCAGCTTAATAATGGTCTATACAGCCTTATAAGCCCAATATTATCCACAGTTCTGCCTATATTGTATCAGCTTTCAATGGTCCTATACAGCTTATAGCCCAATATTATCTCCACATTTAGATTAAATTGTATCGCTTTATAAATGGTCTATACAGCTTAGGGCCCAATATTTACTCCACAGTTTGCCAATATTATTGTATCAAGTTTAATGGTTCTACGTAAAGTGTCAGTGGTTTCTTACTATTACATTACCACTGGACTGGCTGGATGAATGGACTGACTGGCCTACACTCTAAATGCATGGGTTTTAACCTAGGGGTAATAACGCGTACCCCAAGGAGAGTTACGTAAGGGGCTGTCAGGGGAGGTGGAAGTACGACCCTTCTCCACGGGGGTCGTTAGGGTTACCGGCCTGATACGTGCCTTCAGGGCCAGATGGAAAAGTGAAGCAGTAGTATGCCACTCAAAAATTTCATAATTCCCAAGACTAACCCTGAAAATCATAAGATGGGCCAAAATATCCAAGGTTTACAAATAAATGTAAATAACACTAAGAATCTTGAATAAAGTGTACATTTCACCTAGAAATTTGAAGTAGTATTGGAGAATCATGTTAAATTTACAAAAAAGAAGAAAAAAAGAGGCAGTTTTATATAAGAACTGCGCAACATTTCGGTCTGGTATGAAGGTAGAGATTTATGGCATGGGGAAGGCCATGGGGGACAGCGAGAGATAGGGCAGTGGGAGGGGTAGTGTAATGCCCATTATTCGGGAGATGATAGTATGAGTATTATTATTATAAAATTCCCGAGTTATGTCTTGTAAGTAATTCTTTTTCTCAGTTTCACATATGACTCATCGTATTTCTTTCTTTCCGCCATCTTTTCGTCTCAGTTTGGCCATCCTAGACGCCATTTTGTTTATCTTCTTTCGTTCTATCACCCGCCATTTCTTTCCTCGGTCTTCCATTCCCCCCCCCCCCGATATGCCGTATGCGAGACACAATCCGTAGGATAATTATTCTGCGATCAGTGATAACTAATGATGTCAGATCTTTTTATCTTTTGCCAGCTAGTTGGTCAGACCAAGTTTCACTCCCAGATTCTTAAGGTCTGTCAAAATAATCCCCATCGTTATCGGTTATGGTCATATATGGACGTGGTAGTAACGATACACGCTAAAATGAAAACCTACCAAATTTCTATGCTCCATATTCCATACCCTCTCACTCCAAAAATGTGTTCGGACAAGTTGACGGGCCCACAAATCATACCTTTCTTGGTTATTAGACTAAGCATATTAAATTCTTCAGTATCAAAGTAAAACAGGTTTATATTATAAGCCACATGTTCTTATATACGCAAGTTTCATTACTTAAATAGTTATTTCGGGATTATAAGCTTTTCATTTGTGGTCACGGCGACACCATTCAAACAATTTCCCTTTGTGCGGGTGGACCATAACGCCCAGACGGCAGTTTTCCATCCATCTCTCACTTAGGTAAGTCGCTGACCAGTGTTCCTGTTTCCCCCCCCCCCCTTTCCTTGTTATCATTATTGTTATCTATATTTTCAAATATGGGTATCTATGTTTAGTGTACGCTAATGTACAGGAGGTGCACCCATCCTTATAAGTATTATTACCAGGAGTTTCCATCCATCTCTCACTTAGGGAGAGGCTTCAGCGGGAGGCGTCCCACGCCTTCCTCTCAAGAACACATGGTCATTGTGTATCCACACATCCAACTCCTTATTCTCACATTCTCTTTCCTATATATATATATTCAAGGTATACCTATAGTGCTCAGTCGATGGGTATATAAGTGGTAATTCTAAGAATGATTCTGTAAGGGAAATTATGCTCTATTGTAGCTTGCCCGTTCCAGATTAGAGTTTATGTATGTGTCTACGATCTCAAACAGCAATAATGTTTCATGGCGAATAAATAGGAGGTTGTTTCAAATATAGTTCTTGTGTTATTATAAAAACCCAGGTGATTATTCTGTATTAGGATAATAATTCCCCACACTTCCAAAAGAGTTCCGCCTTACTCGGTATAATTCCACGTATCAATCACGACTACCAAGATCAATCAAATATTAATATTAATCAAACGTGCCCAGGGAGTAATCCAGTGAACTACTCGTCGGGGCTGGTGGCAGCAAATCCCATAACCTAAACCTTATTATCCTTTCCCCTTAAGTATATCCCCCTTGTTCAGTACTCTCCGTAGTGAGACGTGGTCATACTATAATCATATAGTGAAGTCAGAAGACTAAGTTAAATTATCCATTCAAGTTGTAATCATTTATCAAGTCATCCCCAAATAATATCATTCAAGTAACGTTAACCAGTCATAATACCCCAGACCAGTTACCCCAAATTTCTGTCATGACAGTAGGCGCTTTAATCGGCCAAGGGAAGGGATAGGGATTGGATGGACAAATGGAATGACAAATGGGAAGTGGGGGGGTAAGGGAGGGGCTGGGGGAGCGGATGGAGCAGAGGGGGGCTTTTTTGGGGAAGGAGTAGGGTTGGTTGTGAAACACGGGTGGGAGGTAAGGGATAAAGCATAAGGGAGGGGATGGGGAGTGGAGGGACGGGGAGGGGCCTTAAAATCCCAAATATCTAGCTCTTTTCAATAAAAAACCCCAAGCCCCCAAAGCCGGCACCCAAAATCCAAGGTCTTGGGAAAAACCCATGGATGGCAACCGGGTTTGTGGTGTACGCCACCCCCGCCTTTGTACGAGTATTGGCGGGGTAGAACGCAACTGTTGTCAGGTACACGCCCCCCACTCCCCAGTCGGGAACTTTTGCTGGCTGGGCCATTGGTTTCCTCTTGGCTACTTTTTACTGAAACTTACATGGCCTATAGGAATTTCGCGATTTCATAACACTGCTATCGAAAAAATTTTGGCATTACAAGTAAAGCTGAGTTCCCGGACCGTTACAAAATTTTTGATAAATGAAAACTACTTTTTTTTGTATGTGCGAAGGGTGCTGTATGACGGCAGCGATACATGGTGTAAAAAAAACTTGTTAGTGTGGCTGACTGGTTCGGTGTGATTGAGGTGATGTCTGTTTTGTGTGGTGGTGCGGTGTGGAGTATGGGGTGACGTGGTGAATGTGGGGCGTGGTTTTGCGGTGTAAGGGGGGGAAATGGTATTTTAATGTGTGTTGTTAGTATCGTAATTTTTTTTTTGAAGTTAGTAAAGAAAAAATAGATTTAAATTCGTGTCTTATGCACGTTTTGTCTTGGGGTTGGGTGTGTCTGAGTATGTGCGCATTTTATACTATAATTTTAGATTTTAAATCTTTTGCATACGAAACATGCAAACTTCTTTTAAATTTGTGTGTATTTTGTGTGTTTTTTGTGTGGGATGGCCTCCCTTGCTGACGGGGGTGTGACTTGTGCAGAAGTGAGTGAAAAGTGAGTGAGTGAGGGGAGCAGTGACCGAGGGGGCTAATCGAGTGTTTTTTGTTAGGGGGCTGTTTTTGTGCAGTTTTAATAATAGAGTCTTTATATTGAAAAACTTTGCGATTTCACGAGCTTTTACAGTTTTTTTTTCTGAATTTCTAATAACATGAGCGGGGGGCTTTTCAGGTGTGGCTTTTTTATTTTACGCAAACTTCTTAAATATATTCACGTCCCATATTTTTAATTTCTCTTAAATTTTGGCTTTAAACATTTTGGGTACTTTTTCCCATTACATGCTTAATTAATGTTTTTTCAGAAATGTTTCTTAAATTAATAATTAATTTTTTATATGCAAAAGTCCTTAGAATAGTATAATTTGTGTTCAGACTATGCAGCACGTTTAAAATGGAGGCTCAGAAAAAAGAGACGTTACAGTGAGGATACATAATTTTGGGTCACAGCATCTTTAAAAGAGGAAAACTAAAATGCCTCTGTGTTTTGTGCAAAATACTGTCCCCCCGGTCCAAAAACCCAAAGCTTGCTCCAGCGACATTTCACGGTTGTCACCCAAGCTGAAAGGAAAAGATGTGGACTATTTTAGGCGCAGAAAAAAACTGCTAACCCCCCCCCCAAAACGGATCACTGGGGAGCTTTCCCTCAGTCAAATAGAGCCCCCTCCATGCTTCGTATGTAGTTTCACTGAAATTGCTCGCAAAAAAAACCTCATTCCTTGGGGAGACGCTGCCCTGCCATGTCCAAGACATTTAAAATTATGCGGGGGGAACAATATGCAAAAAAAGCTTGACACCCCCTGCCGTTGTCAGAAAACCCGTCCAGCGACGTATCTCGACAGTCCACAGATTCAAAGACCAGGGGGTTTTCTAGATAAAAACACCCCCCCTTTAGGAATATTTTCTCTCCATTGGATGAAACACAGACGTGGCAAACCTTGCTCAGTTCGGGCATTCACGGGGTACTAAAAGATAAAAAAATTTTAAGGAAAAATTTTCTTTTTTGTCTCCTTTTAAAGTTTCAATAGGGGAGCAATATTTTTAAAATTTGTAAATTCTTTCTTTAAACTGAGGACAAGTGAAAAATGTATGTGGTGCCCAAAAAGATGGGCTCCTGCCATGCTGGGCGTCTCAGGATTTAAGACAAGAATTACAGCTTTTAACGTAAGAAAAAACCATGCACTGCATGATACACGGGGAAGCTGTACATCCAAAACACTGCCTATGACTAAAGAGTGCTTGATCCCACAGAAAAGATGGTCATTTCGAAAGTAAAGTGCTCTGAATACTAATTATTTAGACTTTCTTTTCAGTTTTTAATTTCCCGGTAATGAAACACTCTTTACCACACAGAGGTTCGAGGGTTATCTCGTGGAATTTGTCAAGAGAGTTTTTTGAGCTGCAGCACAACTGAAAGAGTTATTTAGGCCGTAAAAACAGGAAAGGAACTCAATTTTCATTTAAAAAGAAGACCAAATGGGGTTTCTTACCTTGCCCATTTGTTTAATTTTACCGCCCAAAAATTCTAAAAATCTTTCAAGGGGCTATGCTGTTGTCACTACCTGTTACAAATTTTAAAGTTTTTAAAGAAACTAAACTGTGGGAGACAAAAATAAGGGGAAAAGGGAAATTTTGAATGTTTGAAAAACCCAGCGACAGACAGGACACCTCTACTGTAATCAATGACAAATCTATAGTGGAGCATCTTTTCCTCCTGCAAATGAAATTAAAAGATACTTTCCAATGTGTCTGAAGTTAATTGAAGCTAATTAAGACCCTTTCCATAAAAATGTTGCTTCTGTTAAAATGTCATTCCCGGAAAGTTTATTGACTTCGTGAATGACCCAGTTTTTGTGATCTCCCGAGAAAAAATCTTTAGTTAGGTTCTGGTGTGAAAAAAGCAATCTATCCCTTCGCAAGGAGCCTCTTCGCCTCTGTTACTTTTTCCCATCAAATTTTGTGGAAACGGGGTTTTCCCGCTTACTGGTCATAAAAACAAAAAAAAGATCCGACTGAAAGTGGAACCCCCTTCGATGTGGGTTTAGCTAAAACTGCTCCGCTGATAACAGTTTAGGGAAAAGCGTTCCCGCCCTCTCTTATTCCCCCTTTTCAGCGATGTAATGATAACGTGTCGTAGTGTTTTTTTTTTCCCGCTTTTCCTTAACTGATAAATGGGTTTTGGATGACGGGTTTTTAGTTAAATTACTTTAAATTTCAAAAATACACAAGGGGAAAGTTTTCTGTGTGTTTTTTTTCCACTTATCACAAAGGGAAAAGGGGTACATGGGGACATAAAAAAAACCCAAAAAGGGGGCGTGGGGAAAAAAAAAGGTTGAAAAACCCCGGGATAGACAAGATTTATATCAAGATCACATAAATAGCGACGTTTTTAACTGGGAAACATCAGAAAACCGACCGTTGTAACGGGAAAAGTAGGCAATTCGTCACTACGGTAGATATTTCCCCCCCTTGCAATACGTAAAAAAACCCCCATAACTCGGGCCCGTTAGCTCGGAATTTGATATAAATCGGCAAGGCAAAAACAAGGCCCCCCCCCCCCCCCCCCATAGCTCCCTGGATGGGGTGGTAGGCCCCGGAGGCTCACTCGAGGGTGGGATGGTAAAAGGCCCTGGAGCTCACTCGAGGGGGTGGGGTGGTACCCTGGGCTCACCGAGGGCAAAGGGATGGTAGGCCCTAGGCTCACTGAGGGCTGTGATGGTTGGCCCCCCGCCCGTTGGGGCGCAGTAGGATTTTTATAGTGACGCCCTTGATTAGGGCTCATGCGCCCCCCGTGCCCCCCCATGCCTCGCAGTCCAAAGGGTTAATGGACAGGCATAGTGTTGCAGTAATTAAGTGCTCATGATGTAAAAATTAAATTTACAGGTACAGTATGTATACAAAACAATACAAGTTGTGATTAAAGTGATTAAAGTGATCATGCTAAAATGCGACGAGTCCCCCTAAAATCTTTTACATGTTACAAAAGGCTGCCCTCTCCTTGGATTCTGCCTCGCTACCCCTTTTTATTGGAAGTGTAGTTTTTATGC